>WAAF01001378.1:0-63874 GCA_013400475.1 Tricholaema leucomelas
GCATTAGGGGTGCCCTGCCTCCAGCCAAGAGAAGGAAAGGGACAGTGGAGAAAAAACAAATCTATTGGAATGTATTCTAGGTGGCCTGGCAGCTCAAAAGCTGGAAAATACAGGGCTTTAGTTGACACAGGAGCTCAGTGTACTTTATTGCCATCAAATTGCAAAGGGATAGAGGCTATCACTATTTCTGGAATCACTGGTGAATCTCAATAGTTAGCTAAGTTGCAGGCTGAAATAAGTTTAACTGGTATAGAGTGGAAGAAACATACTATTGTAACTGGTCCTGATGCGCCTTGCATTCTGAGAAATGGACCTAACTGGAAGTTATTGTCAGGTACAGGTCAGGCTCTTCTTCCAGGCAACTAGTGACAGGACAAAAGGGCATGGTCTGAAGCTGTACCAGGGGAGGTTTAGGTTGGATATTAGGAAGCACTTCTTCACAGAAAGGGTGATTAGACACTGGAATGGACTGCTCAGGCAGCTGGTGGAGTTGCCGTCCCTGGAGGTCTTTAAGAAAAGATTAGATGGGTCACTTGGTGGCATGGTTTAGCTGATGTAATTGTGTTGGGTCATAGGTTGGAGTTGATAGTCTTTTTCAGCCTCAATGATTCTGTGATTCTGTGAAAGGCACATCACCACTCTACAATTTATTAGGACACTGGTCAACCTTCAGATCCTAACATTAAGATTAGCTGCAGTGGGAAGTGCCATTTAAAGAGAATAATTTGCCTAAAATAAAGACCAAGGTAGACAAATTTACCTCATGGCAGAAAGAGCTTGTGTTAAGAACCTTCATTTCTGTGCAGTGACATGCAAATGTTTTCTTTTTTATTTAATGCACCAGTGTCCATGTGTCCATTTGTCTTTCTTCTGGGCCCATTTTGTTGTGAGGTTTTTTGTTGTTGTTCGTTTGCTTCTTTGGGTGGGGTTGTTTCATTTGGTTTTGGTTTTGTTTGCTTTGGTTTCTTTCCCAGATTCAAACACGTTGCTTTTCAGTTTCATATATTCCACATTGTGTTGTGTCTTCTGACAGCATTGGTAATATTGCACTGTCTAGAGAGAAAAACTGAAGGCAAGTTAGAATCATAGAATCAGTCAGGGTTGGAAGGAACCACAAGGATCATCTAGTTCCAACCCCCCTGCCATGGGCAGGGATATCCTACCATAGAGCAGGCTGCACACAGCCCCATCCAGCCTGGCCTTAAAATACCTCCAGGGACGGGGCCTCAACCACCTCCCTGGGAAACCCATTCCATAGTCTCACCACTCTCATGCTGAAGAACCTCCTCCTCAGGCCAAGGTGTAATGCCAACAAGCTTCTCCATCAATGAAAAAACAAACTCTTGTAAGATATTACAATATACTATAAATTAGTCTTGCTGTGTGTAGGAAGTCTTTGTTACCTTCTTTACAAATCACCTCCATTGCCTGTGCTGCCACTGCACATCTCTGTGGGGAGACCCTCCGAGGACAATTCCTGCAGGGATGGAATCTGATGTGCCCCATTCCCTCTATTCCCTCAGACAGTGGTAGCTCACGAAATGGTCAGGTATCACAGTAGCTTGAAGGAGCAGCTGTCCTCCTATCCAAATATTCCTGGCCTGCCTTGTTTATCTTGCCTAACATGTAGCACTGCAGTCTTCAGATGATGGATTTCTTCCTACACCAATCATTTCCCCTATAAAAAGATCTGTAGTATCTTTTAATATACCATTTCTTAGAGTTTCCAGAGTTATGTTTATTAATATAAACATTTTTTGGTCTAGGAAATTCAGGACAATTTTTATGTAAAGAGGTAATTTGTAATAGAGCAATCCCACAATAACAAAACCAAAATGTTAGATGAGAATAGATTTCTTAATATAGCACAGGTACAAACACAGTTTAAAGCACAATATAAAGCTAAAGTTTGAAGAACAATTGTATAGGAGGCAATGAAAATTCAACAGACAGGCACATTATTTCACAGACATGATTCCTAAAGGTAGCTTCTTATGTTTTCCCAGGAAGGGGTTGATATATTGTTAAGCACTTTCTTATGGACTGCCTCATACATGAGCCTGCAATGGATCAGAGGAGAAAACTTTTGACTAAACCCATGGTAAAGGCTATGTTTGTGAGGATATGTATCTGGACATTTATCAGAAGTGTAACAGTACAAGTGTGTGATTAAGGATCTGAGAAACAAGGTTTGGTGGATGTAATAACTCACAATTGTTAAATGAAGAAAACATTAGGAGCTTAGTACAGAACCCTTCACTTCTGGCACAGGTGAGGCAGACAGCAGTCCTGTGACATAGCTCATGTGCTGGAAAAGCTTGCTGATTTTTTTTAATGCTTTCTATTCTATTTGTCTAATGAAAAACGTAACTTCAACACTGAGCATCTTGACTTCATCTTAATTCTAAACCAAAGCACATTTGCAGTAGTAGGAAGTAACTTGAATCTGGTGAAATAGCTGTAAAATATTTTGCCTTTTCAGCCACCACAGTTATCGCATTAAAGCTAATTCATAAAATGTGATTTTACATGTGTACAGTTTAGAACAGAGTATTTTAATTTCTAAAAGATCTTTAAGTTAAAGCAAATTATTAAGGACATTGTCCAAATGCCCAAAACACTGACAGCCTTAGGGAATCTTCTAAGAAATCTCTTTTTTTCTGGTCAGTCTGTTCTCTACACTTAAATTTTTCTCTCCTACTCATTTATTAAAAATTCATCTAATATTTTACAACATACTTCAGAGCAAGACACTTGCTATCAACTGGTGGAGTATTCCTCACATTACAAGTTACATAAAAGCTTTTGTAGATACTCAAGTCATTTTGCAAGCTACAAGTTATTCACTCAATCAGTGAAGCATGACATTTATATGACAGTTAAAGATTCTACCCCCAAAAGTCACCTAGTTCTAGGTTAAAAACAGTTAGGAGCCATAAAAGAGCTAGGTTTCAAAAAGGAAGTGGAAAAATGCTGATGGAAAATTAGGTAAATGTTGCTTCTTTTCCAGGATATTTGACAAGGGTTAATATTAATCTATGCTAACTAATAAGCTTGTGACAAGCACCACTGAATTTAGCAGCAGTCCTCTGGGCCCCTTCTCTGCCAACAAACAGAAGGGTCAAGAAACAGACTCGTTGTGCTGAAATGTACAAGTGCAATTGGAGTAGGTATCAGAGCTGACAGTCACTGAATCCCAGACATTTCCTACCTCTTCATCTAGGTGACCTGCAAGTAATGAGATGGTTTGACTTCCTGGTGATCTACTTTCATCTGGCTACATTAGAGGACTTCTTAAAAAGAGCCTGTGCTCATAAAAGCAGTCAAATGACAAACACTGTAAAAAGTTTTATTTATGTCTTGCAACAAATCAAGTGTAATTCATCCCCAATATTTTCTCAATGATAGTCTGTCATAAAATAAGAATAAAGCATCTTTTTTTTCTATTCCTGCAATACACTGTCTCGCTAGTGCTACAAAAACAAACAGTTATAGCAGATTAAGAACAAACCTACAGCATTCCTTTACTTTAGCTGGTTCTGATACAGAGGCATACTTTTTTATTTGAGAGTCAACTCCAAGAGACTTAGCTAATTGCACAGCATTTGTATCATCACTGATTAATGTCCCAAGAGCCACAAGCAGTCTAAAAACAGCCTCAAGATCTTGAACAACTTCCATAATTGTGCTGATTACTGATAAACATTGAGCTTTGCCCTCAATGTTGTTGTCTTTATGTAAACATACAGCATAGTTCAGTGTCAGCGTGGCAAGTGCAATGTGGACGTTCTTATTACTGCCCGATCTCATTTCTATTGCTTGTGTCATTATTTCATCCCTCTGTTCCATCATGAGCTTCTGGCCTGCCTGGCTCACAAAACAATTGCAAAGAGCTCTAAGCGCCAATAGCTGATTTGCTTGCTTGCCTTTAGGGTTCAGAAATTTAAGAAGGTGGATGATAAATTGTACATGATCCTTTTCACTGCAGAAGTTCTCATTCACAGTGGGATGCCTGACAGATAACCTAAGAATGTCTAGGGCTGGAAAGACAATATCTAAGAAACAAAACAAAGAAAAATATTTCAGTGTTAATATTGCATTACGTGCCAATGTGCTGTTACATTCTATCAGATACTTTCAGATCTTCTTAAACACTTAATTTTGGAAACAGACAACAGTATCATACAGAAAAAGACTCAGGTAAAGCACAAGTCATTTGAAGTCTATCAAGACAACTACTGACAAACCCATTCTACTAACATTCCAATTAATCACAAAAATGCATGCTCCTTAATTTAAAATAAACATATTACTTTGCAGAAAAGTCTTTCCTAAAAGCTCTAACTGATAACACTGAAGACAAGCATAAAATACGGTGACTCATCCAAGATCTCTGGAAGCTTATCAGCTACACAGGCATCATCTCTCTTTGTTCTCATTTTGTATATTACAATTACTGTAACTACAAAACTGCTTGCAGGAAAATAAAACATTTAGACTGCCTCTGACCCTCAGTGCCCTCAACTAATGTGCTGGAAATCACTGCAAGGAAAAAAAATGTGAGTTTGTTCAGTAGCTCCCCCCATTTCCACAAATTTCAAATGCATCTCGCTCCTTAGTTCTACCATCAGTACCCCAATGATTGTAACCACATAGGAGGTGAATCTGCTCAGTTACTTTTTGAGCAGTTTTTCCTCAGATATGCAGAATCATGAGAATTAATGCTTGGTACCATACAAAGAGTCTGAAAGCAAAAGAGATGTTAGCCATCACCAGCTTCCCAGCTGTACAAACCATAGTTTAAATGATGTTATATAATTAATGTGAATTTTTAATACCAAAATATTCTTCCCATTAATAAATCCTGAAGTGCAATTTCAGAAGGCAGAACATTTTAACTGCATGTTTAGGTAACTGTACATGTAATGTACGTGCTTCTTCCAGAATGCGCAGCAACAACCAAACCAGCCCTTTTCAGTCCATCAGTGCTGACAACACACTATCAAGTTAAAGTGCATCAACTCCTCTTCTGTACATTCAGGACGTCATTTCACCAAAGCAGACCTGAACATATGCCCTGGTTTCAGTAGCTTTTCTTTCATATTAAACAGAAACTACTTTTGAGATTTAATATTTTATCACCATCACTTAATCTCTCACTTGACAACTTAGGACTCACACTTCTTTGTTCTATTTGCAAACATACCTCATGTTCGTTTCTTGAGGGTGCCCCTGCTAACAAAGTAATATGACTGATATTTACATCAGGTTTCTCCTTTATGTTTACTGTTGGGCAAACAACAAACTTGACAATCAATTACCAATTTTGCAACTTACACCATTGCCCCTGCTAGTAACTGGCACTCTCAGCATCTATTTACCATCTTCTGATTTCTGCTTGGGTTAAACACTCTCTGGGACAGGCTGTGTAGCAGCCACCATAACAAGACTTTTGATTCACGGTAAATAAAGCATTGATGACAGCACAAACAACAAAGTGTTTACCTTCTGGCCAGTGAATGGCTCTCCACAAAGTCTGAATTTGCTGTGCTGTAGGTGTTTCTGCAGAGGTGTTGCATGTTGCTGACAGTAACTTTTCTAAGATTACCAAGTCATCTTCTGTAAGTTTATGTTCCTCAGTCGCACTGCCATTGAGTTCCTTTAACTTGCCTGTACGACAAATAGTTCTGTGACAACAGAACTTCACAAATCCAGATTTTGAACAAAATACTGTAAAACCAACTTTACAAACAAGTTACAACCATTGCATATGTTTTGGGGCTTCTTAGGTTTTTTTTAAAATTAGACCTAAAAATTAGATTTCAAAATATTACTTATCCTAGTGTCATAATTTTCTGATGTGCTCTGCTATTTGTTTGTTCCAGGAGAATAGTATGGATTTGCAAACTAGACTTTATATGTATTTTTTTCCCTTGAGGTTGTCCCTACTAAATGGATTCAGCCTTTGCAACAGAAAGATTGAGAATTCACATCTTAGCCTACATACAGGCAAAAATGCAGGAAAGGATCACAAGGTAACTAGTTTTCCTTTTTTGCTCTATCATTATATAGCAGAAACAAAGAAAATGTATGTTCTTGTGTGTGATCATAGTTTTGTAGTTGTACTTAAGTGTCATAAGCAAAATTATTGTATCATATCCTATGTTTTTATTTCAATCTAATTAAAAAAAAATGGAAAAAATATTTTAATGTACAGCATTTTTCTTACAATGGATCTAAAATTTAACACATGTTAATCGTGGTTCTTCCAGAACTGAACAAGGCCATGTCAATGAACACAGAAGCATGCAGCATTACATTACCACACCATTCTGAGTTTCATAGTATGCACAAAAATCAACTGTGGGTCTCTTCTGAAAAATAAATATACAACTGTTAAATCTGTACTAGTCTAGCCATAGTGCACGATACACAGTAAACTTTGATTTTTTCAAGCTTAAAATCTGAAAACTAACAACCCACTAAACTTGTGAGTAGTATGGTTATCCTTCAAGACTATTCAACAGAAGTAAATTGATGCAGTACATTTTCAAGAGTAAGTAAAAGTCTATGCTTTGCTGTAACATAGAATGAAAGTCAGCCAGTCTTGTCATCCTCCCTCATCAAGTTCTGGACAAAATTTTACTGTGAGATCTCTGCAAAACTAAGACAAAGGTGAATCTATTTAGTAGTGACAACCTCAAGTTAAAAAAATATATAAATTCTAGTATGCAAATCCCTAATAATCTCCTGGAACAAAAAAATAGCAGAGCACAAGAAAATTCAGGGAAAAAGGACAAGGCTGACTGAAGAAAGTGAAACCTGATTAAATGAAAACTGCAGAAAGAAGGCCTCAGAGAGACTTTTACAAGCTTGAGAAATGGACCCATGTGAACCTCATGAAGCTGAACAATGAGAAGTGCAAGGTCGTGCACCTGGGTCACGGCAATCCCTCAGCAATAAAGGCTGAGGGATGAAGGGATTGAGAGCAACCCTAAAGAGAATGACTTGGGATGCTGGTGAATGAAAAACTGGATGTAAGCTGGCAGGATGCACAAACAGCCCAGAAAGCCAGCTCTATCCTAGGCTACATCAAAAGAAGTGTGGCCAGTAGGTCAAAGGAGGCAATTCTCCCACTCCACTCTACTGAGACCAGCCTGAAGCTCTGGCCTGTCAGCCTGACTGTGGTGCCAGGGAAAGTCATGGAGCTGGTGAAGGAGCCAAGGGAAGGTGGCCTCCTGGATCTGTTTTTTTGTCAACAGAGAAGGACTTGCAGGGGATATAATGGGTGGAGGACGCTTTGGTAACAGCGATCATTAAATGAGAGTTTTCAGTTCACAGGGAAGTAAGGAGTGGGGTTAGCAGAATGGCCACTTTTATAGTGCAGATTTTGGCCTGTTCAGGAGACCGATTGACAGAGTCCCTTGGGAGGCTGTCCTGCAGGACAAAGGGGACAAAAAGGGCTGGGCTCTCTTTAAGAAGGAAGGCTTGAAGGTTCAGGAGCAGGCTGCCTCCAGGACATAGAGGCATATGAACAGGCCACCTCCATGTCCTCAAAGACATCCTGGAAAGTAAGGAGACCTGCATGACTGAATAGAGACATCTGTCTGGAGCTCAGGAACAGGAGGAGAGTTTAAGGCCTTTGGAAAAGGGGGCAAGCCACACAGGTGAGCTATAAAGATGTGCTGAGACACTATAGGGAGAAAATTAGAAAGGCCAAAGCTATTGCCGTGACAGGTAATGAAAAACTGTTTCTGTCAACATAGCAGCAGCAGAAGGAGAGTAAAGAATAATCTCTATCCTTTAACGGATGCAGGAGGAAACATAGTAGCAAAGGATGAGACAAAGGCTGAGGTACTCAAGACCTTCTTTGCCGCAGTCTTTAATAGTCAGACTACTTCATCCCTGGGTACACAGGCCTCTGAGCTGGTAGACAGGAGAAGGGAAGCTAATGAGCCCCCCCAACTCCATGAAGAAATAGTTTGCAATCTGCTACACCACTTAGACATACAGAAGTTTATGGAACCAGATGGGCTCCACTCAAGTGTGCAGAAAGAGCTGTCAGAAGAGCTCATCAAGTCACTGTGCTTGTTTTTCAGCAGTCCTGGTTAACCAGTGAGATCCCAATAGACTGGAGTGTGACACCTGTCTACAAGAAGGGCCAGAAGAAAGATCCAGTGAAATACAGGCCTGTCAGCCTGACCTCAGTTACAAGGAAAGTCATAGAGCAGATGGTCATGAGTGACATCATGCATCACGCACAGGACAACAAAATTATTTGGCCGAGTTAACATGTGTCTATGAAGGATAAATCCTGTTTGATCAATCTGATCTCCTTCTATGACAAGTTGACCTGCCTGGTGAATGAGGAAAAGGCTGTTAATGATGTCTACCTTGACTTCAGTAAGGCCTCTGACACAGTTGGCCACTGCATTCTCCTGGAGAAACTGTCTGCTTATGTGTCATGGGTTAAGTTGAATCTGCTGCCAATATTGAATCCCATGCTGTTGTCATGCCAGCTCCAAAATGAAAGTGCTGGCTGAAGCAAAGTATTATGGGGCTGGAAGTTCAGATTGATGTATGAGGTTTCCTGTTCTGGTTGCTGCTTTTGGGTTCCATGTTTTTGGGTGTTGGCTCCTCTTCTGCTGGGAGGGCAGCCAGAGTGGGAGGGATAGGGGAATAGTTCCCTGGCTTGGGTTTTTAGCTGTCTGCTTGCTGCTGCTGCTTTTTTCTGTGCTTTTTCTGCGAAAACACTAAGGTAAGTGTGCATTATATTAGCTCATTTTTATTCAACTCATCTCAGCTTTTTATCCCAACCCAGATTTTTTTGTGTGCGTGTTATTTTCCCTCACTACTGTGTTGCAAGGAATAAAACTGTGGTAAACTAGCACATTGTGGCTTGGATAATTAAATGCTATATTGGGTGAAAAACTGGCTGAGGCCCAGGCTCCGAGTGTAGTGGAGTTAAATCTTGTTGGTGGCTGGACACTAGTGGTGGTCCCCAGGGCTCAGTACTGGGGCAGTTCTGTTTTAACATCTTTATCGGCAATCTGGATGAGGGGATCAAGTCTACCCTTAACAAGTTTGTGGGCAACACCAAGTTGGATGGGCATGTCATCTGCTGGAGGGCAGGGAGGCTCTGCAGAGAGATCTGGACAGACTCCGTAATGGGCTGAGGCAAACAGTATGAGATTCAATACAGTCAAGCGTTAAGTGCTTGGGGCCACAACAACCCCATGCAACATCATAGGCCTGAGTGTGAGTGGCTGGAGAGCTGCTCAGCAGAGAAGGACCTGTAGTGTTGCTCAACTGCCAGCTGATTATCAGTCAGCAGTGTGCTCAGGTGGCCGAGAAGGCCAATGGCCAGCACATTTAGGAATGTGGCTCTATACTCAGCACTGGTGAGGTCAGCTCACATACTGTGTTCAGTTTTGGGCCCCTTACTACAAGGACATCAAGGTGCTGGAGTGTGTCCAAGGAAGAGCAACCAATCTGGTGAAGTGCCCTCAATACACATCTGATGAAGAATGGCTGAGGCAACTGGGGTTGTTTACTCTGGAGAAGGCTGAGGGGAGACCTTATTTCCT
Organism: Tricholaema leucomelas; assembly: GCA_013400475.1. Lineage (NCBI taxonomy): Eukaryota > Metazoa > Chordata > Aves > Piciformes > Lybiidae > Tricholaema lacrymosa > Tricholaema leucomelas. The sequence continues at coordinate 9,588 of WAAF01001378.1, forward strand.
TCTATGACTACCTCAAAGGAGGCTGTAGTGAGGTGGGTGATAAGTCTTTTCTCACATGCAGCAAGTAACAGGACAAGATAAAACAGCCCCAAGTTGTGCCAAGGAAAGTCAGGTCGGATATTTGGAAAAATTTCTTCACAGAAAGCATTGGAACAGGCTCCCCATGGAGGTGTTGGGAGTCACCTTCCCAGCAGGTATTTAAAAGCATTATTGTTCCTGGGAAATTTACTCATACTCCTAATCCTTTGAATATATGTGCTGCTAAGTGATGAATGCAAGTATTAAAGACCAGAAGCGAGAAACTGTAGGAAAAACATGGGAAATCATTTTTGATCTTTTCAACAAAGCTAACTTATTTTGAACAGATGCAAAATAAAACCACCCTTGAAATCAAGACACTGACCCAGTATCTGCATAGGATTGGCCTGGTCAAAGGTCACAGCATCCTTCTTTGGAAAATAAATATTTTCAGCTTTAGCTGCAGCTGACTGGTAGGCACCCATTCCTGCAGAAAGGAAATACAAATAGTTCAACAGCATACCAAAGTGTCTGACACAGAACAATACCCTACCAGCAAGTCTCTTCTATGGGACATTACTCAGAAAAGTATCTTTAAAAACAATGGAATGCTTATGCAAATAGCTGCTGTTCCTCATATTATTTTTACATTCAAGGGCTAAAGCTTAAAGCAGTATCTACAGTTTTCCTCCCACGTAAAGCTTCACAGGAATGAGTACTGCAGCTTAGACATGTCAAGGGTCATTTTAAAACAAAGATCTCTCCTGTTCTGAAGTATTATATTTTCATGGTTGTCATAATAAATGTGCTAAGTTTTAATGTATTGCATATTGTGCTGATTTGAAGCTAACTGAAATATTTTACTGAGAGAAATTAAATCCTTAGCTGTGAGAAGAAAAACAAACACGTATCCTACATCACCCATTTGTCTGCTGAGAAACGCAACTAGTCAAAATATACGTAAGACATTCACTTCTCGCACACTGCTCAGCTCTCAATTCTGGCTGTGCCTTCTTTCTGGCGGTCTGGTCTCTGTGGCTGTCTCTGCCTTAACTCTCTAATCCACCTAACCCTCTTTCCTCCAACCTCCTTGTCATCTTTTTGACATCTCACCTCAGACCTCCAGATTTATCACATGAGGTATATGTGGGTTGATCTGGTTATCTGTGAAGGAAGAGAAACAGGAAGGGGAAAGGGCAGATTTGGTCGGGAGCCTTCCTGGGGATTCTGATTGTTTCTGGGACAGGTATTGTGTTTCTGTATTACTTTTAATTTGTATATACTTGTATATATTCTAAGTATCCACTTGTATATTGTGCTAAGCTGTAAATATAAAGCTTCATTTCTTAATTTCCAGCTAGCTGAGTCTAGTCTGGGTGATTTCATAAGAGTGTGGGGGGGTAACACTCAAGCTGTCACACATATATAGTTCAGATAAGCCCATGTTGTGTCACATGCCACAGTAGACTGAAGTCTCTTTGGAAAAAAAGCAATAAAAAACATTAATCATGATCTGTAATGACTTCTTGAAATCAGAGGTAAGGTACTGGTTGATACTGTTTATTTGATCAGCAACATGACTAGCAGGACATCAAGAATCTTGTCAAAACCAGAGTACTATGCCGTATTTTAAAGCTCCTATGCATGATTTCTGCTTGCAAAGGAAGGCTACTATCCCTGTTTTCTTAATAATTTCCATCAGTTTTGATCTGCTAATTATTTTTAAGTACTAATTAACATCTGTATAGAATCCATGTCAATGGAAGGACCGAAGCAAAAGACCAAGGATTCTTTTCAGCTGCAGGCATCATCTCTTACCTGTATATGGATCAACCCCACCCACTGGAGTCACTGCATTTGATGCTGAACCAGGAACATAGCGACCAGCACCTGAATGGAGACATGAGAGTTATAAAATACTACCATCGGTAAAGAGGTGATGTATACCTGGTATTGAGGTACTTGTTTTCAAACATCACTATTAAAGGTGTTATTTTGGGCTAAAGGAATCAAAAAGTCTTCAGTGCTTCCTGAAATTTAAAGAGTAAATCTATGCTTGTGTATGAGGATAGTGCTGATGGTATTCACAAGGGAAGTGGCCCACAGGTGGGAGACACCCAGGAATGGTCTCTGGCATCCAGTAGTGCCAAGGCCCTTAGCACAACAGACACCGTATGAATGACAAGCTCCAGGGGGAGGACACTGCTGCCCAGGCCTGGCCTTTCTCTGTACCTGGGGCTAGCAGTGGCCTCTCCTGTGGGAGATAGACTCTGTGGCATTGAGGCCTCAGGTGAAGGAAATGCATGGTCTTTTGCATCTGCAGAGCCTGAACCACAGAAAGCAAGCGATGAGAGATGGCTGGAGATCCCAGTAAAATAGGGACAGAGAAAGACTGTCTAGATAGGAAAGGCTGAAGGCTGTGGATTTTGGCAACAGCACAAAGATTTCTGCTCCACCTATAAAGCTGGAAGCACAAAACACGCACAGTGGTGAGGACAAAGATTTGACAAGTGATGCATCAGAGTCAGCTGAGACTACACCTTGTGCCTGCAAATAAGGGAAGAGGCAAGCAGCAGTGATGAGGGACTACCTCCTGAAGTGTATGGAGGCACCTGCCTACTGACATGACTCAGTATCTTGGGAACTTGGCGTATGCTAGGGGCCAAAATACTGCAGACTGCCAAGGCTTGCCTAGCCTTCAGACTATGACCATGCTGCTTTTCCTGTATGGGCTTAAATGCTATTGTCAAGCAAGTCCTGAAGAGTACTGAGAGTGATTAGAAAGTTCTGGGTGCTGGGTGAAGGGCCAAGATGGTGCTTGGTATTTCTTTCATGCTGCCAGCAAAGTAAAACCACTTGAGTAGAAATGGATGACTGCTGAGTCACCAGTTTTATACATGTCTGGTTTTGGAGATGGACTTTTACATCAATGAACACAGGACTCTCTTTGAGGAATAGGACAAGTCTGAGAAAGCAAGGCTAGAGCGTCTTTGCAAACAGGCTTGCTAAACTAGTAAAGAGGACTTTAGCTGCGAGAGAGGTTTAGAATCTAAAATTTAGGGAGTAATTAAAATCTAGAGTGGAAGATAACAATAAAGGTCATGTAATTAGAAAAAAGAAACAATAAAGAAAAAGCTATTTCTGTGATTATGACCATTACAGTGTCGGCCAAGCATATGAGTATCTGACAAAACTTCGAAGTGCTCTACTGTGGAGGACAGAGTGACATGAGGCAGATTAGACACCAGAGGGCTCTCCTCTACTAAACAGTTCTGCACATACTTGACAGCGGTGGAGTCCATCTCAATTCTGTCCCACGCAACTGCCTCCAACGTAGAGCTTCAAGAGCCAAACAATGAAGGCAGCTGAACACAACGAAATATACATCTTAAATGGCAGCAGGACAGATTAGGGCCTTTACCTGTAAATGGATCTGCTGCAGGCATGGTACTTGATCCAGATGAAGAGCCTGGAACATAACGTCCAGCACCTAGTCCGACAGTAGGAAAAGCAATGATTACAATGCACAGCTTGATGTATTTTGAGACAGCAACATCTCAAAACAGAGCCAAACATCAAATACACATCACTGTTTATTGTGGCATTCTAAGGAATCTGATCCTAACCACAGAGAAGCTCCCTGATGATAAACAAATCTAATTATCTGAGAGTTGGAAATTTGTTTTCTGGGACATACACACCACACAATTGAAGATAGCTAAATCAGAATTATATGCATAAGTTCTGATGACGGCAGCTCCAAGAGTTACATCTGAATCTTACTAGCCTGTACTCGATTTAGGAAAGATATTGATGTGCTTGAACATGTCCAGAGACGGGCAACAAGGCTGGTGAGGGGGCTAGAGCACAAGCCCTACAAGGAGCGTCTAAGGGAGCTGGGGTTGTGCAGCCTGGAGAAGAGGAGGCTCAGGGTAGACCTAATTGCTGTCTACGACTACCAGAAAGGAGGTTGTAGCCAGGCAGGGGTTGGTCTTTTCTCCCAGGCACCCAGTGACAGAACAAAAGAACAAAGTCTGTGCCAGGGCAGGTTTAGGCTAGACATTAGGAAGAAATTCTTCATGCAAACAGTGATTGCCCATTGGAATGGGTTGCCTGGGGAAGTGGTAGAGTCACCACCCCTGCAGGTGTTTAAAAGGGAGGCTGGATAAGGCCCTTAGTGCCATCGTTCAGTTCATTAGACAGGTTAGGAGATATGCTAGACCTGACGATCATAGAGATCTTTTTCAACCTGGTTAATTCTGTGGTTTTGTGATGATTGCAAGAAAAATGGTTTTTAATTATTTTAATGATACACTATTCTTAACTTTGTATTTTCAAAACTAGTTGAAGTAAGAGTAGTTTATCTTGTAAACATGATCAACAGGATGTAATTGATTAGCAAGGTCCAGCTTAGGAGTAATTTGCTTGCTCTAGTTCACTTTCCTGCTTGAAAAGGAGTAACTTATGTATTTCACTCAGATCCAGTTTATTCTTCAGGTAAATATCTGTATTTTATTAATTGTCTCAACAGCACTTGGCCATTTCTTAAAAGTAATAAGAAAAGTGGAGATTTTTTTCCACTGGAAAAAAGCAAACAAACAAACAAAAAGCACTCTGAAAAATATAACTGGCCCGATTATAATTTTGTTGGAAGAAATGTTCTGATAAATACTTCAGAAGTTTGTCAAATTTTCGTATTTTTCCTGTTAAATCTATCTGTGCTTTGCCTTCAATCATTTGAAGCCATGTAAGTCCTCTACAAAATGTGCAGGAAATATGACACTGAAATCTGCCAGAGCAGACAGTGCAGTGGGTTGAAAACTGATTAGCCAGGCCCAGAGAGTGGTGATCAGTGACACAACTTCTAGTTAGCAGTTATTCACTGGTGGTGTACTCTAGTGGCCTGTACTGCCCAAAATCTTCATTTATGAGCTGGAAGATGAGTCAGAGAGCACTCTCAGTGAGTTTGCTGACAACACAAAACTGGGAGAAGTGATTGATGTCATCATTCAAGTCTGAAAATCTTACCTGTAAATGGGTCTGAAAACTGAGAACTTGTACTCAGCAGTGTTTGCCCTTTAGTATTGTCCATAATAAACTTGGCCACTTGATCCAGAAACATAGGATTGAGATCATTCTTTTGCAGGAAGTTGTATGCAGTCAGCCAAGGATCATCAGTGATGTTGTATGGCAGTTTGTAGGAAGGTCCATTTTCATTTACATCAATAGTGAAAACATAGTCATACTCCTTTAAGAACAATTGGAGAAAATAAAAAAAATACAAGTTAGTCAACACTTTTTACACAAGATTGTATCAAATAGAGACTAATAAAGACCCAGGGATAAGCCTAAAAACTTTAATACTTCTACTGCTAGATGGTATCATTAACACTCCCACACAGGAGAATTCTGTCTTCTAGAATCTTGTCTCAAGGTAACAAAAAAGTACCAATATTTTCTAAATTTTACTTCATCTAAGCAAAGACTGAAATAATTTTTTAAACATTTTACTTAGAAGGAAATAAAACTAATTGAAATTTGCATATACCTTTCCTTCAAATAAAACCTTTCCAGATGTTTGTTGTGTGGCTCCAGAAGAACCAACAACATCACCAATCTTTATCCATCTTCCTTCACTAACACTCCACTGATAGGCTTCTACTTTCCCATCATCTTTAATAAGTCGCGTCTGTCCATCTCTTGTTCCTGTAAACAGAAGCAGTTAGGACTTTGAACAAATTGAAAAGTACAACTTTCTTGAGGACAGAAAAAAAAGTCTTTACAATGCACTCAGATTTAAGGATAAAAGTGCAGTTCACCAAAAGCTACAGCACAGGAAGTAAGTACTCTTGTTGCACAGTTGTCACAACAAAAATAGCAGAAATCTTGACAACAGCATTTTACAACTTATGGCAGCAGTGGTATCTACTACTGGACTAAGTTGTTGAAGCAATCCTTAAGGCAAGTATTTCAGAAGTTTTAACATTTCCTGAAGGTGACATCCTATGGTCTTAACAAGATGAGAAACTTCAAATGATCGTCAGATCTATGCCACTTGCTGATCAGAGCCAAGGGCTGAAGTCTGGTTACTTCACCTTGGGAAAAAGTATTTGTCTAAAGAATAATCTTAACTAATCTCCCAAGTACCAAGAAAACGTCATTCAAGTCAGTCAAGGCAAACTATTTTTCAAGCCAACAGCTAACAGAGAAAATTTATGTCTACTTTTACTTTAGAAAAAACAATTCCACTTTCAGTAGTTCTTCTGCAAATCACATAAGCTGCCTCATATTCAACTGGCACAGCTGGCATAACAGATACAAAATAACTCAAACACATTGCTGCATCCTGAATTCTACACCTCATGAGAAATACTTTTTATCTTTTCAGCTTAAAAAAAAATCATATAGATATATTATATCATAGATAAAGATATATTATCTGCAAAACAGACAGCAAAATGATAGCAGGGCCAAATGAAGCTGTTTTTCTCAGCAACTCTATTTAAGTAATCAGAGTTTAATTTCAGTAACAAAGCAAAGTTCAGTACTGCAGAAGCAAGATCTGGAGGCATCTCTAATGTGACAAAAGAACAATAACTTACCAGGATCCTTAAGATGTTCTCTTCCAGGAAGGTCTTCAGCATTAATATCTCCTAAATCACCAGTTTTAGGATCAATGGTCGATTGGGAAAGCTCATTTTCAAAAGCCTGAATCTCCTCAGGACTTGCTATACGTTCCAAAGACTCTGTAAACACTCTTATAATTCCATCGCTAAATAGAGAGAAAACATTCAAACATAAAGATTATTTTAAACATCAAATATCAAAATGATTACATACATTCTAATGGTAGCTTCTATCTCATGAGAAAACGTTACTATTTCTAACAGTCCTGCTCAATTATTTTTATAAAAAGAATTTGCTCTCATGCTAAAAATATCCACAGAAGGACTTAGCAGGTAACCCCATCCCTAGTACAATTTTAAAATTCAGGTAGGATGTACTTGTTGAAAGGGTTCTTTATACTGTACTTGTAAGTCCATTCTCAGTCTGTTCATGGTTTACCACATTCTCAAAGAACTCATTCCACCCCTGTCATTCACATAACAAAAGAATGATTTTTTTGGATGACACTCATGTTTAAATTTAACACACACACACACACACACACTTGGATGTAATTTTATATATAGATGAAACTGATACCCCAAGTGGTGCCTGTAATTTCATCAAGGGTTTTAAACTAAAAATAAATACATCAAGAGGAAAACCTGGATACCTTGCACCAACTACGATGTCACCATTGTCTAAAACACAGCAGCACCATACAGACTGAGCTGGGAGTCTGATTGTTTGAGCACATTCCCCTTGTTTCCAGATTCTAAGAGATCTATCCTCTCCAGTAGTTACAAAATCTGAAATGAAAAAAATACAAAAGCTTCTAAAGTACATTTTCAGTGCACTGTGATACTAGACTCCATTCTGAAAACAGGTATCTAAAAGTTAGAACAGTGAAAGAATCCTTCTATATTTTAACACTTCTCCTGATTGCAAGAGAGGTAAGAGAAAGCCATTGCATAGCCGTCTTCTCAAAAAAAAAAAATTAAGTGCATGAATTGCAGACTAAGCAGCCAGACCAGGAAAGAAATTGTGCTCAAGGCACAGAAGATTCCTTCCTTCTTTCAAGAGTTTAAACAAGTAACTGTATAACTTTGTAACCATCATTGTTTTATCTGACAATAGTTTCACATTTGTTTTAAATTCAGATTTTTTGTAAGGCAGGCCTGCTTTCTCAGAAAACATGCATGAAGCACTAAACTCCTTGTTCTAGTTTTGTCTGGTATAATTCTTCTTTCTAGTGGCTGCTGTGTTTCGGATTTAGTGTGAGGATACCCTTAATAACTCACCAATGTTTTAGTTGTTGCTAACTAGCACCTATCCTAAGATATAGATGTTTCTGTTTGCCACGCTCTGCCAGTGAGCAGGTGCAGAAGTTGGGATAGAGCACAGCCTGGCTGGTGTTAAATCACAACAGTCCCCAACACGAAAATTAAAGCATATGAAGTGATTTACAACAGAGACATCCTGATAGACAGGCACTTTACCTGCTGAACAAATGGCACAAGTGTGTTATACACCACACCAAAAGTCAGTGACTTGGAATTTCTTCTGCAGCTGTTAGTTTTGAACCTCTAAACCTCTAGCTCTGTAAACAAAAGCAGTGAAGCCCCACCCGTAACATTCTTAACATATTTATAATATACTCTGAAAAGTTTCTGCAGAAGTACCTAAATGTACATTATCTCACAGTGGGCAACCATACATTACCATTTCATTACCTAGCAACAGTACTCAAAAACAGGTGGCAACTTAGACAATTTTGCCTATTGCTTTGCCTGAATTTCACTTAAGACTGACAATTAGGCCTAACTCAGAACCTTTCATCTCACCTACAGTCAGATCAGTTCTGCTGAAGTGTGATTTGGAGTCAATCACAATGTATTTTTTCCAATTATTTACAGTAACGAAAAGTAAACTAAAGGCTACCTGGGTCCTTTAGTTGTGGCAGCTCCATAAAACTACAGAATGCTTAATGTGTCGTTTTGTTTTGGAAGACTGTTGTATTAACAGTCAAAACCAAACCTACCTTTACAGTGAGGGAAGACAGAGATGCTGTATATGTAATTTGTATGTCCATAGTACACCTGCAGACACTCGCCAGAGATCTGCCATCTTCGAACACTAGCATCATTAGCACAGGAAAGGAATTCTGTATCACTGAGAATAGCCAAACCTCTCACACAATCTTCATGTCCTTTAGGTAAGAAAATTTTCATTAGCAGCAATATACCATTTCTATTTAGCTCACGTATAAATTCTGAGAATCAGTTGTCACTATGGGAGCAGTCAAAAACCCCAAAAAACACCAAAATAGCAATCTGTAGCTCATTGTTATCTTACAAAAAAATCCCACTTCTTTTAATTAATGTGGTTTCTGGGGATATAACTTGAGAGGCTTTTTAAATCCTGTATTAAAATTGTTCAATTTATCTACAGTTTAATGGGGTTTAAATTTTTTTTTCTCCTTTTTAGGAGAACACACAACCCTGATGAAATTGCCAACTGCAGTTAACAGAATCACAGAAACATCTGGGTTGGAAAAGACCCTCAGGATCACCAAGTCCAACTTATAACCCTACTCCACAAGATTCACCTTAAACCATATTCCTAAGCATCACATCCAAACGACCCTTAAACACATCCAGGGTTGGTGACTCAACCCCCTGCCTGGGCAGCTCATTCCAGTGCCTGCCCACTCTCTCCATGAAAAACTTTTTCCTAATGTCCAATCTAAACCTACCCAGCCTCAGCTTGAGGCCATTCACCCCTGTTCTATCTCCAGTTACCCATGAGAAGAGACCCAGCACCAGCCCTTCCACAACATCTCTTCAGGTAGTTGCAGACAGCAATGAGGTCTCCCCTCAGCCTTCTCTTTTTCAAACTAAACAGCCTTAGCTCCCTTAGTTGCTCTTCATTCAGATTTACTCTCTAGGCCCTTCAGCAGCTCCATTGCCCTCCTCTGGATCCACTCCAGCACCTCCATCTCTCTTGTATTGCGTTGCCAAAAACTGAACACAATACTCAAGGTGCGGCCTCACCAAAGCCAAGTAACACGAGAACAATCATCTCCCTACTCCTGCAGGCCACAGCATTTTTAATGCATTTACCAGTGAATGTTCTTTCGCATCTGCCTGCCTTCCACAGTTTAATGGTTTTGTCAGCTGAACCAGTCAACATTAACCCTTGTTCAGGAAGTATTTTCACTGCCCAGATTGCAGCTGTGTGACCCTGTAAAGAAACCAACATTGTTAGGTTTGTCAGACTCAAATTCAAAGCACCCATTTTATATAAATGTAGAGCTACTTCCTACCTGCAATGTCATCATACATCTGTCATTCAACCAGACTTTGGCTGTTGTGTCCCATGATCCACTCAATAATGTGCCAAATTTCCCAGATGAAAGGCTGCAAACTGGAACAGATGTTCAAATCAGCACTGACAAGTTTCCTGAATTGCTACAAATCTTATGCCAGAAAGCTAAAGAGATTTATTTAATGAGATTTACTTTATATTAAAAGCATATTTAGTGTTGACAAGCTTGGGGAAGAATTCAGTGGATCTGTAGTTACAACCTAGAAAAAAGCTGCTTAAAATAATCCTTAGATGGCACAATTTCCCATTTACTGTCTTTCAGATTTTTTAATTTCAGATTTTTTTTAATTTCAGACCTCTTATCCTCAGACTGGAATATGTGCACATGCAGATTCAATAATCAAGACACAGAACTAAGGCAAGAGTTTAGTTTTAAGATCATAGAGAAATCCACGATTTTGTCAATATGTCAATATGTATTAATTTATGTCCCTGGGAAGCAAGATTTGATGGGAAAAAAAGAAAAAACAAAGAACTCTATCTTCTTGGAATGCCAGATGCTACTACCAGGGAACAGTGATAACATTTAAAGACAACACACAGTGCCAGCAAGGTTTTCTAGTAAGTATACAAAAAAAAAAGCTAATAAACAGAGTACTGTCAAGGTCCAGAAAACAGAGATGCCTTGTCTTTGTTGATTAGGGAGAGAGAAGCAATCTTTAACTTTGTTGATGAACAACAGAGAGGATTTAGACTCTCACAAGTACCCTGTCCACCTAAACATTCCACAGCCTTGTGTTTCTGTGACTCCATGGTGAGAATTAGACAGCATTCCAACCTTGTTACATGTCATGCCCTACTTTTCATCCATTTTAAAACAGATTTTACAATTAATGTGATTTCATATCTTTTAGTGGTTTACATTACTGTAAAAATAGCTACAAATACTTATTTTGTAAGATAATTTACAACTTGTCTAGAATATCTCAAACCTTTCTACACTTGTAGAGGGAGCATGTCATATGTTATTTTAACTACCCATACACCCTAGATTTCTGAAAACATTTATGTTCTTCCATGCTTCTTTACACAGCAGCATTCTTTCTTTCTCAGAGAAAGTCAACAGGTTTGTATGATAAAAGTAAAATTTAGGTTTTATTTAGCAGTCCAGGGTATTTTTAAAGTGGTGTCCACTGCCATCCTTCAACACAGTCCTCAAACTTCCAAGACTTAAAATGTAGGGTTTTTTTTGGTGGTGGTGGGTTCCTTTTTTGGTTGCTTGGTTTTGGTTTTTTGTGTAAACTTGGAAGTTCTTGCAATGAATCAAGATTATAAAATCCTACTTGCAGAGGCCATAATTGAATTGTTTGCTACACTGAATACCTAAGAAATCAGAACTGAGTTTATAACTTGAACTCATTCTCCTCTCTAAAGAAATCATATTAACTTCTATTGCAACAAACTCCAAAACAAAGCAGCTACATACCTGTGTTCTTATGACCCTTCAATGTATAAAGAGGTGCTGGGCTGTCAACTGTGAAAATGCAAATATTATGATCATTGCCACCGGTTGCAATCAGCCCACGAGGATAGAGGTCACTTGGAGGTATGATGCACACACAAGATACAAAATTAGAGTGGCCATTCATGCAGTGCATTTCAGTAAATCCCCTGTTAGGACTAAACATACATGGTAATCAGTTCAGAGTCATGACAGAAAAAAATATGTATTTGAGGCACTGAATTACAACAAGTGTTTTAAACTCCTGAATTATTAACTATGCTTGTATTGTGATGAATAAATGCTATGGATAACCTAAAAAGAAAGAAAAACTTCGAGAAAAATTAAATCCTAGTATTCAAAATCTGAAAGCTGTATTTAGAGCCTTCCCTTTATTTTTCAGTAGTGATAGTCCTTGAAGGACTTAGTTTTGGTTTTCCTTGCTTATTGAAAAAGACTGTACAATTTGACCAGAATTACAGTTTGCCCTCACTAAATCTTTTGCTGTCTCGAGATTGAAATTTTTATTCCAATATGCCCTAAAATAACAAAGGACATTACTGCCTGCCAAATCTATTCACTGGCACTTAATTAGGCACACTGTAGAGGTTTAATAATAAAACAGACTATATCTGGCTCATGCAGCATCCTTATTTGTTCTTCGTGATCCAATCTTAATAGTTACAGCACTGATGGGAGATCACTTAAAACCATACAACAAATGTGTAACCTGTGATGGTGCATGTTTCCTTTGCAGCTTTTTCCCCTTTCTTTGTCCTTTTTTTTTTAACCCCAAAAAAATCCAATATCATACTGTCATCCTTCATACTCTGATGCCTGGAGAGCTTGAAATACGTAGGGAAATCATGGCACTCCTCTAAATGTTAAAACATCTCTGCTGCTGATGGCACAGAGAACAAATGAAGGTCATATATCTTACTGTGAATTTAGATAACAAAAGCAACATAAAGCAGTTTGCTTACCCATCAAACCCTGCCTACTGTAATCCCACAGTCCTCACAGCAGAGATAATCTGTGTAAATAACTCCAACAGCCATCAAAAATGATGGGTTAGAATTAGAATTCCTTTCCTGTAATACATGTCTATGCAAAGTAACAAGCTTTTTCCCCTTGCTCCTTGTGAGGAGAGATGCTACAAGACTTGCTTAACAAGATTAGCCTCCCCCCATCTCCACTGCAGAGCTACAGAGATCAATTTAAACACGCAAGTGACTCTGTTTCAGGTGGCAGAAAGAATATCCACAGCTAGCACCTTCAAAGTGCAGCTGACAATTTGAAACTAGTTAGGTGAGGAGGTACGTCCTGTGGCTTCCTTCCCTACACCTTCAGCATGTGTTCACATTCCTTAGGGGTACCTCTTCTGGTAACCACAATACACTGAAAAAAAACAGTGAGTGACAAGACAAACCCAGTAGGAAACAACCCTGTACGACATGAATACGAGAGAAAACAGTGTTGCTGTTGGGTTTTTCCCCCCCCCTCTTTCTGTACCTGTGTATTTAAATTTCCTGCATATTTTTAAAATACATATTCTATTTTACGTTGCTCAGCAAAAGCAATAAAACTACTTTTAGAAATATTCAAAGTATATTGCTTTACTGTAAAAAATGCAGCATTGTTACCCGAAGCATTACTCTGGTACCGAATACAGAGAAGTGAAAATAACTTTAATACTATCTGGAAAACAACGCCCAGATTTACAGGTACCACTGGCGTCTGCAAAGCGTAATTAAAATATTGACGTTCAGCTAACTGCGTGAGCAAACACAATCTTTCCCACAAGCACGAATGCAAACAGCAATACCTCTGCCGTTCACGATGGCATCAAAACGCCTTCAGCGAGCCCACTCGTCCCAACATCTCGCATAACCCCTCCAGCCTTCCCGAACCCCGCTGATTCAGTAAGCACTCCCCAAAGTGGACACAGCCGCCGTGGGCGGGTCCCAGCGGCTGCACCTCCGTTCCCCCTCGCCGACAAAGCGCAACTGAGACCGACCGTCCAGGCCTACCCAGCGGCTCTGCCACGGCCCAGCACTCACCCGTCAGGAGTCCAGAGCCGCGCAGTTCGGTCCCGGGAGACAGACACAAAGCCGCCCTGTGGGAAGAGGCTGCGGGTCAGGCCCCGCACGTCCTGCCCGTGCCCCACCAAGGAACAACGAAGCCGGTAGGCGCCGCCCTCGCTCGCCATGGCGGGAGGCCGCCGAGGAATCCTGACACAGCAACAACCCCACCGCCGCGGCCACCACTACCGGAAACTGCGGGGCGCTGCGACGGAAGAAGCGTCACTACGCGCGCCGGAAGCAGGTAGTCAGACCCCATATCCTGGCAGGCACCGCACATAGAGGGAGGTTGTACTTCCGCCGCGATGCACGCTGGGAGGTGTAGTAAGCCTCTATAGCCACGGGGTCTGCAGAACCCCGGCGACCGGAGCGAGATTTCTGCGCTTCGCGATATCCGGCCGCAGCGCTGCTAGGCAGAGTGGTTGCTGTGATACTGCTGCGTCGCCCGCGGAGGTTTCCTGGCTGCCTGGGAGTCAGGTGAGAGCAGGCGGCCGTGGCCGCCCGGAAAGTGGCATCTGCGCCCGTCCGCGGCTCCGCGGGGCTTCAGGCTTTTGTAGCACGGGTCGTTGGCGCTGCGGCCTCCTCGACTGCAGATGTCCTCCCCTACCTGAAGGCGGGTTTTGACCGTCCGAGGACCAGGCGTGCGTACTGCTTGTTTAGGTCATAGAAGTGCCACCATATCTCAGACACCACCGAGCCACTGCCGGGCAGCCTCGGCGATCGAAAAACTGTCCCTGTGCTCCGACTAGGGCTCAGCTGCTCAAGAGGCTGGTGAAAACTACCAGGATTTGCGAGGGTCAACACCGTTAGCGTTGGTGACTGGAGGTGCCTTAAGGGACTCTCTTGGGATAGCCTGAATGGATATTTACAACAGTTCTGCCCATTTGTTTCATGAGACACTTCATTTCGGAGGGCAGATGTGCAAAGAATAAGTGACACGAGAGTTCGCAGAAGATGGTTGTTTAACCACGTAAACTGAGCACTGGGTAAGCATGTGAACGCATCTGGCATCCTGTCTTGCTGTGAACCTGCTGTTTGTTGTGGAGACAGGGAATTAATGCGGCTGAGTCAGGAACTTACAGAAAAATAGAGTTATTTTATTTTCCCGAAAACCTGCCCCCAAAACTATATACAGAAATTAATTTAGTTTTAATTAGCAAATTCAGTCAGATTGAGATGATCTACAAGGATACCATAGGTAATTTTGACTATTTTGGAAGTCAGAAGTTGGAAAAGTCTAAGCTATTAAACACAGCAGCCCCCACTGTTAATCACGCTGAGCCAAAGTTTACTGACAGGTGAGTCGGGCTGGCTGAAAGGAAGGGCAGTCCAGATGCTGGTCCCCTCGCTCTCTTTCAGAAGCAGTCCAAAGATCGTTAAGGCCTATTGAGCCTGTATAAAGGATGCTTAAGGTGGAAGCCGTCCAAAGCAGAGACAGCCCTGTCCCTCAGGAGCTTGTCCTTCGGAGCGCCAGGTGACTCTTGCAGAATCTGTCCAGGCGGGGGAGAACTCTAAGGCGGGAACCCCAAGTTGGGAAGTCCCCCAATATTTATCCTCTTCCTAGACAAAGAGACGAAGTACCACTGCCTAGGTGTGAAGACCACAACCAATCCCCATCCGGATTCCAGCACGGGCACTGCACGGGGCACCCCTCGTGCCGGAAGGGCCCTTTGCTCCCCCATTTCACACCTGCAGGGCAGGGGGAAACAGGTCTTTTCGCACCTTTCCTCTCCCATTCAAACCGCAGAGGGAGAGGAATTTTGGGGTATACAGGACTCCAGGACACTATTGTCCTTTTGGAGCCCAGTCTGTCTCATTTGGTGCTTTTCTAGTAACTCAGTCCTTTGCAGATTTCTAAAGCAAGCACTTTACTGCTAATAAGGGGAAGAATTAAGCTTTAAAGAGTCTCTGGTAGTTTTAAAGAACTATTTCTGTCCTTTAGAGAAGTTGGAAAAGGAACAAGTATGGCCAGCAGTCACAGACCTCCGATAGCTCGTCCTTCTTCGAGAGCAGGAATAGGGCTCACCACAAGGCCTACATCTTCATCGAGGACTTCTTCAGCGACCAGAATAGGAACAGGGGTATGTTTAAAAAAATACACCAATGACATCAATATATTTGGGGGTTTATCCACATTTTTGTATTTTTTTTTAAGTACTGTGACCAGAGTTATACACTCTTGGTAAGGATTTTAGTATTTTAATTTGTAAATAGTTGTATTTTCTAACTTTTTTCTGAAAGAGGTCAAGGAGCTCTTGCATCAGGAAGACACCGGGAAGACCCTAACAGTGTTGATGTTGTAGACAGAGGGTATGATGAAAGGTTGCTCATGGGTAATCTCTTACCCTTCTGCAGCACACATTTGGCTAAAACTTTCTCTTCCTGAAAAGATATACGAAGACTAACCTAAGTTTTTCATTGTGCTATTTAATAGTGGTAATAAGTTCATAATTCAGAGTTGGGAGGGTTTTGTTTTGTTTCATAGATGCCTCCTAGTACATCAAGGCCTGGTTCTCGTGGTGGTTCCTCAACTTCTGGAGGAGTCTTGTCGTCTCAGATTAAAGTTGCAGACCGTCCAGTGACTCAGCAGGGACTAAGTGGAATGAAAACTGCAGTGAAAGGTATTTTTTTAACTGAAAATAACTACCAAGTTGTCTGCAAAGGTGTTAAAGGAATAGTTAGGTTTTTAAAAGAAAACTTCTGATCACTGTATAAATTGTAGCATCAACAGATATGATTAGATGAAGGAGAAAGGAAAGAAAGATGAAAGCATCTCTCTAGTTTTGTTTGTTCTTGGCAGTAAAAGCCAAAGGCTTTTCTGTGCCTGAGCTGTCCTTAAAGATCATTCAGGAGAATAAGCCAAGGTAAATCCTATCTTCTTCCATTGCTGCAGAGTAATTAAAATACTGTGTTACATAGTAACTAGTCATAGAGCTGAAAAATCAATGTATTAATGAAAATGATTTTCTACATTCATGTGTTTTATTGAGGTAAAATCTACTGAGGAACACTGAGAAGATGACAGTTCTCTGCCTGCAAATTCTGCAGATTGTTGTCATAATTTATAGATCATCAAAATTAGTTGTTTTCTACAAGATACTATCTTGCTCTCCTTTGTCAGGTCCTCAGAGGCAGATAATGGATAAAACCTATTACCTGGGATTGCTGAGGTATGTCTTAACACCACTTTCAAACCCCTGAAGGTTTAATGCTCCATTCACTTTTTGATGCTGTTAGCTGTGCTTAGCAGTAGCATGGGTTAAGTGGTGTTCACTTCTAATGAAAATTCCCCTGTTGGCACAGGTAAGGTCATTTTTCACACAGCTTGTTGGAAGAAAGAAGTTTTACACTTGTGTCCAATTAATTAGGTATTCACTCCCACAGGAGGGTTGGTGACTTTGAGATTCCATATGATGGAGGGCAGTGTAGTGGAAAGGGCCCTGGGAGTCCTGATGGACAACAGGATGACCATGAAGCAGCAATATGTCTCTATAGCCGAGAAAGCCAGTGATATTCTGGGGTGCAGTAAGAAAAGTGTGGCCAGCAGGCCAAGGGAAGTTCTCCGTGTCTGCTCGGCCTTGGTGAGGCAACATCTGGAATATTGTGTTCAGTTCTGAGCCCATCAGTTCAAGACGTATGTGAGAGAGCTGCTTAAAAGAGTACAGTACAGAGCCACAAATACAGTTAAGGGAGTGTAGCATCTCCCTTCCAAGGGAAGACTGAGTAAGCTGTGTGTCTTTAGCTTGGAGAGGAGGAGACTGAGGCATGACTTTATTTGTGTTTATAAATACGTGAAAGGCAAGTGTTGGGAGGGCAGAGCCAGGCTTTTCTCAGTGACGTCCAATGGTAGGACAGCAATAGGGTGGTGGGTGCAACCTGGAGCATAGGAGGTTGCACATGAACACGAAGGAAAACATTTGCCCTGTGAGGGTGACAGAGCACTGGAAGAGGTTGCCCAGAGATAATGAGATACCAGCTGCACATTTGCTATACCAAAACATAATTTCTGTTCTCTTTTTTACTTGTGCATTGAAATGTTAATGATTCTTTTTTGCTTATTTTTTTCAGAAGCAAAACAAATGAACTTACCACAGAAATTAACAAGCTGCAGGAGGAAGCAGAGATGTACAAGCAAGAGAAATCAGTCTATTTGTCATACGAAAAAAGGTGAGACGTGTTTCAGCTCATGCAGTGTGAATTTGTCAGAAGACTATTCAGGTATTGTGCAGGTTTCAAGGAACCATCAAGTAATTATTTTTTCATTATTTTATTTTTACATACGTGAATCTTCCAATCTTATGTTTTTGTTTTGCATTTAGGGCAGAGGCTTTAGCTGGTGAAATCAAAGAATATCAAGGCCAGCTAGCAGACTACAACATGGTATGCTGCTGTCAGCTTTTGATACTGAATGCTCTCTTCTCTCTTTTACTTCATGCATTTGCAGTGTCCTTTTTTTTTATTCACATTTAGAATGACAGAATCATAGAATTGTTTCACTTGGAAGAGACCTCCAAGATTATTGAGTCCAACTTTCAGCCTAAGACCACTTTGGCCATTAATTTATGTCCACGTAGTTTGACATAGTTGAACATGTCCAGGGACAGTGACTCCGTCACCTCCCTGGACAGCCTGTTTCAATGCTTGACTACTCTTTCCATAAAGAAACTTTTCCTAATGTCCAGATTTTTTCTAATAACCATAATTCTCTGTGAAAATTATTAATACTGACTTCAGTTATAGAAAGAAAAAAGAAGGAAGACATTTTTTTAAAAAATCATAGGAAATTGTAGAATACAATTGTAGAATACACCCCCCCCCCCATCATAAGCAGGGACAACTCCCTCTAGAACAAGTCACTCAAGGCCTCATCCAACTGAGCCTTGAACACCTCTAGGGAGGGAGCATCCGCAGCCTCCCTGGGCAAACTGTTCCAGTGTCTCACCACCCTCACTGTAAAGAACTTCTTCCTGACATATAGTTTGAATCTCCTCTCTGCCAGTTTAAATCCATTACTCCTCATCATCCTGTCATTACAAGACCTTGTCAGTAGTCTCTCCCCAGCTTTCCTGTAGGCCCCTTTCAGATGCTGGAAGAACTACAAACTTTCCTCAAAACTTTCTCTTCTCCAGGCGGAAGAACCCCAATTCTTGTAGCCTGTCCTCATAGGAGAAGTGCTTCAGCCCTCTAATCATCTTTGTGACCTTTCCTTTACAAAAGGAGAAGTGGTTGTGTATGGGTTTAAAAAATTACTGCTGTGTAATACTTTCTGATTTCATACAGCTAGATATAATGACAATTACTTCTGAAAACTGCATGTAATCTCTTACGATTCCAAATTCACATGTTTTCCATTTGCAGTAGCAGAAACTTGATGTGGTTTTATCAGTGCTTTATGAGTTGCTGTCTGTCTGGATTTTTTTTGTGTGTGATTAAAAGAAAAGCCAGGAAAACAGTAACCGTTTGAAATTCTGTCTCGTTGCAGGTTGTGGATATACTTAACACCAGTACAGACATAGCAGAAGTGATTCGAGATTACAATGTGGTAAGAATTAGGGTATTTGTGACTGGGTGATAGGTTTGACTGGATGATCGTGGAGGTCTCTTCTAACCTGGTTGATTTTATGATTCTATGTTAAATTGCTGGTGCTTGGTACATGGGACATATCTAAAAAAGTATACCACTAATTTAAAACTTAGTCATTTTTTTGCAATTAAATTAACCATAGTATTTGCAACATGTTTGTATCATAGAATGCTTTAGGTTGGAAGAGACCTTTAAATATCATCTAGTCCAAACCCCCTGACAGTGAACAGGCACATCTTTAACTGGATCAGGTTGCTCAGAGCCTTGTCCAACCTGTCCTTGAATGTTTCCATGGAGGGGATATCAACCACCTCTCTGGGCAGCCTGTTGCAGTGAGACAGTTGTCTGAAGTCTTAGACCTCATGATGGGTTTTTTTGTGTTGTAGATTTGAGAAAGCTGTCATCCCAACCCAAATTATGGGCATTGAAGTATATTCTTTATTTGATTTGGGTGCATAGAATACTTGATTTGGGAGCAAATTCACTAGATTGCACTATCTTGTAAAGCTACTTAGTCTTCTTGAAATTCAGTTCTCTTTTTCTCTTCTGCTATTTAAATTATTCTAGTTTATTAAATGGGTGCTCAACCAGCAACAAAATCAGTGAGCTTTATTTTTCTTTTGTTCTCTTTATTTTCTAACACAGAGTGTTTATGTAAATATTAAGATGTGAGTGGCATTAAGCATGTTCCATTTTTTATGATCATTTAGTCATAAGCAAAAGAAACTAGTTTTACAAAAAACGTTGTTTTGGTAGCTTGAAAAACTGCCTGTTTTTCATCATCAGACCAAATACTTCCTTCCCTTGCATTTAGTTGAAAAATAAAGTCGTAGAATACCTTAGGTTGGAAGGGATCTTAACAATCATTTACTCACGCTGTCTGTATCACAAAGAGAATGTTTTGCAAGTGTTACATTTTCATTCTGTCTGTGGGCTTAAACCACATTTTAATTACTATTCCAGGAATAGATCCCACAGTAATAGAAAGTTAATTGATTTACTACAATCTTGAATTTATTTCTTTTTTGAATGCATAGGTGCCGTCTTACTTTGTTGCATTTCAAAGGAAGACCTCAATTTCAGAAGGTCTTCCTTCAGTATCAACTGCAGAAAACCTTTGGACCAGGCAGCCTCTGCAGCTTTTTCCTCTACTGAATTCTAAGCAGCTTCTTGCTCATTTAAAGGACACTTTGAATTTGGATATAAAATCTGTGTCTTTATTGTTACATATCACATCAATATCTCTTTCTTTGGCTTTTAAGTTAAAGGTTCAGAATGACAGAGATGCTCAGAGCGTGGATAAAATTTTCACAGAGAGACAGGGGTAAGTACATGAAGTGTATGCTTCTTGAAAGCTGGTAGTATCATAACCTGAACTAAGCAAAATCAAAGTATTACCTAAATTCAGAGGTTTCTTGAGAGTGTAATGTATACCATAAGTGATACCTCAGCAATTTCAAGATAATACATTGGGCTCAGGCTGCAGCTGTTCCTAGCTTTAAATGCTCCTGAATAACTGCTGTGGAGAAACTTACCATGCCATCTAAGAGAAGTTAGGAAGCAGTGGAGAGTCATGTCTTGAAAACTTGCTTCTGTCAGGGTCCTCAGTTTTTGAAGTTGTGTTATGGAGTGGCAGAATGGGGAAAGCAGGCTGAAGTGGCAACTAGAACTGAGATTCCTGTCTGGAGAAGTGAGAGTGTATGGAGGGAAAAGTGAGGACATGCTTGCAGTAAGAATTTGTAAGCCGTAAGAACAGCTTGAAGACACAGGCTGATAGGGTGGGCTTCTGAGAAGTTTAATTCAGGGGCAGGAGGTGTGCAAGAGAAAGAAACCTCTTGTTGCTGGAAAGGATGAGATTGTACATATAAATAAGCACTTTTAAAAGCAATTTATTATTTAATAATAAGGTGCTTTTCAATAATACTGTGGTTTTCAGCAGCTCACAAATGGTCTGTTCTACCCCTGAATGCATTTTTAAGTGTTAAGAAAACATGAAGAGAAAAAAACGTGATTCGATAGCAAACTAAGCCTTCAAGGCATTAGATGTGCAGCAGTAATAACTTTGTGTTGTATGTAGGCACATTGAAGGAAATAGAGCAGTTGGTCTTGCTCATTCTGCTAGTTTGGGTTAAAAAAATACCCAAACACGTATGGTCTTTTTTTTGTTTGTGTGAGTTTCGCATAGTACACTGCTGAGCTGTGACATTATTCATTTGGATACGTTCTCCAGTCTGGCTGTGGTCTTCTCTGATTTTACTTTATGGACTTCATCACAAAATGGTAGTGATTACACCAGCTTCACATGGTACTTCGTGAAGATTTCTTCATGTTATACAGGAAGTTGTCCCCTTCCCACCCATAAGTAACCAAATATGTTTTTATAGAAAGTTGTTTCTGAGTATTTTTTGCATGATTTGAAACATTTGTTGCACACTAGTGCATGCATATCCCCACATTCTTAGCTTCATGCAGCAGTACTTCATAATGAATTTGATGAGATGAAAGGAGATGAACTGCTTGGCTTCACTTTGTGTTGGGCATAAGCAGTGTAATGTGGAAGCACAAGTGTACTACAGTTCATCAGTCAGTGTTTCAGACATTACCTTTCTTCAGTTTCATAAGAATCTATGTATTTGTCCTCAATATATTCATCTTCCCCAGGCACAAATTCATGAAATTTCTCAAATATTACTATGGGATCATCATCATTTGTACTTGTAGGAGAGGAACTCATATCAGCTGAGAACTCCTGTTCAAACATCTCTGAGTCATTTGCTTGCAGACGACGGTGACGGTAGCTGACCACATAGTGGTACCACGTCGGGCATTTTATAGCAGTAAATATCAGGAGTGTAGTGCTTAGGACAAACCCTAGAACACCTGCCAGGAAGGTCCAGCTTTTGCCAATAAGTGGTAGTGCTTCAAAACAGACAGGAAAAAAGGAAAGAAATTATTTTCATGAGGAATGCTGGTAAGAACTCCTTTGTGATAGTTTTTTATCAGTGAAATGAGTAACTCACAACATAAACAGTGATAGGGCAATTATGGTGTGTCTCCAAAACTTTAGCAGGTTATTAATTGCTGTGTTATTAGGGAGTCGGTAACATCATTCATATTTCCTACATGCGTCTCATATTTCCTAGCAGAATAAATCAAAGAGTATTTTCAAAAACAGGTATTATGCTGGGGACATAATAAAAGCTAAAATACTTTAAAATATTCCAGTATTGGGCTTTGGGAAAAAAAAATCAGGAATTAGCTTCAAATTGTATTTCTCAGGCTTAAATTTCTAGATAGTGAAGATCCTATAATATCCTTTTTTCTTTCAGCATAACTTTTCAGATGTATTTGTTTTAAATAAGAATTCAACACACTAGTTGTCGGTAGTTTGTAGTTAGAAGCTGGGTTTATGTGATGGCTGCACTACTAAAATAGTTCCTAGGTGGCCTGCAAAAGAGTTGTGTAGCAGTTGTGGTTTACAATTTGTGTATGTATATGGAGATTGATATTTCTTCTGCCCTTGACAGAAGCAGTAAGTAAAGTATTTCAGTATATAAGAGTGGAGAAGGACATTGATTTGGATATTAAAAAAGAATGTTGACTTTTACCAAAATGATCATAGAATCAGAGTGATGATGGAGTTAAAAGATGAAGAAAAGTAAGGAGGCTATCAGTCTGTGTCTTTTACATTGAACACATTTGAGGGCTGGAGTAAAATTGATAGGCTTGCTCACATTTTAAGAAGACACCTATGTCTAGAAAGCAGTTAGTTTGCGAGATTCTGATTTTTTTAAGATGCTTCCCTGCTTCTGCTAGGCAGAGGTCTAGACAGCTGTCTGAATTTCAAGCCCTTCAAATGTCGTCATCAGTTTGTAGTATCCTTTGAGAATGCAGATGTGATTTAATCTGTTTTGAACACTTATTCAGCAGAGCTTCACATTCAGTATAATGTGTGTACAGTCTACCAAAACCTGGAAAACCTGGCTAGTTCCCTAGCCCTGGCTTGCATGGAAGGATTGCAGTGCACCAGGAATGCAAAACTGTGAAATCTTTGACCAAGACATCAAAGGGCTTGTAAACAGTGGAGTGAAATGCCAATGTATTACCTGCATCGGTTCTGTTGTTTCCAGTGCTGTTGTTTGTGGTTGAAGCTGTTGGTAAGGCACTACTCTCAAACTCAATGGCGGAAGTGGAAGTTTCAGTGTTTTCTAAAGAAGATTTTTCAGTTTTGCAGTCAGTTGGTTGGATAGGTGCTGTCTTGATGGAGAATTTCTTTTTGCTGTCTGGGAATGTACATGTAGTGCTGTTCTCATTTTCTGTGAATGTGAGCAGTGGAAAGTCTGTGAGGTACTGTTAGTTAATTGTCATTCTAACTTAAAAAATTCACTGCAGAATACTGGTAGGTTGATGGTGGGTGTTACCCAGATCTGGAAAAGACAACGTATGGCCGCTTGATGTGAACAAGTATGAAATGTTATTCTTCCCAAAACTTACCCATTGTCACATTGGAGGTGGTTAGCCATTCCTTTAAGCCAAGGAGGTCACAGGAGCAGGTCCATAGGTTTCCAGCTAGAACAATTGTAGTCAGTTGAAAAGGTGATTTTATATAAAGAGATTTCAGATGGTTGTACTGTAGATCTAAAACTGCCAGACTGTTCAGAGAAGTAAATACATCTGAATCTAGTTGAGTCATCACGTTATGTGATAGATTCAACTTGGACAGTTGATTTAACCCTGCAAATGCTGCTTTATGAACTCTGCTAATCTGATTGTTGCTAATATCCAGAATTATAAGATTTGTCAGATTGCAGAAGCTGTTGTTGTGCACTACAGTAATCATGTTTCTATTTAAATAGAGTTCAGTGAGGTTAATAAAATTTTGTAGAATCTCTTTGTCGCTGTCTTTTAAAGTGATTTTATTATTTTCAAGACTCAGTTTAGTGATGTTTTGGAAAAGGTTGCTAGGAATATCAGTGAGGTTCTTTCCAGACTCTTCACAAGTGACCTGTTGAAAAAAAAGAGAATGACAACAGTTAAATGCTGTAGAGTTTGATGATGAACTGATGAACTCAGTGATAATTGTTAAGAGCATGAAAAATCCTTATTGTGTTTTTCTAATGCCAGCACTTGATATGGGAGTTCTGTTGCTCTTCATGCAACTAATTTGTGTTTTCCTTAATATATTTGTTGTCTTGTGGTACAGGGAATTGATCCTCTTTGTGTATAGAGACCTGAACTTGACTTGACTTGAAAGGTGTTTTATGTGATGACACCTGACTTGAAAGGTGTTTTATGTGATGACAATCCAAAATGCAACCTCTTTGTCATAGTACTTTGGAATTAGTACATCTGTGTGTCTAGAATGCTATGTGAAGGCCATGTAATCTGAAAAGAAGTCATCATAAAGGAGGTGGATTCAAGGCTGAAAATCAGTTCAGTATGCTTTTTCTAGTGTGTTACTGTATTTTAAAAACACAGGACCAGACCTTCAACAAAACATTTAGTCATTTAGTCTATATTTTTGTGATAAATATAGCACTTCAGTTCATTTTGGTTTTCTGGATTGAGGTTTAGCATATCTGCAGGGTTTGAGAGTGCTTACTTGCAGTAGCTTGAAGCAGTTTCTGTTTTCTGATGAGCAGATGAATATGTATGTAGTTTATATGCATGCCCACACATATATACATTTGTGTTTCTATATGTGTCACTGCTGACTATGGTTTACTGTCAAGATACTTGAACTCATTGTAAAAGAGATTCTAAGTACTGGAAAGATTGGCTGTGTTATCCCTTTTTCTACGTAAGTAGCATATGTCCTGCTTGTTGCTGTTTTGACCATGTCAAGCCTAGATGATTTATTTTAAAATGAATGCATCTAAAGTTTCTTGTCTACAGTGTATCTATTCACTGTTCTTTGTCCCTCATGTTCCAGAGGTAAACAAGCAGTAGGTACAGTACTGCACCTGTTGGCAGTGAGTAATTCCACTGTTTGCTCTAACAGTTTTATTTGACCGGTAGTCAAGACTTCTTCCATCCTCCCCATTCCACAGTAAATACAAAATCCCTTAAATTGATCTCTGAAGAAAAAAAAATAAGCATTTCAGGTATCTGTTTGGACCTAGCTTGGGCAAGTACAAACTCGGTAAACCTCTCTACTTTGAGAGAGTAGTTAGTATTGTCCAAGTAACTGTTGCTTTTTAGTTCTATCTTAAATGGTGTAAAGATAACGGAGTCATTCCTATTGTCTGCAGAGAGATTTGACTGGGATTTAAAACCACCTCAAATATGTTTCAGTATTTTTCACCCACTGAAAATGACTAATTGCCCATTTCACAGAAGTCTACATCTTATTTGTCTCTATGTGCTACATTCTTCAGGAATTTTACATTTACAAGGTAGCTTTTAAAAAAATCTTTAGCCTCTATTGTATCTTTCAAAAACAAGACCAATTTACATACTTAAAAAACTTACAATTTGAGAAGCAATGTTGCCGTCAGCGGTGGCTGGATTCAAAACCAGTGTTCCAGCCCAGATAACAAGCCAAGAGAATCTCATGTTTAGAGCCTAGTAAAAAAAACCACTTTTGTATACCAAGACCAGAATGCCACTTTCTCTAGTAGTCGTAATATAACAAATTAATCAACACAATATTGCAATGGTAATTTAATAAATTTAGTTTATATATAGTTACTGTAAAATTAAGAGGAAAACCAAAAGTCGTCAGAATTAATGCATTCAGCATTCACTTAACTGAGAGGAACCTAAAATCCAGTGAGCAGTCTGTATCAGCAAATAGAAAAGTGACTGATTAAAGAAGTTAATAGACATCAGTTTTATAAATGCGTGAAAAAGATAGAGATATGTTCATTAATGTCCCTGTTAAAGCAACTAGAGGTACCAGAAGACTATGATAAGAGTAAACTGCAGGAAGCATTCAGGCTTGCTTACTCTCCCTGAATAGTATCTCTTGCTGCCACTGAGGGCAAAGTGCTGTACTGTTGGTTTATCCAGTCAGATTTCTCATGTTCTTAACCTAAGTCCTGAAGCATTTTTGATGATTTTTTAATTAGTAAACTGATCTCCTTACTGTCCATCATATATATCATAGGACCTAAACTTGAACCTCTGTATTATGCAGATGTAGCTGTTGCTGTCGTCTTTGAAACTATGTAAACATGGTTTAGTCTCTTGTGCTGGAGGTTTTTGTAAAGATTTAAGCCTTACTGAGAGCTTTTATGACAAATTTTATTTACTGTGACACTGACTTCTCTTGGGGGAAGTGTCACTTGTTCATTCCCTTTGAACCAGGCATTGTTTGCAAGATTTACTTACTCTGAATGGGAATGTTAAAACATTTCTGTCAGATGTCAAATCAGTCCCTGTTTGTGCTGGGCTTGCATTAAAATGTTGTGTAAAAAGTAGATTAACCTTTCATTTTCACACTTTCTTAAGCAACTGAAGAGAAAAAGTGGTGGGCTAGGTGAATATCAATATTTCTTTCCTTCAGATTTAAGAAGACCCAAAAGATAAAGTGTAAGAGGCTTGTTTAAAGTGTCTGTTGTGTCTTGAGCTCTAAAGACCTTCTGGAATATAGGAAAGAGTGAGGGAAATTGCATAGAGAAGCTCAGTTGCAGGAATAATGGTAAATATAGTCAGGCAGTCAGATGTGAAAAAAACTCAGTCCTTCCTTAAAAAGTACCAGGAGGCCTTTGCTGGCCTTCCCCTCTGTATGGAGTAGATAAGGTCACAGAACAAATTGGTCAAGTGTAATTGACTCCTTCTCAGGACTGACCTCACTCACCTAACTGAATACAGGTTGGACTTGGTCTCGAAGGTCTTTTCCAACCTGGTTAATTCTGTGAATCAGCCTGGAAACTTTGTAACTGCTTGGAAAGGAGATAAGTGACACTTACATTACTCTGATCCAGTGTAGGTTTCTGCTGCTGTTGGATATTTGCTTTAAATGCAAAAATAGTTCGTAAACCTTTTCGTTAGACATTACTGGTGGCAAAGACAAGCAGCAGCCACCATCATGGTGTATTCTGTGTTAAGTGGTGTTCTTGTCAATAATGGTGTTGGTGACTCATGGATTTTTTTAAGCCAGTTTATATATTGCTAGTGGAAAACATGGTGCAGATTGAGAACTCTTTGAGACAGACAATATTAACATTTGATTGTTGTGACACGCTTGGTTCTTAAAGAGACCTATTCCAAGATGTCCAGGAATGAAGTGGACCTTAACCAGACCGTCCATTATTGTGTTCCAGATTTCAAGAAAAACATTATTTTTAATAGAGTGGGGAAAATATATTAGAATATTCTTTTAAAGATTAGTTAGTAAGTTAATAAAAAATCAAGTTGAAAATCAAAGTTAATTTTTTTTTTCAAAGTTTCAAGCAAAAAATGAAAATATCTGAATGAAGGGGGTGCTGTTCACTTGAAAAATCATTTTCCTGTCTAAAAAATTGCTCTATGTATGTCTAAGTCAAAAGCATACTTTCTACTTTTTACTTCACTTTCCACTGAAAATTTAGTGGTTTGGGTTTTTTTTGTCAAATTTGATTCCCTGCATTCTGTGTGTGTAAACCTCTGTAATCAGGAGAAAATCAGGAAAGCATATGTAATTTATTTTACGATTTAGCTTTTTGCCAGAACTAGAGTTTCAAAGTTGCTGTTTAAAGTAATTGCTTTGAAAGAAACTGAGCCTGGCAGTACATCAGCAAGAACTTGACATTTTCTTGCTATTAGAAACATTTTCTTTTAAAGTTTTTCTTGGAGAACTCTTGAAGATTTTATCTCATAATACTAATGCATTTCCTATTATTTTTTCCCCCTACATTTGTAAAGAAAAAGGCGTTTTTTTGGAGTAAATGGAGTTTAGATAATTAGGTGGTCTGGTTTACAGAGAAGATACAGACCGTTCCCTGACTTTCAACTCAAGTACAGTTTACTTAACATCTTGCTTAACATCTTGCCTTGTTCAAGGTTCATAATAATTCCTGATCTCTGAGTGAATCTCAAGTTGTTTCCAGTCCCACAACAAAGCTATACTAAAAGAAAAGTCTTTTCCTGTATCTTGAAAAGTATGTGCCAAGTGTCTTACCTTTCTGTTGCTTCTTAGAGGCAGTGTGTGTACACATGTGTAGATATTTCAGTGCACTGACAAGAAATAATATGGTGCAACAGCACTTTGTTTTTGTTCAACCTTTGTACCTAGTGAACAAGCAGGCAGTGTAAAAAATAATAAGCCTGGAAGATCCTTAGCAAAAGATTTACTAGGTTGAGCAACTTCTTATAATCATCTTTGATTTAATTGGATCTGCAGCCAATAGGGAAGTCTAATAATAGCATGCTCAAGTGTCAAGTTCCAGATCACGTAGGAGGCACCAAGTTAAAAGACCACAGGGAATTTACAAGCATGTTAGGTTATAAGCAATAAAATGAATGCAGGAGACAGAAAAAGACTTGCATGTTTTATGTGATCAGTAACCAAATGAAGGAAAGATATTCGCATACTGAAGTTAAAATTTGTACAAAATTGTTTAAATCTGTGTCAATTCTTGTGTTTTGGAAACATCAGGGGAGGAGAAGGAGCTGCAGGCTGTGATAGGTAAAGCTCATTGTGTACAAACAATTACAAGCACTTCAGGATATCTGTTATATGGAGTGTGTTTCAAGAAAAAATTCTTAAAACAGATTATACTTGTTCTGATTTGAGAGCATGTCTATATGCAGGTTGACAACACATCCTGTGTCAAATAACTTTATTTTTACATTGGTGCTCCTTCTGTCCAGTGCACAACATCAAACTGTAAAGCTGTTCAGTCTCTTCTTGCTCTTCATTCCTCCCAAATATGTAGCTACAGGAAGCATTTTACTTCACTGTCCCTTTGTGATGTTACTGCCACTTTGATTTTTTTTGCTTAGTATTGCAGAATATTTTGCAACAATATTATGAGATATTCAAAGCCTTATTACTGATTCAGCTTCATCTTCAGTTTATTTGTGGTAATGAGTTGTCTTCCTATGACAACCATTGCTGATGTTTTTATTACATAGTAGAAAATCACTGAGTTTTAACCCTCCATCAGAAAGTTTCTACCAGAGAAGATGCACAGCTAAGTGCAGCTAAGCTAGATACTTCTAGTGTCAAGAGCATATTCTATCATCTTGAAGTGTTATCCAGGAGTCCATATCATGTAAGAAAAAGAGACCTGCCTCTACAGTTTAAGAAGTTGCTCTCTAATGTATCCATATAGACTTTAACATTGGTGGGGCTGGGAGTGTAGGCTTTATTTCCTTACTCTTCCATGTATACTTGGAGTCTGAGAAATAGATTGGAGCTAAAAGTCACCACTGCCCTCAGTGGTGGCAGCTGCTTCCACATAGTGTTTTGAAAAACAGGAGAAATACAGCAGTTGAATTACATATGGTGTGGAGATTTATTCTGGAAATTAGCATCCTCAATATATTCTTGAATTCTTCGTTGCAGTTTTTCATTCTTCTTGTCTTCAGTTGAGAGAAACTGTCACTGCTGAGATCTTAAAACAGCTTTCACAGGCCCAGGCTGAGTAGTGAGGAGACTCCAATAAGGGAGTAACATGCAAGCTCCCTTTCCAGCTCCCAGTTCTGTGCCTTCCAGAAGGTCTTGGATCAAACATTCTTATAGCTTAAGAAAATGCTTCACTTAAAAAATTCCTCCTTTCCACTGCCAAGTGTGACATAATTACCCTTTCATAAACCAGTGTACTTAAACTGAGAGCCTCATTGTGTGAACTGGGTCTGAACAAACTACTCTCAAGAGGGTATTCAATTTAACATCACAGCACAACCAACCACAAGAAACTTGCTCTGGGTGATCATGCTTTTAGTAGTGAGGCTGGCCTAGACTTTATACATCAGCTCTATTCTGCTGCTATGAAATTTTCCTTATCCCTTACTCTAGGGTAGTACTTGTGCAATTCCACAATCTTATGTCATCCTATAAGCCTGAGAGCCTTCTCGGCTGCAGTTGTTGATCTGACTGTGTCATTTGCACAGTTTAAAACGTTTGCATCTTGCAGCTTAGGAGGAGTTAATGAAAAACAGAAGAAAAATAGACCTGAATGAAGGTATGGATCTGATTTTGTTAATAGCAGAAGTCACTCTGGAAACAAGCAAGCAATTTAAACAATGTCTCATGCACTGTGATGGGAAGGAGGGTATATTCTTGAGGATCACAGAAGAATTTTGTTAATTTCTTTTATCTGTAGCTGTTTTCTAAAATTGTGTCTCTAATTTTTAGGTATTTCATACAAATTGCTACATATTACATGACACAGTGGAAACAGCTCTTTATGCCTTCCTTGAATCTACTAATCGTTTGCTTGTGGCTCCTTATAGCTGCAGTGAGGGAATTATTTTTATGGCTGCAGCCCACTGATTTCCTAATAAAGTCATAAGTGAAGAATATCAGGAACGGCTAATTTCTTCATTCTTGCATGGCTAAAAAGCTCCACCCTGCCTAAGACTCTGAAGCCACTCTCCATTTTTAATAAATCCAGCAATTCGTTGCTGAAGTCATCATCATTCTAGACTGCTGTCAAGTCCTAGTAACTATACAATATGTTTCCTTTATTTCAAATCATATACCAACTTCTGTATTTCAAACTGCCTATTCTTACTCCAGGAGGTCACTGGTGGGAAGCAACTGAGTGGGAATAGTTTATTTTTGCCACTCTTGGAAGTATGCAGAAAGACAGGATGAGAGTATTGGAAAGTACTGTGTCTATACTGTAAGGGCAAAGAAATCTTTGTGTTCTGCATTCTGTGGTGTGAATATCTACACAGTTAATCCAACTCCAAAAAGATTAGATACAAGTATTTAGCTGGTTATGGAGTTTATGTGTTAGAGGATAACTTCGGTGAGGCTGAAGGATTACCAGCGTTTGAAATGGATGCTTAAAATAAACATCAAGTAGTAAAAGTTACAAAAATCTTCTATTTTTTTTCAGCACAGAAAAGTTAATTCAAGCTGTAGAAGAAGATATTGAACGTGAAAAGGTTGTAGCAGATGACATTATAAAAGATATGTCGCAGGCAGATCAAGCTAAGTATATGGAGATGAAGGCTACAAATGAAAAGCTCTCTCAGGTTAGTTTATTTCACTGTACATACCTAAATTTTTCTGTCTGGTTCCACTGGTTCCAGATGCAATTTAAGTAATAAAAGCCTTGAGAACAAGTGATACAATAAAAAAAAGCTTGCTGGTATCTTAATCAGTTGTAAAAGTGCTTGAAAAATAAGTAGAGCCATTTGCTGAACCCAAATACTTTTGTCTTTTTATGTTTTTAATTTTAAGAACACATATTTTGAAAGCTGCTGTACTGCTTAGATGTTTCATCATGTGAAAAAAGCAAGCCAAAGTGAAAAATAACCCCTTTGCTTGAGTATGAGGTTTTCTTCCTGCATACAGAAGTGAATCTGACTCAGTATTTTTGGTTGTTCTTGCTGATACATATGAAAACAGTATAAAAATTAACTGGGCCTTAAAAAATTGTTGTTACTTCAGTAATTTCAATGTTAATAAAAGCAGTAAGTATTCTATGTTCTCTGGGATCATCTACCTTTAGGCACAGAGTCTTAGAAAGTTTCTCTGTGTAGTCTGTATTGAGAGGTGGACGTCTTTGGAGCTTGATGCTTCCCAGCTGTCTTAAGCTGAGCTGCATCATTAAGCCAGGCTTGCCTATCTTTCTCTGGACTATGAAGGAGCTGTGGTGACTGGTTCATATTTTCAAATCTAACTTAAAACCCCTCAAGTAGAAATTTTGTGAATTTCACCCTCATCGTTATGTGCCAAATTGCATATGACAGTGGTAAGAGTTTGATAATGAAACTAAGTGGGTTATATCTGACTTGGAGAAGCTAAACAGAGTCTGGTCTTAATTTTTTTTCTGTTACAGAACAAAAACCATAATCTTATTATGTAGTAATCATTACCTGATTTTTACGTGTCCTCTTTAGGAGCTAATGGTTCAACAGCAGGAACTGGATGCACTAAATGTAAAAGAGGAGGCTCTCAGAGCTGTAAGTATGATAACAAGTGATCTGTGTACCAGTCTTTGCTGGTATCTAGATTAAAAGGTAATATGTTAGAAAATTATTTGTAATCTTTCTCTGTAATTTTTTAGATACTGTAGTATCATGCCCTGGAATGAGAAGGCAGAGCTGCCTCTCTCATTTTCCAGCAGTCATTTCTAGCCAGTTTTGGATAAAACTTGTTTTTACCAGACTCCAAGTACATTATCATAACAATACTGAGGTTTCCCATCTTGAGTTGCTTAGATGTTTCAAATGTTTTGTGTGATATTTGATTGATTTGGAGTTACTCTCTGAAGATAAACATGAAATTGTCATTCACATCCTTAAGAAATTGTGAGCCCTAGTTTTTCAATGTGTTTTTAACTCACAGAGTGTGTGAAAATGATTTTCTAGTTCCACGTTCCATTTCAAAAGTGATGGGCAATTAAGTTACAAAGTTGTACCTGCCACAGTATTTTTTATCTCACATGCATACATGAACACATGCTTCTGCCACACTGTCATATTGCTAGATTGAGGAGGATTTTCTCATCTTGAGTGTTTCTTGGATAAACAAAGTGAAAGTCATATATATATTCAGGATGTGCAATTTTCTAATACCACTAGATGTTTTTTCCAGTCCTTTGGAGTACTGTTCATGGTTTGTGATCCCCTAGGAATGATGAAGTAGTAAATCTGCTTGGGCAATGATCTGAGGATGAACTCACAAAGCAAGATTTAGCTGACTGGGATGTTCCATTCCAGAAAACACAATACTGAGAATAAAACAAAATGTATTGTTTATACTAACTTTGTACTGTTTGTAACAAATAACCTTAACTTTCAGCTTAACTAGAGCATAATTTCTGCAATGCTCTCTTGCTATCTAGCAATACCTAGTAAGTGCTTTTCCCAACAGGAAATAGCACACTCCCAGGTGAAACAGGAGGCTGTGCAGCTGTATGAAAAGCTCCATGAGCTCGAGGAACGTCGAAATCAAATGATTGCTGAGGATAAAAATATGGAATCTCCACAAGAGGAAAGAGAGAGATTACTAAAGCAGGTAGGAGCACTAAATGTTGACATTAAAAGATTCTCTGAACATTTTAAGGGATGGTAATATTTGAAAAATATTTGAAAATATTTTAATCTTGCCTTATTTTTCTCTTTAAGCAGCAAAACTCATCTGAAATTAAAAACAGCTAGTGAATTGGCTGGGTGGGATGTTTCAGGTTCAGCCAAAACAAAATTGTTATGGTCACCTTTTCAGGTGGTTGACTTGTTCCAATTCATCAGCCACGTTAGTATGGGGAACCCAGTTCTGTTGAACATTGCTATAGCATAACTTT
This sequence comes from Tricholaema leucomelas, assembly GCA_013400475.1. Taxonomy (NCBI): domain Eukaryota; kingdom Metazoa; phylum Chordata; class Aves; order Piciformes; family Lybiidae; genus Tricholaema lacrymosa; species Tricholaema leucomelas. Next base: position 43,113 of record WAAF01001378.1, read on the forward strand.
TTGCAGTTTCCTTTTGGGGTACTGAATAGATGTACTACCCCAGGAACAATTTAGTTCATTTACACAGGTCTGTGTTATATAACTTTCCATATATACTATGTGGATTATTGGGCTGAAAAATAGATTAGTAAAGCATGTATTGAGAAAGCAAGGGAATATTTAGGACACATAACACTTGTATCACTTGTCTTCAAGGAAGAGTCATTGTTGGACAATGTGACAGCAAGTTTATGATTTTGTATGCTGAGTTTCTACTCCCTGTATGCTGATAAAAGAAAGAAGTTGATTTTAATTTTCCTTTTTTTCAAATTTGTAGGTTTTATTCATATGCTAAATTTGTTACACTTTTTTTATAGGTTAAAGATGATAGTCAAGAAATAGCAAGCATGGAAAGACAGTGAGTAATCCCTCATTATGCTGTTGATGCAAACTACATTTAAGCCATGAAGATGGGTAGTTGAATTCCATCACATCTTTCCATCACCACATTTTCAAGTCTCTGCTAGCCTTCATCTTCCACAGAGAAGAGAGAATATCCTTCTCTTTCAGCATCTGTTTATAGTGATGGGACACTGAGATCTGCGTGATAAGATACTTACTATTCTTGTGATCATGTCTTGAGAGTACATGTTGGTTATAGTACTCACACAGACCCCTTCAGGCCTAACAAAGACATTTGACTGGAACAGGATGCCCAGGGAAGCCTCATCCCTAGAGGTCTTTAAGGCTGGATGGCACTCTGAGCAACCTGATCTAGTGTGAGGTGTCTTCTTTATTGTAAAGATCACGGAGAACTGGAACAGGCTCCTCAGAGAGTTTGTGGAGTCTCCTTCACTGGAGACTTTCAAGACTTGTCTGGATGCATTCCTGTGTGACCTGTACTGGATTAAGTGGTCCTGCACTGGCGGGGGGGATTGAACTCAAAGATCTCCCGAGGTCCCTTCCAACCCCTAACATGCTGTGATCCTGTGTCCCTGCCTATAGCAGTGGGGTTGGAACTAAATGATTCTTGAGGTCCCTTCCAGTCCTGACAATTCTATGATTCTGTAAGTTGAGCCTGCCTTATCCTGCAGCCACATTTTAAGAGTTTGTTTCATGGTTCTTAGACCTAAAAGTTACAAAGGTGTTTAGAGAAAGTTCGGTTCTCAAAGTATTGCTTCTCGATTCTTGGGTACTAGGCCTTTCTGAGTATTTTGCACAAACTCTGGTCAGTGGGAGTGTGTGGGGGTAAAACTGCAATATTTTTGTGGGTTTTGTGATTTTGAGCCTTTTGATTTCTCTCTCTTTAAAGAAGAAATGAGAAAATTCCCGAATTCTATGAGAAACAGTTTTAAATTCTGTTGAACAATATTTACAACCGTAATAATTGGTTGGTTTTTTATGGATTGATATATTTGGTTAATGAGTTGCTTAACTGGGTTTTTTGAAAGAAACAGAGATAATTGTACTTATTTATATATAAATGTTTTTAAAGTAATTGCCTTTCTCAATTTGATTGGTTTACTTGGCCGTTTCTTCATGAATTTTAGTAAGCATGTGTGTAGTTTTAAAAATCACCTTTTAATTCCTTTAAGATAATACAGTTCCTTGCTGAAGTTCACCGATTGTGTTGTGCCCCTGCAAAGCTGCACAGCAACCAGCAGAGGGACGGGTTCAGTAAGTTAAGAACTGACAGTGACTCAACAAAAAATGTTTTTAATAGACAGAGCAGCAGTACTTTTATTTAATAGATATAGGGACTAAAATGACAGGTGTCTTGTACATACCACTTATAGTAGCAATCCTGATACTCTTTTGGTTTTGGTCGACTTAGATTCCTTAATTTTATTCTTGATTTTTCTCTTCATCTTTTTCTTTTAAAAAAGTATTTTACTACAGATTTTTAAGCTTGTATTTCTTTGTCTCTTTGTCAGGCTGGCAGAAGTAAAAGAAAAAATAAACCATTTTAAAAAGGTCATTCAACGACTTGATATGGATCTGGAGAATCATCAAGGTAGTATGACTAGAGCTGCCTCTGTTCATATTATGCCACATATTAGGGTTGGACTTGATGATCTGTGAGGTCTCTTCCAACTCTGATGATACTATGATGATACTATGATATTCTTGTGGATATTAGTTGCCTGAAACTTTTAGGCTTATGCAGATGTCCATTATTCACCATCACAAGAAGACTTTGTGTCTAGGGATGCAGGCTTCTCTTTTCAGATGTGAGAAATGGGGAGTACCCACCTGCAGTGGCAAGTTCAGGAAGTTCATACCACAGAGTAAAACTACCATGCAAAATAATAGTACAACTGTCTAGTTTGCCATCCAAATTTTATTTTTCAAGACTAGTTGAGGCATAACAGTTTCTCTTATTGACAGTGTTGCAGAAGCAGCTCAACTTCAGAAAAGCTTTTATTTATTTTACCCTTTACATGTCCTGATACACTGTCAGTCAATGTGGAATTGAGAATCTTTAATGATAATGTGTAAAGCAGACAGAATTCAGTACTATTAGTACTATTTTTCTATGTCTTTGGAACTTCTTGGGTTGATCTTTGCGAAAAGATTTTGTGAACTTCCTAGAAATACATTAGCTTAGAAATTCACCTCCAACAGATACCTACTGTAATAGGTTAAGCTAGGTTAGGCTGGGTTTTGTCCTAGCACTAGAAGTTAATGTTCTGGAGGAAGTAAATTAGTTTGAGCCTCTTCTCTCAACAGCTGTGGAAGATTCTCCTTAAAATGGAATTTCATCCCACAGGAAAGCTTCTTAATTGTAAGAAATCGTGTTTAGGTAGGAGTTAGATAAATCTGTGCCTGCAGTCCAGAAAACTCTGTAACAAGTTTTTTAAAATCTTTAGGAGTGGTGACTTACTGTTTCTGTCCTTTTTATAACTTTTTTTGGATGATCAGTGTAAATTTCTTCAAGGATGAACAAATATTTCTAAAACCAACCTCAAACAAATGTTTGATACATCAGTTTCTCATCATTTATGTTACCTAATACTTCATATTTCTCTAGATATTTCATTATTTTTGTGCAAAGTAGTTTATTACACCTGTTTTATTAGCCTTCTTGTTTCCAGATAAATGTAATTTCCAACTTTACTATTCTGGTTTTATTTTTTCTTTTTTATTTGGATTGCAACTCTTTTTTTTTCTGTCTTTGGAGAAATGCAGAAGGTAAGAAATAAGTTGGTTAGGTTTAGAAATGTAGTCATTCATTGAAGAACTGTATGTCTGTCACTGTTGACACAGCCTTCTGTCGAAGAAGAGAGTTTAAATACTGAGGAGTTTGCCTCATTATTTCAACTATGCTTTACAAAGCATTCCCAAAACTTCAGTACCTGAAGATTTTAAGTTAAATTTAAGGTATGATAGCCAGTTAAAAAAAGCCAAACCCCACAACATTACAGTGAAGGACTCTTTTCATATTTCAGGATAAATATTTCAGTGCTAGAAACATTTTTGAGCAGGAAAATCAAACAAAGTAGAAAGCATTATTTTTAAGTATATGCTCCATAAATGGAACATTTGCCATATATGGAACACCTGCCTTATAAGGAAAGACTGGGAGAGCTGGATCTGCTTAGCTTGGAGAAGAAGACACTAGTTTGCGATCTAAATAATGCTTATAAATAAATGTCTAAAGACCAACTGTCAGGAAGATGTACTCTTCACTGTAGTGTCCAGTGACAGGACAAGTGGCAGTGGGCACAAACTGGAACATAAGAGGTTCCATGTAAATGTACGGGAGAAATTCTTCACTGTGATGGCAGAGCACTGAAAGAGGCTGCTTAGAGAGGTTATGGAATTTCTTTTGCTGGAGATGTTCAGAATCCACCTGGATGTGTTCCTGTGTGATTTAATGTGGGTGATCCTACTCTAGCATTGGATGTGGACTGGATAATCTTCAGAGGTCCTTTCCAGCCTTTGCCATTCTGTGACATTAACAGTTACCTTTTAACCGATTAGTCAAAATCAACATTAATTCATTATTAACACCTCACAAACTTAGATACTGATGTAAATCTGCCATGTTTTAAATGAAAAGTTATCTCTAAAGATGTTTTAAAGGTTGTGGTCATCATTTCATGTATTTTTTTCTCTAAGCACTTAGCAGATTATGAAGTGCCTGTTTCCAGGCCAACTGCAACTAGATTTTGTTTAAGAGTATAGTGGAGTTACTAGTCTGAGAGTCTAGGCTGAGTTGCCAAGTATTGCAGACTTGCCTTGCAAAATTAAAGAGTAGAAGAAGAAACAAAGCCACAGCTGCAAAGAAGCTGAAGCAGAATCACAGTCCCTTAGGAACCCACAAGTGTTCTTATTGTTTGGGTATACTGGATAAAAAGGAAAGCATGGGGTGTACAAGTGAAAAGACATAGAGAAAATTGCTTACTCATTTATATCTCCATCTGCTTCATTCTCTTTCTTCATGTTCTTCAAAGTTGCAAGGTCATGCTTAAAATCAGCCAATGACCAAGACTCAAACAATTAAAATTTTAGATGTTTGAAACTTAAGGTTATTCTTAGGAGCCTACACATTGTCTTGTCTTCTCAAAACTTGTGACATATAAATCAGATCTCCCACTTGACTAGTGTATTTTATTTAGGAGCTGTTTATAGCTGGTAGTTGGAGTTAAAGATGGAGTGATTTATTTAATACTCCTGACACCACTTTAAAGAAGGTATACGGAAACAACTTTTTTTAACTTACTTGAAGAAAGCTTTCAGTGCATCTCATTTTCCTGTACCATTGTTTATGCAGTTTACCTATTTATTTCCATGGGATAGGTGCTTACAAGCTGCCTTTCCTTTTCAAAGCCCATTCTAATACATGGAAGTGCCATTGAGATGGCCTGTATGTTAAACAGAACAGCAGGGAGTTTTAACTAACCATAGTTCAGGTCTTTTGAAAAATTGCTTATTCTAGCAGGCTGATGCATTAACCTAATTGTCCTTCTTTTTAATATGAGTGTGTTGGACATAGTTGAAGTGACTATGAAATGACATGAGTCCTGTAGTTTCTAGGCATGTAGGATTTCTATTTTAAAAGCTGACATTTTGCCTAACCAAAGGAATCCATGAATGAGACAACAGTTAAATCAATGTTGCTTCTCTTGCAGGAGAGGAAAATTGGAAATATAAGGAGCTGAAGAAGAGGGAAGAAAGCATGGACAGTAAGTTGTCTAGTATACTGTGTATTGTATTGCTAACATTCAGTTAATTTAGAGCTGGAAGGGACTGATGTCATGACCTTTGCATAAAGTTTCTCTGATCTTCCCCAGAGCAAGGTAATGAATATCTTGGGGCTTATATGACAATCACAAATATTTAAAAGCCTTTGAAGCTTTTAATGAAACATAGTATGGGCAAGACACTAACAAGTGCATAAACACCTGTGGGTAGCTGTTTATCACTTTGAGAGGGGACATAATGGCACCAAACCTGTTTTCCTCCTGCCCTTGCTTTTGCCATCAGCAGAAGGTTAGGGCAGGCCAGGACATGTTTTAGGCTTATTTGCCTTCTAGGACAGCCTTTCACCAGAAGCTACTGATGCAGTTCCGGAGCTGTTTGAGGTTTATGAAGAGACTTAGGGACACATGCAGTGGTCTTAAAGATGGGGAAAAAAGCAGATACGGTGCCTATCTTGGAGAAGAGGAGTCAGGGAAATACAGACCAGTGAGCTTAGTATCAATTCCCAGGAAGACTGTGGGGAAAATAAGCAAACAAACAATTTGTAAATGTTATAGAAAGTAGAATATGAATAACACTGATATTGACTTGTCAGGAGTAAACAACTGATTTCCTTCTTTATCAGAAAAATATTGCAGAATAAGGGAAGAAGCAGAGGGTGATGTACACTTTGACTTTAGTACATTTACTACTGTCTCATGGTGTTTATAAGAGAAAGCTGAGGAGTTGTCCGTTGTTAACTTATAATATGCATTTGATTGTAACGTTATAAATTATAAAGGCTTCATTGTCAGCATGAGAAAATGTATCGAGTGAAGTTTTGCAATGTACTGGATGTTCAGGTTAGTATTGATCAGTTGGATGAGAGTAAATACATAGTTTTACAGGAAATGCTACATCAGAAAAGCTCAAATCACATTGGAGAACAGGGTTATAATTTACTTGTGGCAGATTAGAAATCAAAAAGTTTGTACACTTGAGCAGTAGAGTCGATACCAGAAATGCAGATTAGAAAGTGGTTCATTAGGTACAGCTCTCTGATCTGGCTCAGAGATGCAGTGAAAGCAAACATGGTTCAGCAGTATCACACAAATGTGGAAGAGAAAATGCAACAGCAGCAGTGTAATTTGTCAGACACGTGGTGTAATGTTTTCACTGTATGTTGAGGAACAGTTAATTCGGAGTACTGTCTCTTAATTCCACACGCAAAGAAGATGGCAGTCCTGAAGATAGAGTAAGGAGAGATGTGGAAAGCATGACCTTCAGGGAGGTATTAAAGAAGACTTGTTTTAGAGAATTTGTGACAGTCATCAAGTGTGTAAGGAGGATTTTTGAAATAATAAACAAATAATCTATTTCTGCATATATACAGAGGACAGAAAACAAATAATCCACCAAGAGCTGCAGGAAGATTTTACATTGGGTATTAGAGAAAAAATCCTGACATTAAAATTGACCAAATACTGAAATAGGGGAAGACTGCAGAATATTTCTTCTGGTGTGTGTAAGCAGAGTATGGAGAAACAGCTGGATTACTGACAATTCTTTTTGTGCTGGAGCAAGTGAGCTAATTAGATGACCTCTTGCAATATCTTCAATTTATTTCTTTTTTTGTGAATCTGCGGAACACATAGAACCCATGTGAGACAAGATCAGTCAGACAGATAGGATGAAAAAAAGAGCTGCTTGCAGAAAGTGAGGCAAGATGTAAATATGGACCTTGCTCAATGTTTCTAAATAAATTCAGAGAAGGTTTTAAGAAAATAAAAAGGTGCTAATGCTAAAGGAGAAGACCATAGGCCAGATCGTATGGGGATGATTCTTTGGTTCTTACTCCACTGTTTCAGGCTGAATGTTACATATTTCATAGATACAAAGTTTTAGGTTTCTTTCATACTTATGAATATATGAGAATGTTTTTTTCTTTCATGAAAGTGCTTTTATTTCACTTCTCTCATTTTCCTACCTCTATGCTTTGGAAGATTCAGTATCTGCATTGCTTACATCTTCCCTGGATAAAAATAAATAGCTTTACCAAAATACTGCAATCAACCTGTTTAAGACTGTGGCGGAGGGGGAAATCTGCCCTTATCGCCCGTTTGTGGCGAAGGGGAGAAATTAACTAATGCGAGAGAATATTTATAAAAATGTATATATTTATTAAACTTCAATATTTGTCAACTCTCGCCACCCCCAACCACTGAACTTATAATATTAATATTTATTCGTACACGGTTATGAAGACATTAAGGGTATAATCACAAATGGCTAATAACTATAATACAATGACTAGCATAGGACTATTAACAGAGTTTTCCCCGTGGCTACTGCCGCTTGGGGTCTATATACTGTTTGCCCAGCAGAGTGGGCTGAAAGTTTTCTGCTCTGTGGCAGGCACAATAGGAATTAAAGAGATATTTACTCACTATTTTGACTAATTATAAATCACCCTCCGGGCTACGCCACAGCCTCTGTAAAGTGTCCAACTCCTTAGGGTCTTCGCCCGTGGACTCCAAGGCTGGAATACTCCCGGCTTCAGGGGTGATAGCCTCTCACCCGTAGCTGCTGGGTCCCTCCGGCGGCTGCGTCCAGGGAGCTCGTAGGCAGCACTTGCAGGTGCAGATGTGCAGACGAATAGGTCTGCTCCTGGTATCTCGTGGCTGTGGCACACACCAGGGAATAAGGCAATGGGCGTGCAGAGGGATGCACGGCTGCACGGGGAGTCTGAGCTCCGTAAAGGCAGGCTTGAGTGCATGCACCGGCGAGCGAAAGAGGAGCGCTGCCACGTGAGTGCACCTCTATTTATTAACTGTGGGCCGAGATCGATGGTCTCATTGGCCACCAATAACCAATCGGGCTTGCAGTCAGCCAACCTTGCCATAACAGGCAAGGAGCCACAGGCCTGGACTTTCCAAACATGGGGCTCACATGGGCCTAGCACCCAGCAAGCGTGAGCTGAGCATGTGGGGGCTTCCACAACCTAAAGCCTGGGCAGGCCAGACTGCACGTGGCTCCAGGCCCGTTGTGCCCCTCTGTGCTGGCCATGTGCTCACCCCTGACTAAAAGCAGGAAAAACATGTCCAGGCAGAGCAAGGCATATGCAGGTCTGATTTCGGGCCTATGGGCCCTCCACGACAAAGACTTCTTGGTAAAATGCATCAAAGCCCATGGCATCATCTGTTACGTTGAAAACAATTGGATCAGACCTCAACCACAGGCGGTAGGACAGTTGCTAGAATGAACATAAGTAAGAGATGTAACAAAGGGACATCATGTTACCAGGTGAATGCTGATCTCAAGACCCTAAGAGTGTTTGACATTTATTCCAGGCCATTAGAAACAGCAAAGTCATGTGTTTCCTTTGTTTAGTAGCCCATTTTGAGAGCTTTCAGAAAAATTAACAGCTGCTGAAACAAGCATTCAGAAAGGTGTCAGAAGTATTGGTGATAAAACTTCTTTCCTATTGGGTGGCAACCCTCACCTAAACAGTGTTCAGGAAGATGGTGAGCTCATGGCATTTATGAGTCAAATGTCTGCGTCTGTGGAAGATTTGTTCTCTCTTCCATTTCAACCCTTAAGCTGACAAGTTTAAAGACTCTACCACCTGTCTCTTGAATAATCTATTAAAGTCACCTGTTTGAAATTGTACAGCTAATCAATTTAATACCAGGTTTTGGCTGGAAATAACAAGGGCTTGTGCTGTAACCCTGCAAATAGCAGCCTTCTGTATATTTGTTACTCTCCAGGTTTTCTTGAGACTTTTGAAGATGTGAAGAATCAGGAACTGGAACGAAAGGCCCAAATAGAAGCCAACATTGTTGCACTCCTAGAGCACTCCAGCAGGGTAAGTGCAAAATTCCCTCCTCTTGTGGCAAGCTAGGAGTTTAGGATCCAAAAACAGGAGGAGGAATGGGTAAAGAAGGATGATGAGACTTTGTATTTATCAGTCAGTATCTGCATAATACTATCTTTAAAAAGATTACATACTAAATGATGTACAGATGAAGTTAAACAGAAAACAAAACCAAAAAAAACTGAATAAGGTTCATTGAATTTAATTTTATTTCTGGGAAAAGGGTTTTGAATATTAGATAATAGTTGTGACCAGGGTAAATGTTTGCATAATTACTGTAACTCATCATCAGTGCTATAATGAACATTAAATCTATTCATTATAAGTGTTTCAGAATACTGCAAAGAAAACTACTGCAACATTTTTTTCACCTGAAGTCTGCAATTATCAGTTCATGGGTATTCTGTCCCTAGTGTCACATAGCTGACAGTATTTCAGTGATCTCTCTCATCTCTTAAAATCATTCTTTGAATACCCTGCTTTATTTTACATGTGTATATATATGTATGTATATACATACATAGATATATATATATACATATTTAATGTAAATACTTTGGAAATTTTTCCCATTTGCCATCTGCCTTTTTTTTTCCACTTGCAAAACATCTTTTAACATTCTTGGTTGTCATGGATTGTTTTTTTTTAACAGAAATCTTTTGGATGAGTAATACTTTGAGTACAGCATCAGTTTCATTGTCTTCTAGCTCTTTCCATATAGTATTCCATAAGGTGTATTTTAGTAATGACACTTGAGATGAGCATAGCAACAGTTTATATGTGCTGTATTTTGTGTCATCTTCACTGGCCTGTCACATCTTCTATCAGAAGCTGGCAGAATGAAAGTCATTCACATTTATATCGCTTTAGGCTATATACAGTATTTTCAGTAGAAAAGCCAGGGATTAAGACAGTGTTTTAGGACAGGAGAGCTTTTTCCTTGTCCAGTTACCTTTTGTGGTTTCAAAGATGTGGCATGTTCTCATTATTGTTATTGGTGACACACAGAATGTGAATCGTATGAAACAAATTTCATCTGTTACCAATCAAGAGCTGAAGATTATGCAGGAAGACCTCACTTTCAAATCAAATGAAATGCAGAAATCACAGAGCACTGCTAAGAACCTGGTTACAGGTGAGGTCAGAAATGAACTTGTGAATTCCCTTAAAAAACTAAAATCACCTGAGTTGTTGCACTAATAACAAGATCAGTGATCTCCAAATATTAAAATACAGTAGCAAGTTGACAAATTTTAAATGTTGTGGGTAACAAGTTGTTTATATTCCTCAGCAGTAGTATTTCACTTACTGTTACCAGTAAATTATCATCTTCCTTGCACAGATATGCATTAAAACCATGCATTTTAATGCAGGGGTACAGAGTTCTTTCAGATACAAGTTTGATTTACTCATATTTACCTCAAAATAGATGTTTTTCACACCCTTAAAATAGTGTATAATAAACTGAAGCATAGACTTCCATAGTTACCTAACCATGTATTATCTAAATATAGTTCTTAGTGTCACTTTGGTTTGTGCTTTTCTAAAGGTGCATGTACCATGGAAGAATAACTGACAACAACACTGAATAGCTCTCACATTATCAGGCCTCTGTTCTGCAAATTAAATATTCATTTTCGCTTCATTTTGAATATAATCGAATACTTACAATTAAGCAAAACATTCTTCAGGATCTTGCCTGTCATTTCAAAAAGCAGACAGTTCTGTGGGCTTTCAAAAAGGAAACAGTTCTGTGGGCTTTTTGTGGTTGTTATGTTTTTTTTCCATTTCCATAACAAGTATCTATTTAGTTCTTTATTTGCTTTGTTTATAGCAGAATTGTTCTCATGATTCTACGCCTTTGCCAGTATCATTATTGCTCAAACAAGCCTTTCCTTGTTTGTTTGGCTGAGAAGAAGGGGCAGGAATTAAGACCAGTAAATCATTTTCTTAGATGGCTATTATGTGCTGTACTTCCTAGTAATTTTCAAAATAGGAGGCTGTGTCATAACTTCAAAGTAGTTACATGCAAATAAGAAGTTGTCATGGATAAAATGTTACAGAAATTGCTAGTTTCTGTTTAGTGTTTACTTGTCTGAGAATACTGATACTGCATTTCTAGTGTATTCAAAAAGGTGAGCCAGACATTACAACTTCAAATACAACTTCTTGTTCTTTCATATAAGCACCAGTTTTTATTTTACAATATAAGGATGTTCTGGAAGGACATAGCACTACAGAGGCCTTATTGAAAGACATATTTCTTCTCAAGCAAGAGAAGAAAGTTGCAGATCATTTGAATTCATAAGTAGGCTTCTGAAAGCAAGGAGTCACTGTAATAAAAACCTGGAGATTCTTCCAAAAGTACAGTGAAAGTTTAGTCTGCACAGTCATAGTTCTTCCTAACCCTTGAATTATTGCACGGTCGTCTTCAAGATTCTTTTGCTGTAGCAAAAATCTGAATTTCCATATTTCCTTGCCATAACAAAGATATAAAAAGTCAATCAGCATAACCCTTGAGGGAAAAAAACAAAAAGGAAACCATGAAGAGTAAACAAAAGTGCTGATGGCATAGTTTCCCAAAAACATTTCCCTGGGTCACTGTAGTTTGTTCTGAGAGTTTGCTGCTGTGTACACACTGCCTGCTAGATGCTGCAACTTCGTGGCATATCAGAAGGAACTGGGCTGCATCCTCTTCCTGTCTCTTTCCCTGGAGAACTTGTAAGGTTTTTTACTTTTGAGGTTTTTTTTTTTCATTGAGTCTGTTGCTGGATAGGGATATAATTCAGTGCTTTCAATTTTTTCTCTTTTCCTCAGAAGCTCTGAATAGACAGTAATAGCCCATTGCTGTCTCATCGTAGTTTTTAGCAGTGTATGGATAGAGCAATGTAAGAATATTTTCTGGCTTTTTGACATTTTAGTTGTTACTTTTCTTTACCTATGAAGTAAATCCCAATTAGTTAACTACTACTTACTCTAAAATTACCAAATACAAATATTAGAGCAACCATATAAAAGCTGAAATGATGTGATTAGGCCTAAATAAATGTTTAAGAAAATCCAAATGTGTTTTCTGCCTTTTCTCTCAAATATTAATTATTTGTGTTTTATATTTTTATTTTTTTACTAGTTTTAATGCTAAAGCCCTGATTTATTGATCTTAAGCACTTGTTCTGAAACCACAGTGCTATATGAACAAGAGAAGTAGAGCTGTGAAATATTCCAGACACAGCAGAAGTGTTTTCTTAAGCTCTTTAGGATGAAAAGCACATAAACATTGAATTACAGATGTGCAATGCAGTTCCAAACCTTTTATTTTTAAACCCTTCTTTTTACCTGTGTGGAAATTTTGTGTAATTATAGAAATGCTCTTTGCACATGGAAGACCCTCTCAGTCTTCCCTTAAGGAAATGTGTTTTTCAGGATAATGACATGCTGTACACAAAAATCTTGGGTTGTCTGTTTGTTATTTGAAGACTCGTAAAGAAATCACCAAAGCACTATGTAATAAGCCAGAAATGTTGATTAAAATCAGTCTTTCACTCTAAAATACAACACAAATACACAAGAGGAGAGATCAGTACTAAAATCTTGATGTTTCAGGGTTTTGACTAGGTGAGATTTTTCACAAGTAATTCCACTAAGGAAACCATACGTTGTTTTTTTTGAAAGGTAAACTCTCCCTCTGTAACATATGCACATCAGCTCACTTCTGTTGTATCTGTACTGCCTTGGTTAGGTTGGTGTGGGGAATTTCCTGCCATCCTTTCCAGGTTATCAGCACAAATCTGACTATGTGAATAAATATGCAATCTGTGCTGAGACTGTGCCATCTCATCCCTCCCAACAGCCACTTTGCTTGACACTTTAGAAAAACAAACCCAAACCAAACCCAAGACCCAGCTCTGCCTCACTTGTGTCATTTTTCTGAGTTAGGTGCAGCCCTGAAACATGAGATTACCTAGCCATATGCTTGTGGGACCCAAAGAACATACATTGGCAAGGGTACAGGTTAGAAAACAGTCCAAAGCAAGTCTGGACCACGTCTAGACCTTTCCACACTCAGGGTGGTTAACTCAATGCCAAAACTGGATCAAAACGTGTTTTTTTGGTTTATCTGTCTTTAATGTCTCCTCTCTTATGCATCTCATATCTGAACAGTTACCATCTTTATATCTCTTTTCATGTAAGAATCCATTCATGCATCTAACTCCTTTAATTACCTGTATCTCCTTTGTTTCTTTTAAATGGATTGTCAGAAGTAAATGTATGTATTGCAGTACATACTCATTTTTTCAGCTATGCCAGTTCTCAATCTGTGGAGGTAGGGAAGTGGTTTCCTGTACAGAACAAATGTCTATGCAAATTTGCTCATGAAACTCTTATAATATATAAACAACCTAAAAAAAATTCTGAAAAGCAAACAAAAATATTTTTTTGCAAATAATCTTCATTATTGCAGTCAGCTTTTCATAAGTTGTCTCTACAACTTTAAGATTTTAATTGGCTGGTGCTTTAACAAGAGAAATGTCACATTGTGATACAGAGAGTCACCATGTTTTCATTAGTCTTCACTTACAGAGTGTAACACATTGTACTATAGGAGCCTGACATATGGGATGGTTGTGAAGATCAGTTTTATTTCTTCCATTCACACTAATATTCCCATCAGAATCAGAAAGATGAGCAGGATCTGTTTGTATTGCTTAACTCTAGCATAAACCTTTATGTACTGAGCAGTGTAGTATGAAATGAAAAGTGTGATTAATTACTGTATATCTGGTGATCTAGAGAGTCAGAAACTGCAGATGGACCTACAGAAGATGGAACTCTTAGAGGGCAAGATGGTTGATGAACTGGCTTCTCTTAAAGAGAAAACTGAACAAACAAAAATGGAGCTGGAGGTCTATAATAATTTGCCTGCTCTGAAGGCATCAGGAGAAGAGAAGAAAAAGGTAATGAAATGCATGAAACCTTTGAGCATAACAGAATTGATGTGATTTTGAGCACGTAGTGGAGGGGAATTGAGACATGTGACTGGGAATCCTGATTAATAGCTGAAAACTGGGCTTGCACGCAGGTGCAAATAAATCCAGATGCCTCTCTGTTTATATATGTGACTTACTGACTTCATGTAGCAGGTTATCAGCTGGATACATTTTAATAACTTCCACAAAATTTCCTATTTTAGTGATTCATCTGAAGTTTTTTTTTCTGTAACATATGCCTGCCTTTAAGTTTGAATTTAGCCATCAGTCTAACCACAGAATTCAACCAAGAAATAAAATTCTATCCCGTGTGCATTAGCTTTAAAACAAACTCTACCTAGAGCACTTCCCGTTTCACAGGCAATAAATTTCTTTAAAATTCTTAACATCAGCATTTCCACTTGTGTTGATATTATATAGCCTAAGCCTACAGCTTGGCCATAACCATTGAATGTTATCTTTAGGATAGAGCATGCGTAGTTAGAGAAAATCCTTACAAGTTCTTTATGCATATGATCTTGTTCTGAAAGGGAGAAAAACTAGCATCTTGAAAAATGATTCAAAATAATTTGTCTGTAGCCCACAACAAATGGAACTCATCCATTAATTGTTTTTTTCCATCTAGAGACTCCAAGATGACAAAGAAAAATTAACAAAACATAGCCACGCTTTCAAGAAAATAATGGAACACTTGAATACAGAGTACGAGACACTGAAGAGAGAGCTGCAAGAGAATGAAACACATGCTCAGGTATAGCTTTAGCCACATGTTTTCTCTTCAGTTGTTTCTAGCACAGTTGTTTTCTCATACACGTGAAGCATTGTAGCGATGCAGTGAAAACAGTTTATTACTTCTCAGAGAGTTTTCAAAGCTACTTGTAAGTGCATAGCCATACTTTCTGTTTCAAAACGAAAGTTAATGTCATGCCAATAAATTCCTTCTAAGATTTGGATTTTCAAAGTTCCTAGGCAGAGTTCCTTCTGAGCTTAAAACCGGTGAGAATCTTTGTAGTAATCTTGCACAGAACTCTCCCTCTTTTGCCCTTCTTTTGTTTGAGGAGCTTTGATGATCAGCTTAGAAAGAAACTACAGGAAAAAAAAAAATCACTACTAATCAGATAAGAGCCCTTTTGCTTTTAAAGTTATGGTGCTAAGTTTTTTTCTTACAACCTGTGCTATTAATTCTGTTTCCTTTTTTTCACTCCTGCTCCTTACAGGCCACTTAAGTTTAGAGTGTTTTGAAACATCTTTAAACCCATGCAACCTGGGTTTATGAATGCATTTACATTTATGTTTCAAACATGGATCAGG
This sequence comes from Tricholaema leucomelas, assembly GCA_013400475.1. Lineage (NCBI taxonomy): Eukaryota > Metazoa > Chordata > Aves > Piciformes > Lybiidae > Tricholaema lacrymosa > Tricholaema leucomelas. The sequence continues at coordinate 58,449 of WAAF01001378.1, forward strand.
AAAGAAGATGTTTATAAACTGTAGAGCAGCTTTGATTTTTTCCATTATAAACATCCATAAATTGCTGTCATTTTGGCAACAAAACTTTACTGGCATATAGGTTTGAATGCACAGAAGGAAAATGGATAACCTCAAAATAAGCTGAAAAATGGAAATTTATAATCTTCTCCATATTTCACTGATTTTTGCTGTTTCAGGTTCGTGAGATATTTGTCCCTTATAATTGTTACTTTTTTTCTAGTTCCCTTAAAAGATGCAGTTGATATCTCTATATGTTTAAGTTAGCTTTCTTTGAGAAGAGAATTTTATGGAGCAGATGAGAGGATGTAGCTTTAAATAAGGAGGTAAATGCAAACTTTCATAAATGTAGGGTGATGGTATAAGTCCCCAAAGCTGCACACCAAAGTGATAGATTTCAAATACTGTCAAGTTTTTATGCTCAGATCATAGTATCATAGTATCACAGTATCATCAGGGTTGGAAGAGACCTCACAGATCATCAAGTCCAACCCTTCACCACAGAGCTCAAGGCTAGACCATGGCACCAAGTGCCATGTCCAATCCTGCCTTGAACAGCTCCAGGGACGGCGACTCCACCACCTCCCTGGGCAGCCCATTCCAGTGGCCAATGACTCTGTCAGTGAAGAACTTTCTCCTCACCTCGAGCCTAAACTTCCCCTGGCGCAGCCTGAGGCTGTGTCCTCTCGTTCTGGTGCTGGCCACCTGAGAGAAGAGAGCAACCTCCCCCTGGCCACAACCACCCCTCAGGTAGTTGTAGACAGCAATAAGGTCACCCCTGAGCCTCCTCTTCTCCAGGCTAAACAATCCCAGCTCCCTCAGCCTCTCCTCGTAGGGCTTGTGCTCGAGGCCTCTCACCAGCCTCGTCGCCCTTCTCTGGACATGCTCAAGGATTTCAATGTCCCTTCTAAACTGGGGGGCCCAGAACTGAACACAGTACTCAAGGTGTGGTCTAACCAGTGCAGAGTACAGAGGCAGAATGACCTCCCTGCTCCTGCTGGCCACACCATTCCTGATGCAGGAAGATCAGATTCTTATTCCTAGAGATTATGTAAATCACAGAATCACAGAACTAGAGGTTGGAAGGGACATCCAAAGAGGCCACATCTCCTGAGCTGTTCTGTGAGGATGTTGTGGGAGACAGTATCAAAAGCCTTATTGAAGTCAAGGTATATGACTGCTCTTCCTATGTCTGCCTATTTGATCATGGTATCATAGAAGGCTATCAGGTTAGTCAAGCAAGATCTTCCTTTGGCAAATCCATGTTGGCTACTCCTGGTAACCCTCTTTTCTTCCCTCCAGAATGAGCTGTTCCATCAGCTTTACAGGGATGGAGGTGAGGCTGACTGGTCTGAGTTGCCTGGGTCTTCCTTCTACCCATTGGGCCCTATGGATTTGTGTGTTTTCAGTTGGTACAAGTGTTCTCTAACCCATTCCCCACTGACTAGTGGAGTGTCGTCTTCTCTCCAGTTCTGCTCTCTCGCTTCCAGAGACTAAGGTTCCTGAGGGCTGGTCTTTAGGATTAAAGACAGAGGGAAGGAAGGCATTCCGCAGCTCTGCCATCTCTGCATCTTCAGTTACCATATCTCCCACATCCTCGTTGCATTCTCTGGTAGTATGTTTATAATCCTCCCAATCGACCAGACCTTTTTTCCAGATACTGTAAACCTCCTTGTTCTTCTTGAGTTTTTCCAAGAGCTCCCTGTTTATCCATACAAGTCTTTTACCTCCCTTACTTGTTGTTTGTTTTTTTTTCAAGGGTGTACATTTTCGTTGAGCCTGGAGGAGGTAATGTTTGAATATTAACCAACTCTTTTAGACTCTCCTTTCTTCTAGAGCCCTAGCCCACTAGATACTTCTAAGTAGAGTTTTGCAGAGAGCAAAGTTAGCCCTTTTAAATTCCAGGGTTGAAATTTTACTTATCACCCTGCTTCTTTCTCTGGTGATACTAATAATGTGTCGTGATCACTACAGCCAAGATTACCCCCAACCTTAACATCTACAACCAGTCCTTCATTGTTTGTTAGTACAAGTCCAGCATCATGCTTCTCCTTGTTGGTTCTTCAGCTGTCTGCAGGAGAAAGTTGTCCTCAGTGCACTGCAGGAACCTTTTGGACTGTTTATGCTTGGCTGTGTGGTCTTTCCAACTAATATCAGAGTGACTGAAGTCACTCATGAGCACTTGATCTTGAGTCTACTTCCAGTTGCCCATAGAAGGCCTCAGCAGCAGCTTCTTCTTGGCTTGGAGGCCTCTAGTAAGTGTCCACAACCATGTAATTCAAGTTTGTCAGGCTATCCTTCCTGAAAAGTATGTATCTGTCCATTACCACATTCCAGTTGTGCAGGCTGTCTGACCATGATCATAGTCTTGCCACTGCACTCAGGTGTTTCGTTCGTCCTGTTTGTTTCCCATGCTTCTTGAGTTGGTATAGAGACACTTTGGAGACTCAGAAATGGGTAGCCAGCCAGTGTTAAGATACTCACACAATGGTGCTAAAAAGTTTATATAAAATAGCCATCATACATAATTTCTCCAATTCCACATTCTGCAGCAGTACTATTTCAATGTGTGGGAAAAGGATTTGTTGATTTGCTTTTTATGTCATGATTGTACATGTCATGATGTCTATCTTAATATACCTTTAAAAAGGTATGTCTTTTAACAGCCTGTTAGTTGACATATGTCAAGCATTTTGAAGTACAAATAGTGTTTTATGTATCTTGAGCATTTGATTGATTTTGCAAGCAGTCAGTCTGTGTGACTTTTGGCCTTCAAGGAAATAACTATAAAAATGCAGTGGCTATTTCTGTAGGTACATATCAGGCAGTATTTTACACCCAGACTCCTTTACCAGCCATGTTGCATGCAGCAGCATCTACATAGGAGGTAACAAAAAATACAATTGGTCGGAAACATCTTACCTCATAAATAAGTGACTGCCATGTTTGCTGTAAACTAGTACACAAAGTAGCTTGACTCTTCACTGCAAGATTGATTTTCAGTAGTAAAGCAGCTATTTTCATATCTTCTAGCTTAAGAATAAGCTTTTAAGTGAAATGTTGAAATGTATTTTTAAGTGAAATAAATTCTTTTAATTTATTACTTTAATTTCCACTGAACATTTAGTCTGCACATGAGTTTCAGTTTTTGCATTTAAAAATAACATCTGCATATCTTGAAATGAGAACCTTGAACAGTAGCATCAGAAAAACAAATATTAAATTGTATTGTAAGGAAGCAGCCATCGATATAATGTCCACATTAGCTTCCTGTTGATGCTGAAAGTATTGAAGAAGTGCCAGCACTTAACCCACACTCCTACAATCTTCTCACTGCAGCACTGTTCTTATCACAGCTTCTGGCATCAGACAGGAAACTTAACTATGGAAGTAAGGAAGTTTCTTCTGTATAGATCGAAGTCCAAGACAGTGTCAGGAAATATTGTATCTTTGGTGATTTTAGATCTTAGTAATTTTAAAAAGAGATTATTTAAATGATATATAATGAGGATTAGTATCTCCCTGCAGCATTCCCCTTTTTACTTCTGACTCACTTAATATGTTTCCTTATGGCAAGTCTTGAATGCCTGTGTGATTTTTTTCCACCTACCATTGCAGCCACAGACAGCACTTTAATACACGTCTGTATGAAGTGCTGAACTACTTGCAGGTTAACCACTGGGAGCTTTAAAAAATACTTAGTTATCATTTCTCGTGTCTGTGGGGTTTTTTTTGTGAAATAACGTTGACCTTATCAGTTACAAGGAATTGATACAACTGTTTTGAGCGATTCTTTGTGTAAAGTAGGTGTAATAATTGTCTTTTTCGGTTTTGGCTCTTTTTGTATTTTCAGCTAACAAATTTGGAGAGGAAGTGGCAGCACCATGAGCAAAATAACTTTATGATGAAGGAATGTATCCTTTTCTTTAAGAAATACAGTGAAATTCTTGCAGTGTATTAATTGAGGAAGAAGTCTGTTTCCTCTAGCAGAGTAAGACAGGACGGAATGGGGAGCAGGAGACAGGGGAGGAGGTGAAAGGCAATGCTTTGGAAATGTCTGGTTAGCTCATAGGTGGTTTATATATATATATATATATATAAAAAAAAACAAAACTTGCATGTGTTGTCTGAATCAGTTACAGGATCTTAAAGCATAAATTTCTCTTGCAGTCTGGAGCTTTTCCTGTTGGGTTATCTTTGCCATTAGATTTTGTAAGAAGATCACCTTCACATCTAATGAGTCTTGCTAAAAGTAACCAGCAAAAGTGGCACCATTTGGAAGTCTGTATAGCAGGGTGTGACTTTGCACAGTATTGTGCGGTTCCAAAAGCACCATAAATACCAGTGGTGAAAAAGTAAACAGCAAATGAATGCATTTAATTGTATTTCTTAGTAAATAAAAGAGGATTGAGCATTAGAAGGGGGAAAAAAATCAGATAAACGTGGTGATGTGACGAGGTGATTTAGCTTGGAATGGGCTGCAATGTGGGAAGCACATTGTAGTTCTCATTATGCGATGCTAATTAAAGAATTGCATTCCACTAATCGTATAAGACCTTCCAAAATATCAGGAAAACTTTGCTGCAAGTGACGTTCACAATTAAGGCTGAAATTAGTGAAGGAACTGAAGTTGTTGGTTTTTTTTTTGTTTAATTAGAATTGATGGTTCTTATCTTGTACTGTTCTACATAGTTATGGTAGAGATCTTGAATTTTGAATTCATTGCAGTAAATCAACTTCTTTACAATGATTTAGGGGGAAAAAAAAATCTGAGGTGCACTAAACCGCTGCTGCATAATTATTGCACAAATGTAAGTGGTAAAAGTAATGGCACAGCTAGATGGTATCATCCCATGTTGTGTGTGGGACAGTGGGCGTTGCTACATGTCTCAGAAAATGGCACAAGAGTGTATTTCAAACAGTTCTGTAATAACCTAGCCATCAGGGGGAGAAAAGCAATTTAAAGATTTGCACATACTGTCATCTTTTTCATATGATAAATATCATATTTCTTGTATCTGATAAGTGCTCTAACTCTTAGAAAAACAACAGCAACAACAAAAAACAAACAAACAAAACCAACCTGGACAATGTAATGTGATTGAAGCCACCTCATCTATGAAGAATCATAGAATCGTAGAATGGTTTAGGTTGGAAGGGACCTCAAGGATCATCCAGCTCCAACCCTATGGCAGGGACACCTCCCACTAGAGCAGGCTGCTCAAGGCCTCATCCAGCCTGGCTTTAAACGCCTCCAGGGAGGAAGCATCCACAACCTCCCTGGGCAACCCATTCCAGTGTCTAACCACCCTCACTGTAAAGAACTTCCTCCTAATATCCAGTCTAAATCTCCCCTCTTCCAGCTTAAACCCATTCCCCCTCGTCCTAACATTACTAGACCATGTAAA
>WAAF01001378.1:64145-96813 GCA_013400475.1 Tricholaema leucomelas
ATGGCATCCCTGCCCTCCAGCAAGTCAGCTGTGCCACACAGCTTGGTGTCATCTGCAAACTTGCTGAGGGTGCACTCAATTCCTCTGTCCATATCACTGACAAAGATGTTAAAGAGCACTGGTCCCAGCACTGACCCCTGAGGAACACCACTTGTCACCGGTCAAGTGACTCTACAGGAGTATTTTAGGAATATGTCATGCACTGGAACAGGCTGCCTAAAGAAGTGATTGAGTTATCATCCCTCGAAGTGTTTAAAAGATGTATAGATTTGGTACTTAGGGACATGGTTTAGCAACAGACTTGGTAGTGTTAATGGTTGGACTCAGTGATCTTTAAAGTCTTTTCCAGCCTAAACAACTCTGTGATTTTATTATGTGAAAATAAATGTTGCGCTTCCTTGGACTGAGAGTTATGCATGTGGAGTTCTGAAGTGCCAGACTGTATGGGTCTAAATAGCTGACTGCCTTGAAATGGTTTTATTTGCAGTGTAACAATGGGTAGCATCTTCCATGAGGGACCTGTTGCCTATATATGTGGAAACAAAATTTTCTCAGGTATGTCATAATCTACTTTTTCCCCCACCATTCTTGGCATGAGGTAGCAGCCAGTAAATCGATGTACATCTTTTAGAACCAGTTGGAAGTTTTTACATTATTTACAACACTTGGCAGTTTTCACATAAGGAAGCTCGCTGTGTTATGGTTCCCTTATGATCCCTAATTATGCTAATATTTACACTGGCAATTAGTTTCCTTAATGCTTTTAATCAGTCATAGCAACAAAAAGTCAGGAGAGTGACTACCAGCCAATAATGAAGAACGTGAGAAAACTGGTCACAGAATACAACAAAGCTCTCATAGAAGCTCTACAGAACACCAAGAACTGAACCCAGGCACTTCCTTCCTGCCCCAGTGGACCAACAATGAGAGATGTGCACAGGCAGCATGGAAAGCTAGGCTACTGAGCTCATTCTCTCACCCCTACAGATACAGCAATATTTTTCCAAGTTTTTAGAACCTAGGGATTTTAATAGTATCCTTCATTTTGCAACACTGAAATATTTCAGACTTACACCTCTGAATTGTTGAAACTTGTAGAAATAAAAAGGAAATAATGATGACTGTAAAATCTTCAGAACACTTCTGTGAGGCCCATTGCTGGGCTGCATCTCAAATCTGAAATTTCACTCTGCGTTATCCAGCGAATCTCTTAATTGTCTGGTGGTCTTAATCCATGCCAAAGAGAAAAGAAATTTTCGCTGAATAAGAGCTTGCCTTGCAGGCTGTCATACATGTTATTTTAAATGGCATGTATAGCAAGATAAGTGGTATTGTCAGCATACCATTCCTATTTAAAATGCCATTTATAACAAGTAAGGAAAACATCTAAAGGGTAAGTCAGAATCACTTCACAATATGAAGTCTGACCAAAAAGGCAAATGAGCTATGGATCTGTCAGCAAGTAACTCATGTCCCAGTAGAGAACTGATTAACTTCCTTGGTTTATATTTTTTTAATGTAACTGTAAGGAGAGAACTGGGATAGAAAGTAGTGAAACAGCCAGTGCTGACCTTGTGCAGAGCATTTAACTTCTGTGACATTCACCAGTAAAGGAAATAACAAGGAAAAGCAATTGTATTTTTTCTCAGATTTTATGCTGCAATGTTATATGCAACCTCTGTTTCAACAGAAATGCATAGGAGATTCAACTTAGGACAAACCAGGACTGATGCAAAAAGAACATTGTGCTTTATGACACAGAAATCTCAGAACATGTCTACATAAAACAAAATTTCCATGTATATATTTCCCATTGTATTCTACATTTGATGTAATTTTAAGCTACCCATTGATAATTTCCTCCAACTGGTACGTTGTAAGCTAGTCCTGATCATCAGGGAAAAGCACAGTTGACTATAGACAGCAATTTTAGCCAGACAGTAATCTGTCCTTAAAGTAATGATAAAAAAAAAACAGAGGGGTCTGGATTTATAGTTTTTCTGTTATCTTCCCAAAAATAAGTAGAATACATGATTCATGTTATAGAACTGGAGTAGACAACCAGAAAATGTGCCGAGTCTGTTGAAATAGAAGTTCTCTGGTTTTGCCACTAAGTTTCTCCAAATCTGGGATTGTCATTTTGAGTATTAAGAGGTAAGTAAATTAAGAAATTCTTGCAGAGAGCACTGTGTTTCCAAATTCAGCACAGCAAATGATGTTGCGCTGTGTATTTATGTGTATCTAATATTAAGAGATAATGGAACAGGATTTCTATAAACCAAGGACTGTTATCTAGGGGAAATTCCCACTAATGTCTCTTCCTTCCTGTCGAGGTTTCAGCTATTGCAGAGAGAGACCATTATTTGCTGAGATAAAGGTGAAGTCTGATATTCTCAGCAATCAAACCATCAGCCAGAGAGATCGCCTCCTGAATTCCACTTTTGCTACAATAACATGCTTTAATGAACAGTGGAAAAAAGCTTCAGACTGGAAAACAGGCTGCTTTAAATTTGCTCCTACTCCAAGCAGGGGATGATTTTATTCGATGGTAGAGATTCTGGAAGGTAGCATGGTGAGGTTTGCTGGCTTTGGGTGTGTTCCCCAGGAGATGCTGGTCATAAAAGCCCTCTCTCCAGCTTACTGCTCTTCTTTGTCTCTTGAAGGAGCTCCAGATTCCTTGTTTCTGTCAGAGAATCTTGGTAGTCATTCCTTCTTGTAACAGCTCATGCTTATGGTCCTGGATCATGGTTAATAGTACTCATGGTTGAAAATGTGTGGCTCCTAAGTGGTGAGGTGTTCAACAGGCATTTGATCTTCCTCTGGAAGGTATTAATAACTCATTCTCAGTAGTGAGCTGGGTAAATTGTGTTCATATCTAGCTCCTCAAGTTTCAGTAAAAATAAGCTTCCCTTTAACTCTTTTTATCTTTTTGTTTGTCTGTTTTAATACAACTGTAAGTAGCAGACATGTGGCATTTTGTCACCAAAATTCCTGTGTGTTTAATTCAGGACACTAACTCAGTAGCACAGGGCTCTCTACCCAGGCACTGTTCTAGCATTTTTTTGCTTCTACTTCATATGGGAGGACATTAATTCAGTAGCAGCATCTACAAAATGGAGAAATTTAAAAGCTTTTCTGCTCACCTGTCTTATCAGGGCTGAGTATAGGTAAAGATCACCTCTCGCAGTCTGATGAAAGTGCTCTGCCTGACACACCCTACCGTACTGTTGGCTGCACATTGTTGTGTCTTGGTTAGCTTGCAGTCCACCAGAAAGGTTCCCAGAGTGCTTCTCAGCAAAGCTACCTTCCAGCCACTCAGCCCTGGCATGTATGGATGGCTGACTTCTTCCTGCTCAGGGGCATGAATGTGCATTGATCTTGTGGAACTTCATGACACTCCTGTCTGCCTATTTCCCCAGGCTGTTAAGCTTCCTCTGAAGAGCTGCATGTCCATCAGCCACTCTTCTCCCAATGGTATCATCTGCAGACTTGTTGACCCATCATCCAGGTCATTAATGGAAAAATTAAACAGTATTAGCAAAAGTATCCACTCTTGGGGTACACCCCAGTTGACTGGCCTCCGGCTAGACTTTGGGCCGCCAGTTACACAGTGAACCCAAATCCAGTTTTCAGTCCACCTTGCAGTCCGCCTACCTAAGCCATACTTCATCATGGTGTCTGTGAGGATTTTATGGGAAGCCATGTCAAACACCTTGCTAATCTCAAGGTAAACAACACCCATGTTTCTCTCCCTGCTCACTTGAGTGGACTCCTTGTGGAATCTTGTCAGATTGGTTAAGCATAACTTCCCCTTTGTAAATCCGTGCTCTATACTCACCATCACTTTTCCATCATTTATGTGTCTGGAAGTGGTGTCCAGCATAAGCGGTGTCCTCTAGCCTCTTGACTCACTCTTCATGGTATCAGAAATGCTGTGTCCAGCAGGAGTAGGGAGGTGACTGTTCCCTTGTACTCTGCTCTGGTGAGGCCACACTTTGTCATGGAGGGCCCATAGGCCCAAAAACGGACTTGCATATGCCTTGTCTTGCCTGGACATGTTTTTCCTGCACATAATCAGGGGTGAGCACATGGCCAGCACAGAGGGGCACAACAGGCCTGGTGCCGTGGAGTCTGGCCTGCCCAGGCTTTACGTTGTGGAAGCCCCCACGTGCTCAGCTCACGCTTGCTGGGTGCTAGGCCCATGTGAGCCCCATATTTGGAAAGTCCAGGCCTGTGGCTCCTTGCCTTTTATGGCAAGGTTGGCTGACTGCAAGCCCGATTGGTTATTGGTGGCCAATGAGACCATTGATCTCGGCCCACAGTTAATAAACAGACGTGCCTTCAGCTGACAGCATTCCTCTTTTGCTCGCCGGTGCAGTCACTCACTCAAGCCTGTCATTACAGGGCTCAGACTCCCCGTGCAGCCGTGCATCCCACTGCACGCCCACTGCCTTATTGCCTGGTGTGTGCCATCGCCACGAGTCACCAGGTGCAGACCTATTTGTCTGCACAGGATCGTCTTCCCTCTGACCCGCCAGCAAATCCTGCCTACGAGTTCCCTGGAGACAGCAGCCGGAGGGACCCAGCAGCNCACCTATTGATTTCTCCCCTTCACCACGAACAAGCGATAAGGGCAGAATTCCCCTCTGCGACACACCTCAAGTATTGTGTTCAGTTTTGGGCATCCCAAGAGGGATGTGGAGGTGCTGGAGTAAATGGAGAGGAGGGCAATGAAGCTGGGGAAGGGCTGGAGAATAAATCTTCTGAGGAGCAATTGAGGGAGCTGAAGAGGAAGCTAAGAGTAGATCTCATAGCTGTCTATAGCTACCTCAAAGGATGTCGTGGAGAGGTTGTTGCTGGTCTCTTCTCATAATTAGTGATAGAACAAGAGGGAATGGCCTCAAGCTGTAACTGGGTAGGTTTAGACTGGACATTAGGAAAAATGTTTTCCTAGCAAGAGTGGTCAGGCATTGAAATGGGCTGCCCAGGGAGGTGGTTGAGTCACCAACCCTAGATGTGTTTAAAAGTCATTTGGATGTGATGCTTGAGGGTATGTTTTAGGGTAAATGTTACAGGTCTTGGTGATCCTGAGGATCTTTTCCAAATGGAACAATTCTGTGATTCCTGTTCTCCATGAACATAAGTTTGACATTTTCTTTGAGTCTGCAGAAGCCTTTCTGCATCACCATGAAAAAAAAAATATAATCAAGAATGGCCTTACAGTACCATCTACCAGCTCCACCAAATGTAGATGCACCCCAACAAGCCTTATGGATTTTAGGTATGTCTAGTGTGTTTTAAAGTTCCGTAGCCTCATCCTCCACCAGAAGGATGCCACTGAGGCATTAGGTTTCACTGGGTTTGTCACTCCATGTCCCACTTGACTCTCATACTGTGTGTAAATAAGGATTTTAGTTTCAAATCTTCAAGCAGAGGGTCCATTATTTCTCTGTTGTGTTTGTGCTTGGCATGAGCATGAGCATAGGAATGACTGTTCTTACTTCCAGCTCCCAAAGTGAAGTGGTTGAGTGTCTTTCAGTACACTTCTGGTTTTGTGCAGCAAGTGTAGAACAAGAATGTAAGGCATATGGCTGAACTTAGGATGAGGCACTAGCCATAAGAATGTCATATTTTGAGGAGAAAGATATTAAAATGCTTCCTTTATAAGTCTTCTGTAAAGTATCTGCTTTGACTGCACTCCTTAGTGATAAATTTGCTGCTTACCAGGCTCTGCTTCCAAATATATGTCATACTGGGACTGGCTAAAATCTTGTACTAATAGGAGAGAGCCATACATACAAGTCTCAGTGATAAAGCATCTGGGTGGAAATTGTCTGGAGCTAAGAAAATCTCCCTGGATTCTGGAAGAGGAATAAAATTGGAGTTCACTTGAACATAGGCACAACATCCTTATTAGATGGAGAGAGGAATATGGTAACAAAAGGTGAGGAAAAGGCAGAGGTACTTAACACCTTCTTTGCCTCAATCTTCAGTAGTGGGACAAGTTGTCTCCAGGAGAACTGGCCTTCTGAACTGGCAGATGGAGTCAGGGACCAGCATAGTCCCCCTGTAATCCAGGAGGAAGCAGTAAGGGACCTGCTGAGCCACTTGGATCCTCACAGGTCCATGGGACCAGATGGGATCCATCATAGGGTGCTGAGAGACCTGGCAGATGAGCTGGCCAAGCTGCTCTCCATCATTTATCAACAGTCCTGGCTCACTGGAGAGGTCCCCAAAGACTGGAAGCTGCCAATGTGATCCCATCCACAGAAAGGGTCAGAAAAAGGAACTGGGAAATGACAGACCTGTCAGCCTGACCTCAGTGCCAGGCAAGGTCATGGAACAGGTCATCTTGAGTGCCAACACAAAGCATCTACGGGATGGCCAAGGGATCAGGCCCAGCCAGAATGGCTTTATGAAGGGCAGGTCCTGCCTGACCAAACTGATGTCCTTTTATCATCAGGTTATGTGCTTGGTGAATGTGGGGAAAGCTGTGGATGTAGTCTACCTGGACTTCAGCAAGGCCTTTGACACTGTCTGCCACAACAAGCTCCTGGCAAAGCTGGCAGCTCATAGCTTGGACAAATTCACTCTGATATGGGTCAAGAACCGGCTGTAGGGCCTGGCCCAGAGAGTGGTGGTGAATGGTGCTACATCCAGTTAGCAGCTGTCACTATTGGTGTGCCCCACGGATTAATTCTGGGCCCAGTTCTGTTCAACATCTTTATTGATGATCTGGACCAGGGGATTGAGTAAGTTTGCAGATGACACCAAGCTAGGTGCAGGTGTTGACCTGCTGGAGGGTAGGAGAGCCCTGCAGAGGGACCTAGACAGGCTGGATGGGTGGGCAGAGGCCAATGGGATGAGATTTAACAAGGCCAAGTGCAGGATTCAACAGTTTGGCCACAACAACCCCAAGCAGTGCTGCAGCCTGGGGACAGAGTGGCTGGAGAGCAGCCAGGAAGAAAGAGACCTGGGGGTACTGGTAGATAGTAGCTGAATATGAGCCAGCAGTGTGCCCAGGTGGCCAGGAGACCCAATGGCATCCTGGCCTGTATCAGGAGCATTGTGGCCAGTAGGACAAGGGAGGTTATTCTTACCCTGCACTCAGGATTGGTTTAAGTCACATCTTGAGTCCTGTGTCCAGTTCTGGGCCCCTCAATTCAAGAGAGANAGAACAAGGGGACACAGTCTCAAGTTGTGCTGGGGGAGGTATAGGCTGGATGTTAGGAGGAAGTTCTTCCCAGAGAGAGTGATTGGCATTGGAATGGGCTGCCCAGGGAGGTGGTGGAGTCACCGTCCCTGAAGGTGTTCAAGGAAAGACTGTATGAGGCCCTTAGTGCTATGGTCTGGTTGATTGGCTAGGGCTGGGTGCTAGGTTGGACTGGATGATCTTGGAGGTCTCTTCCAATCTGGTTGATTCCTATTCTGTTCTGTTCTTACAGCAAATAGGAGGTGGGCGCTCAACACTGTGTATATTGTGGGTGACAACTCCAGCCACTGTGATGCTGTGAAAGGAAGGTTAGCTACTGGTAAGGGGAATTGACTTAGTCCCAGACAAAGTAGTTGTCATCTTTTTTCTTCTTCAGTAAAAAGGAAGGAAGCCTTTAACCCCTTCATATTGCAGAGATGATCCAAACTCAAATCCTAGCTTTGATCAATCATTTATTGGTATTGGTGGAAGTTTGGGGTAGAGGAAGAAAGGTTCCTCACCCTTGCAGAGTACTTGCAGAGTTCACTGCAGGTTCTCCTTTCAGAAGGGAGAATGAACTGGACCATATGCCAACTGTGTGAAATGAAGGAAGCCTCCTACATTTTAAAAAGACAATGAGACAGAGGTGTAAAATGATCCCCACTTGCTGCCTCTGATTCCTTGAAAGATACAGTCTTTTAAAGTGGCTGAGCTTGATTCACCCACTGCTGGTATCCTTGGATTAGTCCCAAGATCCCTGTTGTGCAGCAAAAGATAAGTAAGGAGCAAGACTTTTGTCTGAAACATACAACTTGCCTTTCCCCACAAACCCAATTTCAAGTAGGGTGAGGGACGCTTGGTGCCTCTGGAAGTAAAAAAAAAAAGAATACAAAATAAAAGAGAGTTATGGTTTTAGAAGAAATTTTCAGTAGTATCGGTCACCTCCACCAGTTATGCATGAGGGACAAAGTTCCAAATTGAGCCCTCAGTGGCTTAGACTTGCATGCTAGTTTATTTAATATTTTTTTAGTATTATGGAGCTGAAAGTTACTGAAATTCTTTACCTATTTGCAAATCTGTATTTTAACCTCTCACCTTAAGATGTACATACCTATCACAATTCCACATTCCATGCTAAAAACACATTATTCATGCTTTCAAAGAAGCTTCCCATTTAGAAATCTCACACAGAAAGAAGATGGAAGCTTGATGTGGAAAAAACTGGAGCATTGAAGAGAAGGAATTGAAGAAACCTAATCTAGTTGAGGATGCTCCTACTTACTGCAGAGGGGGTTGGACTAGATGACTTTCAGAGAGATCCCTTCCAACCCAGATAATTCTATAATCCTATGATTCTATTACACTGCAGCTCACCAAACAATGCAGGTGTGGCTCTCCCATGTCAGTAACAGATTTTAGTCTGTTCCAGTAGCACGTACAGAAGCAGAGTTAGTTAGATAACAAACCTGTCACTAAGATGCACTGGATGAATGCTGGTTAACGAAGTTCAATGATGCGCTCATCAAATAAAATTTACTTTTAGAATCACATTAACAGCACGAGAGTAATTCAGTGGTGGGTCCTGCAAACAGGATTTTAACCTTATGGATAAAATCACTAGCCTTGAGGTCTAATGAACATGACCCCTTTCCTGGTTCTTGGAAGCAATAATCAGGTCTGTAAACTTCAGGTGTGTTAGATACCTTGTGCAATTAGTCTTTATCTCTCCAGACATCATAGGTATGACATTTGTCTCGTTAATGCTGTGCTACTTCAGGCAGTCAACATTTTATTTCTGTGCCTAATGTGGGGTGATCCAATCTGCTACCTTTTTAAAGGCATTTGGATATACAGCTTTTCAATTAAATGTAAATACATAGACTCACTCATCTTTCAGAATCTTCCAGAAATTAAGTAGAAAAGCAGTAACAGAGAGGAGAAGAATTGTGAACTGTAGCTTCTGCATAAGCTCTGCTTACTTCCTGTTGGAGGATGTCCTTTTCAGGCTGGAGATCCTTACTCATCTCCAGACTTTGAGGCGGCAGAGGTACTGACATCAATGAAGTTTGTACTCAGAGAACCCAATACAATCTTGGCAAAGAAACAAAAGACTCCTTTGAGATTAATTTAACACATCTTCAGTATCACCTGTTTTAGAAGATTTTTTTAAAGAACAGAGCAGGTGCAGGAAAATGACAGGCTCAGAAATGACAAGAAGAATGCATTTCTGTCACTTCCATGCAAACTAAGTGGATATAACTAGCTTGTCTACTGGTCAGTCATGTGGCTTTATGTATGCATTTGACGTCATCATTTCCATTGCTGATTCTTCCCATCTCACTTTTTCTTTCTCCAAGCATTTCTTAAAACAGTCTCTGTCCCTTTTTGTTCCCAAAAACTTGGGAATTTTTTTTTCTCCTGTTGACAACAGGCCATTATAAAATCTATATCAAGCTGTTTTCAGCAAAATACAAGTGACGCACAAAGTAAGTTTCCAGAGCGTAGACCTTAACTGAACAGAATGATGTCCTTCACAAGGTCTTTATTAATACAGAGGTCTTGTAATACTCCCACATTGTTTCATCAGCTGAGCTTTCCCCTTGAGAAAAAAATGAGATTTCTGCCAGATCTTACGTCTAATCCTATGGTACTAAATTCCTTTCTATTTCACTAGCAAGGAAGACAGAAAGGCAACAGCTTCTTTGGCTGTACTGTAGACTGCTCAATACTCAGCCAGTTTCTCAGATGTGATCTCCAGGAAATCCAAGAAGAGCTCTTTTTTTTGAGATGGAAACAAAAATGCTGAGGAAAAAAAAACCTGATCACAGCTATGTTTGAAATCCTGAGTTACTTTTTAAGTATGCATATGCAGTTGAAGAAGCAAGAAGTAACTGCAGCACCTCAGCATGGGCTGCCAAGCCAAGAGAATGAGGTACAACAAAAACCAGACTGTTACCTTTTCTGCCCCTTCCTAGAATTTCTCACAACCACCTGTCATCGCTCCCATGCACTGTCTATTCCACAAAGCTATGACTTAACTGTAGCTCTGTGTCACAGAAATATTTATCTTTCTCCAGTTTCTACACTGCTGCTGCAACATTTAGAGACAGTCTCTGTCCTGACCACTTAGACCAGCAACAGCATGTGTCCTCTGGCTGGCTACCTCGCTCTCTCTTCCAGGTGATCTGAGCTAGATAGCTTGAGGGGCTGTGGCTGCCCTCAGTGATGTAAGTTATTCTATAGGGGAGAACAATATCTGTTGAAAAAAAACGAAACAAACCTTAAAGTCTGTCATTTATGAGCCTCTGCTTTACATTAGCTGGCTGTGGTGAGTAATAATTCCTGAAGTTCCTTTACTGCCTGCTACTGACACATATTAACATCCCATCAAGGCCAAAGTAATGGCTTGTATCCAAAAAACATAATAGAGCCAGACACTGCAAGAGGATATGTGTTTTCTGCTCACACATCTACCTGATTAAAGAAGTGCAAAGTGGCATTGTTTCTTTTTCCTCCTGACATTTTCCATGTGCTGCAGCATGTATGAATGGGTTGTCCTTGAGACAAGTGTGCTGCTTATCTAAAGAGGAAAGCCTGGTGTCAGGACTTCAGGGCACTTGACATATCATAAAATTAGCCTTCAGCAAACAGTGTTATGAAAAGCCGTGTTTAATGTTAGGGTTCTATTTACAAGTTGAAGCACAGTTTGTTTCCCTGCTGTAACCAGTTCAAAAACTCACATAAGCTGCTGTGATGGGTGTTTAGAGGTGAATGCTGGTGTATATGAATCAACACTTAGCCAACAACAAAACTGAAGCTCCTGAGGAGAACACTGGAAAAGATCACAAGGAATTTGACCGCCTTTCCTAGTCTTTCTGAGTACTTTCAGAAAAGACAAAGGGTGTGGTCTGTGGAGCCCAAATACAGCTACATACCTGTCTGAGGATGAGCCGTGGGCATGTGCATTGGCCAGACCAGTAAAATCATAGAATCACAGAATCATAGACCCATAAAGTGGTAGAGGTTGGAAGGGACCTCTGAAGATCATCTAGTCCAACCGCCCTGCTAATGCAGGTGCACCTAGACCAGGTTGCACGTGAAGGTCTCCAGGCAGGTTTTGAAAGCCTTCAGAGAAAGAGGCTCTGCTGCCTCTTTGGGCAGCCTTGTCCAATCTCTGTCACCCTCAAAGGAAAGAAATTTCTTCAGTTCAAGTAAAACCTCCTGTGTTCTAGTTTATACTCCCTGCCTGTTGTCCTGTCACTCACTCCACATGAGCCTCATCCTCATGACCTCCACTCTTTAGACATTTCTAAGTATTGATAAGATCCCCTCTCAGTCTTCTCTTCCTCAGACTTGGCCACACTTTCCTTGATTCACCCCAGAAGGTTTACGGCCTTCTGGGTCATGCTTTCCTTGCTGCACCCCAGAATGTCTCTGGCCTGCTTGGCCACGCTTTCCTTGCTGCACCCCAGAATGTCTCTGGCCTGCTTGGCCACGCTTTCCTTGCTGCACCCCAGAATGTCTCTGGCCTGCTTGGCCACGCTTTCCTTGCTGCACCCCAGAATGTCTCTGGCCTGCTTGGCCACGCTTTCCTTGCTGCACCCCAGAATGTCTCTGGCCTTCTTGGCCACGCTGTCCTTGCTGCACCCCAGAATATCTCTGGCCTGCTTGGCCACGCATTCCTTGCTGCACCCCAGAATGTCTCTGACCTGCTTGGCCACAAAGGCACACTGCTCAATGAGCCCTGCTTAGGCCCACATGCAACCAAAGGGCCAGACAGAGGATTCAGGAAACTAATGACATGTCAGTCTGACCTCCGTGCAAGGGAAGGCCACAGGGCAAGGGCATCTTGAGTGCCATTACGCAGCATATGGAGGGCCAGCAGCTGGCCCAGTCAGCATGGCTTCATGAAGCACAGGTTCTGTCTAACCAGCCTGATCTCCTTCTACAACAAGCCATCTCAGTAGGTGAGGGAGAGTCTGTAGATGCTGTTTATCTGGAATTTAGTACAGCCTTTGACATTCTCTCCCACAGCATCCTCATGAAGAAACTGGTGCTGTTCATGGCTTGAACGGGCAGATGCATCACTGGGTTAAAATCTGACTGGATAGCTGGGCCCAGAGTGGTGGTGAGTGATGTGAAAACCAGTTGGTGGGCATTCACTAGCAGTGTTTCCCAGAGCTCAGGACTGAGGACAGTTCTCTTCAATATCTTTATCAATGATCGGTATGAAAAGATTTATTGCACCCTCAGTAAATTTGCAGATGACACTAAGCTGGGAAAGGTAGAAAGGCAGATGACACAGCTGAGGGTAGAAAGGGTCTACAGAGGGCCCTGGGCAGGCTGGATTAACGAGCAAAGGCCAACCATATGAGATTCAACAAGACCAATTGCCAGGTCCTGCATTTGACTCACAACAACCCCATGCAATGCTCCAGGACTGTGTCAGAGTGACTGGAAAGCTGCCTAGCAGAGAAAGACCTGGGGATGTTGGTTAACAGCCAGCTGAATATGTGCCAGCAGTGTGCTCAGGTGGCCAAGAAAGCCAATGGCATCCTGGCTTGTGTCAGGAATAGCATGGCCACCTCCATATAAGGCCACTCTTGAGTACTGGGTTTACTCTTGAGCTTTTCACTACAAAAAGGGCATTGGGGCACTGAAGCAGGCCCAGAGTAGGGCAATGAAGCTGGTGAAGGGTCTGAAGAAGGAATGGCAGAGAGAAGAAGGGTCTAAAGAAGGAATGGATTGTTTAGGCTGGAGAAAATAAGGCTGAGGAAAGACTCTATCACTCTCTACAATTACCTGAAAGGAGCTTGTAGCAAGTTGAGTGTCAGTCTCTTCTCTCTACTAACAAGTGATCAAGTGATAGAATTAGAGGAAATGGCCTTAAGTTGCATCAGGGGAGGTTTAGATTCAATATTAGAAGAAACATCTTCACCAAAATGTTTTCTCAAGCACTGGAAAAGGCTCCCCAGGGATGTGGCTGAATACCCATCCCTGGAGGTGTTAAAAAGACACAGGGATGTGCTGGTAAGGAGCATGATTTAGCACCAGATCTGGCAGGTAGATGATTATAAAAGCCAGTTCTAAAAACTAGATTAACTTAATATCATATTTTATACTTCCTGCCATCCTCACTTTTAGCCCAGTTTCTTTTATTGGCAAACTGGTTTGGCCACAAGGCTTTCCCCTCCTCATCTGTTCCTAAATAATGAAGGCAGGCTGAGACTTAGGATCCTCTTACTTGTAAATCCGTCAATGGAAGCTGAGGACTAGACAGAAAAAAATGGGTTTGTGCATGAGATGCCATTGCTGCTTGGTGGAAGGGATAGACAATTACACTGCACTTCTGCATTGTCCAGTAATCAGAGATGTTCATATCATATCAGTTCACAGGATAAGAAGTTGGTACAATCAACTTTTAGGAAGACTCATTTCTGACGATACTAAACATAAAGGTGAAACTATGGAAGGTAGGGCTGGCAGACACTGCAGTGTGAGTAATAAATAAGCCAGAGTAGTGAAATCCTTTCAATTTCACAGTCCAGGAACAATTTAGCATATGGTTAATTCTGATATCAGTGGCAGCAATAAACAAACCACGGCACATAAAAGCCTTCCATGTGGAAGCATATCTAAGCTTAAACACTTATTATACATTGCAAAGTACTTAAATATTTGTTGAATCATAGATGCTATTCTTTATTTCTTAAAATATATTTCTTCCAGGGAGGTGGTGGAGTCACCGTCCCTGGAGGTGTTCAAGCAAAGACTGGATGAGGCACTTAGTGCTATGGTCTAGTTGACTGGATAGGGCTGGGTGCTAGGTTGGACTGGACGATCTTGGAGGTCTCTTCCAACCTGGTTGATTCTATGATTCTATGGTTCTAAAAAATGGAATAATATGATGAAACACAAAACAAACACATAGGCCTGCTGAGGCTGGTATTCCAGCCAAATCCCAACTTGAATAAGTATTTCCTCTCTTCTAGCTTCAGTATTTGTGACCTTCTTGTATTTGTGAAGTATTGTACACTTAGGTTGCCCACTCTCATTCTGGAGATAGCTACCTTGTCACAACAGATGAAGGCACAAATGGATTCTTCAAAAAACGGTGAATAGCTGACCTAATTGTGCATGCTACAAAATCATTATCAGCGTCAGTCCCTATGCTTTGCTTGGCATTTAGGTACATTAAATATGGAGGCATGGTATCTTTCTTCTCAGTGACCTGTTTAAGAACTTAGGGAGTGAGTTTTAAGTGAAGTTTAAGAAGGCCACTAAGCTCACAATAACAATCTGGAAAACCCCAGCCTTGACCAGAGTTGTTCTGCATCCCACCCCACTCCACCTAGGCAAATCAAAAGACACTGAAAACAAAAATCATGGCTAAGCATAAGCCATGCTAGAACAGGTTAAATGAGCAACAGAGAGGTATCCACTGGATAGGACTTGTGATAATACTTATTATCTGGTAATGCACTATGTATTCTGATATTGGAGTGGCTTATACCTGTAGGCTTATAAAGGCTGTCTAATCAGAGCATGGATAATCATTACCTCTTCGTGTCTAAGAGCAGCAGAAAATGTTTTCAAAAATCGAAGATGGACAAAATCCATGTGTGTATTTTGATCTGGAACCAGACTAGATAGTTGTCCTGTATCCTTCCTCCTTGAAGACTTAAAAAGGATTTTTAGCAGTATTTGAACCTCACAATCTGATTTTGCATGCAGGGAGTATTTTCAGTTTATATCCCTTGGTTTTCTATTACACTTTTTATTGCAGGGCAGCTTTTGGCTAATGCATTGAAATCTCCTGTAGGTGACACCCCTGTGTCCACGTGGCAACAGATCTTGGGTGTAAAGGACTTCCTCTGTGAAATCCACACTAATCGAAGGCTGAAAGGACTTCCTAAGGAAATCAGATAAAAGTAGAACCAACTCATAGCTCATTTCCAAAATGATGCTGAACATTGGCTTTTCTGTACTTTCTGTAAAAGTCATTCTGGGTGTTAGCATCTTGGCAAAACTGCAGGGCTTTCAAACACTGCATTGTCATGGGTTATATTTAGTCTAGGGGTAAATAAAATTGTCCCTTATTTGCAGTTCTGTTTATATAGTTGAATACTGCCTCTCCATTTGTTTAATTTTTTTTTTTTTTGGTGGTGGTGTACTTAGTATTTTTTCCTTATGTTCCTTATGTTTTACTTCAGCTTCTGAGATTTGAGGCCCCCCTGAGTGATGTGGCATTTTGATCCCACTGAGGTCATAATAACTCCGTGTGCGATTTATTATTACAACAAGTTTTCAGTCTGGTTCCAATTGTCAAATGTAGGGAAAAATAGTTTCCAGTAAAGCACAAGAATTAATGGAGTAGTTTGATGGATTGTGGCTGGCTTTGGTCTACACTAGATTCAGCTGGTGGTTTCATTACTCTTTACTCCACATTTTTGTCAATGTGCTGAGATGTGACGAAGCCAGCAGCTTTCACGTGGATTAAATAAGTAAGGGAGAGGCTGATAGCATCCTGAGGAACTGGCAGATCTGCACTTCAAGGAGAAGAAGGCATTTTCCATCTACTGTACATAGGTGGAGGGAGGACTTTTTACTTTTCTCTCCCGCCTACTTGAGGATGCCATCATTGTTCCTATTCTGCTGACTGTGAACAACAGCAGTCCCCTGCTTCTCAGCAGTTCCAGATAACTGTTTTGATGTATTGCGGGATGGACAAGGATTTGCACTGCCTTGCAGTCCTGCTGATACAAACATGCCTTTAAGATCCTGCCTATCCCATCCTAATCTACAAAGGAAACAGGAAAAAGGAACTTAAACTCCCTGTACTCAGACAGCAATGAAACTGTTCCAGCCCACGCTAGTGCTATGATTTCTTGTCCGTGACTTGTAAACAGCGTACCATGCAGGAGAAGAGTAACCAGTAAATATCTACCCCAAAGAAAGGATACTCCATGAGCAGCTCTAAGAACTGGATGGATATATTTTGGAAAGCATGGACCCTTTAGCACATCTAGTTCTCTATGGATTTAGCCTGATGATTTCAGGTAAGCCTTTGCTTTAATATCTGTGGTCGACCTGCCGTGCTTTTCTTGTTTCTCACGCGATGTGCAGACAAAACACACAACTCCTGACTCCTTGCTCCAGCACTTGTCTTTATTGATCTAAGCACTTGTATTTGTTTCAGTGAGTCCTCTTACCTCTGTGCAGTTCTCTAACAGAGACTGAGGGCAGGATTGTGGCCAAACTGCTGGTGTGGACTTAATTACATGTAGAATCCACTGCTACATCTTTTTAATTGTTGAAGTCGTTTGTTGACACATACTACTACAGAGTTCCTTGTCTGTCCAATGGTATTAACTTTCCCATGAAGGTCACTACTTTGAATCCATTGATGTCTGTCCCCAACAACATCTGCTCTAAATACAGATTAAATATTTTGATTTTTTTTCCGTGACTAACTTGATTAACTGATTTCCTTGGTAGGAAATGTTGATGTCTCTTGGTATTCCAGTATCTGATTTTAGCCAAGTTTTCAGATAAGATTCCACTATTGAAATCTAGAGCAGAAAAATGCAAACTATTTAAAACCAATTAGTAACATTTCAAATACAACTAAAGAATGATTCAGTATTACCAGCAGATGCCATTAGCTCAGAAAGTCAGAAGCTGGTCATGAGACATCTGCACAAAGGTATACAGTAAAATTATACTAATGAAAATGTTTAGTATTCAGAGCACTAGTGTTAAGGAACACTTTGTTGAAGCAATGGCAAGCAGAGCCCTGGGGAAGCCCGTGGTCTTCAGATTCCTAGTTGCTCAGCAATTGAATATTGCCTTTGATTTTCCAGGCAGTGCCTTATAGGTGACATAACAAGCAAAACCCATAAAAGAGAAATACAACTCATATAATAACCATTTAGTCTTATCACATTCCTAACCATTTGATTTAGATATGCATGTGTTGTTTCAGGGTAGAAAAGGTAACGTGCTGTAAAACTACAGATTGTGCTGCAATGAAAACCAGAAAGCAGAAAAATCAAAAGTCCTCTTTGCTGTGTAACTTGCTTTACAATTTCCAGGTCTTCTTGATTAGCGGCATGCTATTAATGAGGAAAAATTATGAACAAATGGGTTTGAGGTGTCACTTTTAGGCTACTCTGAAAGGCTAGAGATAAATACAGGATTTAAAAAAAAAAATGCTTGAAATCTGTTGAATATATGTTTGGAAGTGTTGTTACCTAGCCAGTGCTGCAACAGGCTGTGTATTATTTATCAGTTCCTCTTCTGTGGCTTGAGTATCTTGATTGCTTAGCCACACATTAATTCAAGCTATTTAGCCTTCCAGCTTTCTGTTTTAAGGAAGTATCTGGCGCTGTGAGCATTATGGATGAAGAAGAGAAATTCCAGCTAGTCCAACTCTCTTTCCTCGTCTGTCCTGTTTCTCTACACGTAAGCCTGACTGATACAGAGACCGATTGGCATTCATTATGCACGCGAGAAACAAAAGCTGGCTACAGAGATTAGCTATAAACGCAGACAGTGCAGAAAGCTCAGTCCTGGAGAGCTACCAGTCGCTGCCTTTTCCACAGGGGCTGACCACCGAGGTGTGTGCTGTAGTCACACCCATCTCGACAGATCTGTCAGCTTTCCCGCTTTTGTTTGAGAATGATATCATGTTTCCTGGGGCGAGCGGTGGAAGACAATGCGAGCCCGCTTTTCTCTAGATACTGCAGGCGGAGTCCAGGAAGGCAGGAGTGGCATTCCCTGAGAGGGGAGCCTTTATACAGCACTGACAGCAGACTGGCCTAACCTTCTCCCTGAGGAGCGTGGGTTTCTCTGGGTGTGTGCAGGGTAGGCACGAAACCCACTCCACCATTTTCCAAGATGAAAACCATCACCTTAGCTCCCGTTACAAGAAAAGACCTTTGATTTGGTGTTAGTGTGTTGTTGTTGTTGTTGGGTTTGTGTTTTTTGTTTGCTCAGTTGATTAGTTTTCATTTGTTGCAGGGTTTTTTGGTTTTGTTGGTTTGTTTTGGTTTTTTTTTTTTGCTTTTGTTTTGTTTAGTTTAGTTTTAATATCAGTGTTCCATTCTCAGCTAAAAATCTGCTCTGGCTGCTAACACCCCAAATATACCCAAATGCTCACTGTTAGCTCTGTATATGCAGTCACTGCTTGCCACAGCAAATGTTTAATTACATTGACAAGGGGTCATTTTTAATCCTGTTGAGATCCTTAAAACTAAGCTGAGCATTAACACATCCTTTATTTTGGTTGATTCTACTCCAGTCAACATTTTGTAGAATCAAAAGGATCCTGACATGCATCCCAGTACAAACATTAGACTTGCAGCTAGGTGCGATCTGCTAGGTCCTGATCAAAGAAGAGTTGCAGATTTAATGTATTCCATTAGAATACATTAAATACGGAGAACGAAGCAAGGAATGAGTGTCAGAACTTGCCCTTTGCCTCTTGATAACATCAACAGAAGTTTGGAAGTTTGTTTGAAGCTTCTCACAGTGGGCGAACTCTCAGAAATGTGCGAGCCTTGCTTTAGCATGGCTCCACGTGCGAGCCTTACTTGAGCAAGATGGCCACCATCAGTGCAAACCAGCAGCAATCAAAAACAGTTTCAAACATATTTCTATGACAATTTCTGACAATTTAATACACTGTCATATGTCTCTGTTCTTCAAGACAGGCAGAATCTTCTGAGCCATAGCTTTGCTCTACCAATAATCTTCGATCCAGTGAGTTTCTGAAAATATTGTTCTGGGGTTTTTGGGTTTTTTGGGCTTTTTTGTTGTCATGTAGCTGCTGGACCCACATATGGTAAAAGACTCAAAAGCTTATATTAGCCTTTTGAGAAAGGTTAACAGTGGAGTTAACAGTGCAGTAGCATTCAGTGATAGCTCTCTATCATCCTTGTTGATTGCTGTGTTTTCTTTGGAATGAAACAAAGCAAAACAAAACAAAACTCCAAAAACCTGTAATTTTTATATATTGTCACTATAATGCGACTAATTCTCCTACACTGAAAGTTAAACAGCTTTGAACATAGGTTACCAGCCATACAAGCACTGTTACAAGGGCTTACAGATTCTCCAAAATTATAGGAAATCATAATTTTTAGTTTAGAGTGGAAAGTTCTAATAATTCTGTTTCAAGACTGTTTTTTTTTTTTTCCTTGTAAAGCTTAACATAGACTACAGAAAACCTCTATCAACTTCTGGTTAATAGATGCCTGTGAAAGTGAACATGAATGTCACTCTCTTAATTAAATGGACTCAGTATCTTGAAGATACTTGCACAGTCACAATGGCATCTGAACTTCAGTTTGTCCTGCAGCTGCAGTATTGGGGTTTTGAGCCAAATCAGTGGACACAAACCATGCTTGAGATTTTAATATCAGGTACTTGAAAATTGTGCTGACTAGACATTATGCTGGCACATAACCTTTCAGACACCTAAATTATCAAACTGCTAAAATGAATTGCAAGAGAAATTTTAACATTGATTTCAAACTTTAGTCCTGAAATGTATTTGATTTGTGACACCAATAACTGCATCTGCTGCAACATTTTGGTTATTCATCTGAAGGGAACAGCTTCCTGGTGCCTTTGCTTCATGTGTCTAAAGTTTTCATGGAACTGAGACTTTGCTTGAGAGCTTAACTCTCATCTAATCCAGAAGAGATGGACCTGCCACATACTGTATCTTTGACCTGCTTAATGTTGGTATTTCTGTTAGGGCAATCACAACTGCAAAATCGATGGATCTGTCTTACGGAGGAAGGGGAGCTGTTTTGTTTTAGTTACATTGTTGGCTATGTATTTGCAAAGAAAAAGTTCCAGCTGTGACCTAATTCATCATTCCATGACTCTGCAGCTGGAAGCCAAAACCAACATCTTGAGCCTATGTAGGCAGCTCTGTGCACTCACCCCAAGCTCAAATTCAGAAGTGGGCTAATTCTCCCCAGTTCTTTTATTTTTGAGCCTTAGAGTCTGATTTTGGTGTGTGCGTGGTTAGGACCTAGTGGGAGGTAGGGTAGCTCTCAGGAACTCGGTGTCCCCAAAGGCCGTTTCAGCAGCTGGGAGTAGTTAGAAGTGAAAAGGCATTGCATCAGACCCAGAGGAATCACATATAAAAGAGTGAAGTGAAAGCATGCTACATTCAAAAGTGTTAACACATGCTATTGTTTTAAATACATATTTCATGTGTATATACACATTACATGTTAGAATGTTTGTCTATTTATTCATAATTAAGATGGCTGGATGGATTCCTTTCCAACTGAAATTTCATTTCAGGGAAATGAGATGAAGTTGTAACATTTTGTGGAGAAGGTTTAAGACCCAAAAGAATTTCATTTGGAAGGCCTTAGGTGAACAAAAGGGATCATAGAAGTCAAAGAGATTGGTTGCAACTGATCAGCTAGCTCTAGGGCAGTGGAGATGTAGAGTTGGTCCTTAGTAAGAATTGTATGTGTTGAAAACCTGCTCTGTGTTGGTCAGCTTGACTTGAGCCTGCTTAGGCTAGACCTATCTACTAACATACAAAACCCCTGTCCAGCTTTCTATGGAAGACCAATAAGCCATTGTGGTGTGGAGAGTGTTGGATAGGCACAAAATAAATAAACCAAAACCAAATGCACCTACTACTTGTGTAAGACAAATGGATAGTTTCAAGATCAGCTCCCCCTGTTAAATGAGATCTGCCTAGAACTGGAAGGAGGAAAATCATAAAGAAATTGCAGTGAAGCACTGTTCTCCAAAGACAGTATCTAACCTGCATTAGTGGCAAGATCATATTTAAGTTGCTGTTCCACTGCAGCTTCAGTGGGCATGCAGAGCAAAGAACTGTCTGAACTGTACGCTTTTCTCCAAAGAGTTTTAAATGAAGGCTGTTTTTCAGAGTACTGATTTGATAACTGTTCTCCAACCAACACCCAAACTAAGCAGATGCACTAATCAGCTAGGCAAGGGCCATATCATAAAGAAGTTTTTAAAAAATTAATTTATCCCTAGGAACTGGAAACACTTTTAGGATGTTAAGATATCAGGCATTTACCACATTCTGAAAGGATTGTTGAAAGATATGTTCACCAATTGCATTAATGCATTAAAGAGTGGCATATGGCAACTTCTTGCTTCAAGGCTGGTATTGTGTTTGTCTAGGGTTTTGTTCACTATTTCCTTGTGTCAGCCTGTCTAATGAAGTGGCTTCATGCATTTCACCTTTGGAGTGCAACAAGTTTCTCTTGACAACACAGTTCCATCCACACTCTTGATCGAGATGATGATTTTCTCTTGTATTACCTCCTAGCTGTTCATCCCAGACCTGCCACTGGTCAGAGACTTTGTTAGTCACAAAGTGTGCTCATCACCAGAAACATCTCCCACTGCTAACAAAGATCAGTAACTGGCAAAGTGAGAGTAAACTGTTTTGCAGTCTATCCAGCAGCCCAAATTAGCAGATGCTCCTCAACAGTTAACTTTATGTGTATTTTATGCACTGATATATCCTATGAAGGCTAATTTATTACTTATGCTATTTTGCATACTTCAGCTTGACAAATGCAAACAAACTACATACAGTATATGTAGTGCCTTCACAATGCAACTTAGAAGGACCATACTTCTTATGGACATACTTATTCATACTTGCAAGTACTTTCTGGATGGTAGTATCTATATTTAGCTAGCTGTAAATCCAGCCAGGTGAAGCTGAACTACAAGCCTGTCCTGCTCAAGCTTTTCCACACTCTTTGTCCTTTTCCAGCATTACCTATCATTTTGCCAGCTGGTTGAGTCATAGAATCATAGAATCAACCAGATTGGAAGAGACCTCCAAGATCATCCAGTCCAACCTATCACCCAGCCCTATCCAATCAACTAGACCATGGCACTAAGTGCCTCGTCCAGGCTTTTCCTGAGCACCTCCAGGGACAGTGAATTCCCGACCTCCCTGAGCAGCCCATTTCAATGTCTATCACTCTCTCTGGGAAGAACTTCCTCCTAATATCCAGAGTATACTTTCCCCAGCACAACTTGAGACTGTGTCCCCTTGTTCTGTTGCTGGTTGCCTGGCAGAAGAGACCAACCCCCACCTGGCTACAGCCTCTCTTCAGGTAGTTGTAGACAGCAATGAGGTCACCCCTGAGTCTCCTCTTCTCCAGGCTAAACAACCCCAGCTCCCTCAGCCTCTCCTCATAGGGTTTGTGTTCCAGGCCCTTCACCAGCTTTGTCACCCTTCTCTGGACATGTTCCANGCAGGGCTCTCCTACCCTCCAGCAGGTCAACACCTGCACCTAGCTTGGTGTCATCTGCAAACCTACTCAATCCCCTGGTCCAGATCATCAATAAAGATGTTGAACAGAGCTGGGCCCAGAATTGATCCTTGGGGAACACCACTAGTGACAGCTACCAACTGGATGTGGCACCATTCACCACCGCTCTGTGTCACTGGCCCTCCAGCCAGTTCTTGACCCATATCAGAGTGAATCTGTCCAAGCCATGAGCTGCCAGCTTTGCCAGGAGCTTGTTGTGGCAGACAGTGTCAAAGGCTTTGCTGAAGTCCAGGTAGACTACATCCACAGCCTTCCCCACATTCACCTGGCAGATAACCTGATGATAAAAGGAGATCAGGTTGGTCAGGCAGAACCTGCCCTTCCTAAACCCATTCTGGCTGGGCCTGATCCCTTGGCCATGTATATGAGCAGGCTGTGTCTACTGATAGGTTGTTTTCCACTTTACTTTCTTGTGGGCAGCTAAGCTGAAGGAGAACATACGAGAAAGCATCTTCCTACATTTTAGTTACTTAGAGAGACACATTAGGGCACATTCATTGGGAACTCCCCAATAAACCTGCAACAGTGTTTCTTTTCCAGCTGTTTCATCTTAAACCTCTGATAGGTTGTGAAACAGATTAAATGCAGTGAACAGGCAACCTTGCAAACGCCTCACATTAGCTAGCAATTGTCGTGAGCATTTCGACTTTTCATGGAATCAGACAAAGGTTTAACAGTGGAAGTACTTTGGGCAAGCCCCTTCTGAGATGAAAGGACACATCATAACAATTTGCTATTCTCACAAGACTTGCTTTCTGCACTCACCTATGGCATTACACACTCTTAACTCAAGACTGGTGCATTGTTTTACTCCCAAACTAGTGTCTAACACCAATTCTGATTTAGGGAAGTAATGTTTTAAACTTTATCAGAGACTTTCTTGATTCTTGAGCAGATCTGTGCCTGGGGTGTGTTCCAGGGAACTTTAGAGCTGCTTCTTCCAAAGTTGAGTTTTGCTGGTGCAACACAGCACAGAAAGCATGATGACTCTGTGCCTGTATGAATGGCATAGTGGCAGGGAATAAAAATACACAGTGGCCACGGAGATAGCGTGATACACACTGATCCCCTGCTCAGTACAATTTCCCCAGGAAAATATGTGCTAGAAAACCTCTGAAAGGACACAGCCAGGTATCACCTAGCAAGAGACACTATGATGCTGTAGTTAAGAGTGGCTAAAGAGGTCTCCCTGCATTCATTTTTCTATCCAGGTTAGAGTGGGTGTGTTGTTATTTAAACTTACTGCTGGAAGGGCTCACAGCACTGCACCAGAATGAGCAAATGCCATGAATACTGGACAACGAATCCTCTCCATGTGGTATCTTCCATTAGCATTAGCAAGGCCTCTCTCTCTGCAAAACCTCTCTTTGCACACACAGCAAATTGCCTTCCTGATAAGGTCAATTCTTCAAGGACCAGGGCAGCAGCCAAAGGATTTTTTCAAGGAAGCACACAAGGTTTTCACTGGTACAGGGACAGGCCATTTCCTGTCAGTATTTTCTGTGCTTATCTCAGAGAGATAAATCCTGTTGTCCTTGTTTGGTCCTTTCATGCTGAAAGTCTTCACTAATATCAAGGGTAGAGTCTGTCTAAGTTTTGCCAGATTAGGTAAATTTCTTTCTGGCAAGGTCAGCTAGATTAGTTTAAGTTGCATTACCAGAAAGAGATGCTGTAGGAATCCCTAAGCATAAAACCTACATTTTACAGCTGTTTGGTTGTTTTTGGAGTTTTTCCCCTCAGTCTGAAGGCAGCAACTCTCAGTGGAGCCAAACAAAGTCTTCCTATCACCCCAGAGACCTTTGGCTGATTTTAAAATGCCAATCCTGATAGAGTCTGAGTTGAACAAGTGAGTTGCCTTCAAGTCAGCATGCTGCTAGAGTGCTTTTTATTTTATCAAAATGCACATAAAGCACAGCTTTTCTTAGTGCAAAACTTTCACTTGAATATATTTTAATTTATGCATCAAATATATTCCAGCTGTGAAACCTCAGATGGCAAATCGTGTTTGGTGTATGACTCCTGACTTATACCTAGATACTATTCCCTTTTAGATGCATGAGTTTCTGCAGGAAGGCTTGAAACTCTATCTGTGCTCCGTTTGCCTCACACAGGTGTCTGTTTACTCTGCAGTGTTTGATATGACAAAACCCCACTTATATTTAGACCATCAGTCAGAACACTACCCATCCACCCATGATTCATCTGGAATAATCACAAGTGCAAATAGCAACTTGCCTGAGCTACGGCTGTTCTACGCCTTGATTACGTGATTTGTGTTACTACAAAGAAACAGAAAGTCATGCAGCAAATGCCATGAGCCTGATATGATACTGCCTTGCTTTGTCTTGTGTCGTGATCAAAGACAACATGAAAACTAGTCCTCAAAACTCAGACTTCTCTTGCTACATTTTCTCAGTGTGTTAAATTGTTCAGATGCAGGGGGAGAAAATGGTGTTATTTCCTCCTTTGAACCTGTGTTGGAAGTAAGAGGAACAGCAAAGTACTAAAGAAACTGAACTGGTATGCCCAGTATGAGCAGTCACCCTCTGAAGGACCTTAGCATCTTGCAGTTGTGTCTCTGTATTGGAAAGACAGCTGCAGCTCTGTGCCCTGCGGAAGCTGGGCAGGGATGTCAACATATTTCATTTTTGATCTGCATCACCGTGCCTGACCTCAATGCCGATAATAAAATCAAACCACAGAGTCTGGATACAAATTTGATTCTGAGCTTCACAGAAATCAATATCTTGCAATTGATGATTTTAAGAATATCTTTACCTAGCAGGAATTCCTTGCTGGTACAAACTAAATCCCTCTGCTTACAGTGTTGGTGACTGTTAAATTACACCTGCTTTTAGCTGGTGCATCAGAGGACAGTAAGAGAACAAATGTTGCTTGTATAAAAGTAAAAACACTGGTATGAATTCCCTACAGATTGACTCCAACAGTCTGGCTTCATTCCTATAACACACTTCTTCAGCTTTGTTCAAAGGGTTTGCTTCTGTAACTTGCATCAGGATGAACTGACCTCACTGAGCTGCACCTCTGTGCAATATTTACTTTAATGGTTGTTGCATCTTTTCCAGAAGGTTTCATTTCTCCATTATGTAACTGCAAATTATCTGGGCGGGCACATTAAAGGGTGGTAACTATGGTGGACTGGTTGGGTGTGGTGAGTGTCAGTGTGCTGTCAAGATACTTCTGTCCCCAGAGTGGTTGCTGGCATTGAAAGCAGAGGACCTCCTCCCTTGGCTCAGAGAAGTACAGAGACACACGCAAAGGCTGCAGTCAGCACTGAAACCTTTGGACCTTCCTTATCTAAGACTATAGCCCTTCCTTTCAATCAGAGGACCATTTGGAAGCTGAACAGCGCTGAATATTGGGTCCCTCTGTGTAAATACAAAATATACTTGTAACCAAAGCAGGAGAACAGAGGTGATGAATAAAAGAAATCAATTATTGTTCCTGTTTCAGCTGGAAAAAATGTTGCTGTTTCCCTTCTCCTTACCCTGAATTTCAAAAGCAAAGGGAAACGCCTGTTATTTGCAAACTGTTGATTATAGTGGAGCTGTATTTCCCTCCTGCTGTGCACATTTGAACAACTAAATCTGCAGCACTCTGCCAAAGACTGTTTTAATTAGTCTTGTATCTATAATTTTCAAAGGACTTCCATCTCCATGTATTTCTGGCAGTTCTATTAATCAAAGGGAGTAATTTTGATTGATTTAAACCTAACCTCAAAAGAAAAATGGCTTTAGTAGTACTTCCAGCTTGCTCTTTGTTTTTGAGAATGCTTCTCTGTGCCCTGGCTCTTGCAGCTGTCTGCTGGGGCTTTGAAGGGTTAAAGCGAGTAATAATGAAATCGTTAATCCAAATTCATAGAACAGCTGAAAAAGACCCCAAAGCCCAAGTGTTTGAAGTAGGATCAATTTTCCTACAGTCAAAAGACATATCTGCTTTACATCAATTCATACTTGTTAAATCCACGTGAAGGACATAAACACTGTTAAACTGACAACATTATGATCTACTGACTCTGTTACCAGCAAAGCCCCCTGCTTGGGACATTTATGAACATGTCTTTCCAAGAATCTATCTGCTCCTGCAATCCACAGTTTTCTTTGGCCCCCTGTAGCAACTCTTGGAAGAAACGCCACAGTTCTGTGAGGTGTGTTTTTTCTTCTGAGAAGAACAAACTCCATCTGTTCATGACATTGAAAGTAAATCCTAAAGTCAGTGTAACAAAATAGTCAGTTTACGGTCTTGCTATTGTACATAAGAGCTGTGTAAGGCACAAGGCAGAGAAGCCCTGAGTACTGAGTGCAACAGCTTAGCTGCTGATTTAATCGGGCACATACTTGAACTCGACAGTAACATTTTTTCACTTGCTGCTATTTTCTTTAGGTAAGGTGGAAGCAGCACTGGATCTCATATTGATCAATTCATTCCCTCTGGTGGGCAACTCTGAGACATCACTTATCTGTATCACTTCCAAATGGCGTTCCCGTGAGTCTATCACGATAGACCGAGACCAGGAGGATGTGACAAACCAGCACCGGGAACCTCTGGAAGTCAATGAAGATTCAAAGAGAGCAACAGCCAAAACAGTGGTGTGGAAGAGAGAACAGGCCAGTGAAACTATTGGAGCATATTACTGTGAAGGGAAACTGAAGGATGAGGTGACAAGAATACACACCATGAAGATGCCTCTGGGAGGTACTGTATGGTGGTGAGATCTGAATTTTGCATGGCACTACTTTCAGACTGGCAGTTGTCCCTGGCTGATGCAAGTGAGCATAAATGTGGCTCCAGACCTGGCAAGGCATTCAGGAGTAAACAAAAACAGGCTTGGCTCAAGCCCATGTGTTTTTCCTAAAGTACATAGTCAACTAGTCAATTCTAGCTGCTAGTCACTTTCCTGTGGAAGTTAGTCAGTCATCTGTAGATATTCTGCCTCTATCTGGCTACTGTCAGGAACACAAGGCCAGGTGGCAAATAAGGCAAGTACTGGCCTCAGTGACCCCATGAAGTAACACTTACAGTAACTCTTGCCTTGGGTTTTCCACAGCAGAGGTCCTTTATTTCTAAACACACTTCCATTTTGAAGTCTTGACAGGTCTGAGATGCATGTAGCTAAACATCACTAGGTTGTTGGGTTATTTTTTTTGTTGGTGTTGCTGGTTTTTGGTTTGTTTGTTTTTGTTATTGTTTTTTTTTTTTTTTTATTGTTGGGGTGTTTGTTTGTTTGTTTTACTAAATGGGCCATCTGAGCCTAGAAAATAACTACCTTGCTTAAGGGAAGTTTCCCGAAGTCTGAGAAGGTTATTCGCAAAAAATCCACCATAGACATTGACTTGGTTTTGATTTTAAGCCTATGCACAGGACAAAAAGCAGATACAGTGGGGAGATGGTGAGCTGAGAAGGTGAAATTTCCAACATCCAGCACTCTAGCCACTGAACAGGTGGTTACGTGCAAAATTTCACTTGTCTTTGGAGCTCAATAGATTTCAGGGCCAAGTTCCAAAGCAGAGATCTCCATAAACTAAATAAAAGTCCAAGAAATGTTGGCTAATTTTCTGTAGCAAATCAGGTTTTCAAAACTTCAGGCAATTTTTATTAGATTTCACTGTATTGCTAATGTTTTGTACCATGACAGCTAGTCTGTGAGGAACCTTGACACTTAGTTTTTTTTTTTAAATAAGGTTTTAGTAAGAGCAATATTTCTTGTTGGTATCTTTTGAAATTGCATAGCAAATTTAGGAGCAGGGTTGTCATCTCTCTGAGCTACATCTGGTGTCTCAATATGGGAAAGTTAGAAGAAAGTATAAGACAAGCAGGTAACAAGACTTGGACAGGACAAAAACATTTTTATGTTTTCTCTGACCAAATGTGGTCTTTGAAGAGTTGGGCTGGTCACCAAGAAGGCTCTGCAGGTGCAGGCTGACTACTCTATTGTTTCTAAGGAGGCTGCAATGAGGAGGAGATAAGATAACAGTCCATGGAAAGTCAGTGTTACTCTGCCTATGGAAGAATGCCAGTGACCTGAGCACATCTCTCTCTGTTGTGTAAAACAACCTCCACGTGTGGAAGAGTCCTCTGAATCAATCACGGTTTTTGCACTTGGCAATTGTGCATCTAGGAGCAGGGAATTCATCACACTTTGAGAGGTTCCTATGTGAAAGAAGGTGTCCTAATCAGAAACAACACAACACTCGTGCCAGAATTAGGTAGGCTTGTTCAAATAATTTCTGAGTTTGAATTTATTACTCAGAGTTTCTCTGCAAAAGCCTCCACTGACAAAGTTTTAGCTAGCAACTGGTTGGTGAATGTGTATAGTCTAATCAGGTTACATGGGTGAGAAAGAGGAGCTACAGAAATTCTCAAAGCTATTAAAGGGCACAGAAAGAGGAAGAAGAGGTCACTGAAGGACTGTGAGGTTTGGCAAAGCATCTGTTGTTGGAAAATAGGCCTTTTCCCCCTTTGCTGTTGATGTCTGAAGGATTTCTAAAGACAGAATGTGTTTTTCAACACCACAATTTGAGCGAGAGTGCAGTTTCCCATTGAGGACACAAAAGGCACAGGAAGGAGCGAGTGCTTGTGAAAATCCAGCCACTGTTTTGCCACCTGGGGGCAAGAAGCTGTTGAAACACTCACTAAACATTAATCATTTGCGTAGACCCACTGATTTGAGTGGGAACTGTCATCTGCCTGATTATGTACCCATTATCAGACTTGCAGATACCGTGAAGAGTTTTACTGTATAAGAGGTAAAGATAACATGTTAATTGTCCTGTTTTGCTCTACACCTGCGCCATCCTGAAAGTCCATTGTCCTGAATTCTTTATGCTGTATCATTACAGATAGACACGTAATAGGCATACATGCAATGAGAGGGTGTAACTTATGCTTTGTGTGTACATGAGGAGTAATGCTTGTAGTGTTTATGGTGTTCTAGAATGGAACTGTTCTGCATGTAGTCAAACACCATTTATGCTATTTCTTTATACAGAAACTGTATCCTTTCATATAAACAATCGAGTTTCCCCCACAGGAACCCTCTAGAACAGGCAAAGGGACAATAATGGAAATGCTAGCCACAGAGTGTTGTGGCACCTTTCCTGCAACTTGGTTCATTATGTCTCTATAAGGAATTGGCACACTCAATATGTGAAATCATGAAATACAAGTCACAATCTAAAAATACGTTGGAACTTAGCCCACGAGGGAGTGTGCATTCCTCCCCATTGCAACAATACTCTGAAGAAAAAGTGGTGTGATTAAGCAAAACAGCATGCAAAGGAAAGAAAATAGAAATACAAAAGTTTAACATCTTGTCAAAACAGTTAGAAGTGCTTCACAAATTTAATCCAGAAACCACTGCAACTAAATCACTGAAGATCATTTGTAACTATTGATTCTTGGAAAGCTGTTGAATTTTCTTTTCCTAAATAGATCATTATTTCAAGCATGCATTTGTTATTCATAAATAGCTTCTAACTCAGGAGCTGACAATAAGTTGGGACTGCGTTCAGCTTTTGTTTGCCTGTTTCTGATAAGATCTTATTTCATTATTCTGCATTAGAAGTCTCTCTTTCTCAAGATGTAAGTTCAGATACCAGTGCCTAGGTAACATGACAAATGCTCAAGAGATTCCCAAGAATGTGCTTAGCACCATTCAGTAAGACTCCTGCTGAAATCAACTCAGCAACACCTACAAATGAATGAAAATATGTGTCAGAGCCTTAGAGCATGAACAGTGGATCTGCACAGGAGATAGAAATTCCATTCTGCAAAGTGTTTTGAGTTTTCAACAGCTCACAACCATTTCCAGTCTGAGATAGGACATTACCATGTTAAAATTCTCAAGGACATAAAATTCTGGGAGACAGATTGGCTTTGACTGATAGAAAGGTCTCTGTTTTTACCCAATTTTAAAATGTATTTATTTTTACATCACAGAACATAGCACAAACACTTTGATTTTTAATTAAAATGCCATTCTGAAATAGAAGTATTGAAATGCTCTTTCCTCAAATATTGTGACAATGGCAATTCCCTCTTTCTTTCTCCCTCAGATTTTACAAAGCAATATTGTGGAGCTACTAAGACAGTTTCAGGCTCCAATAAACTTTGATAAAGTGTCGGCTTGCTCATTTTTATTACAGCTCTGTTTCATATATACTACAACAGAAACTTAGTATATGATTTTTTTTCCTCTGCTTTCTGATCCTATGCATCTTTTTGCCACCAAATTTCCACCCACAGATTCCAAAACTGTTTTCTGCAGCCATTGATATGAAGTAAAGTATACTTTTAAGTATTTAAGTATTCTTAAAAATAACTGAATAAAAGAGGCATGGCTATAGAAAAAAATGGCCATTTCATAAGATCAGCTCTTCACACTAACTTTTGTATGTGCACCTTAAACAAAATACTCCTTGAGAAACAAATATGACTTTCATAGTAATGGAACCTGTGCAAGTGCAGAGCCAACTAGGAGCTTCAAAAGTTCCTTCCAGCTGGGTCTCAGGTGGGTCTTTCTGTTGGAAAGATCCCACTCACATTACTGGGGAACAGGTGGCAGCAGAACGAGGCTCCTGGGAGCTGAACAAGATGTAGAACAGGGACTTGCACAGGAGAAACTCTATGGCTAAACAGCCACAAAAACTCAGAAAAACAAGCTAGTGAAAATTGGTGACTAACTCCCCAAGGTGCACAAAAAGAGAGAGGACAAAGATGTAATATTCTCACTCAGATGGAGAGCTCAATAGTCACGTAGATAAAGAGCTGAAAGTTAACATTGACTAATTTTAGGTTTTTCTGTATTTTTTTCCATATAACAATGCCATGACAATGACAGTGTGACATAAAATTTCAGAGCTAAAGATGGTCATAAAACCTGAATATGTCCCAAAACCACGTCTCAGCTTTCTTTTTATTTTTTCCAGCTACGTGAAAGGAAGCATCCTTGATTGATTACAAAATAATGTTATAATTAAAATTTCGCTGACCTCGGAAAGTACTATTTCTTCAGAATTTTCTATGTCTTACCCAATTACATTCTGATCCTTTTTTCCACTAGAAATAGTAAAGAAAAGGGGGGGAAAAGTATGTAAAATCCCTCTGTCTCTACTTTCTTCTTTCTCTTAAATCAAGAACTATACACAAATGTGAAAAAAGCACTTTTTTGTTTAAGTAGAAAAATGAACCTCAATTTCTCATCTGGAAAAATTGAAAATAAACCCCACCAATCTATACAGCTTCTCCTGCAGAATGTTTATTTTAATTTAGCCATATTTTGGTAGAAACTGAGTATAATTATGCTTTTTTCTTTTGTTCTCAGTGCAAGCTAACACTCTCCATACTTCTAGAGCATGGTGGAGTAACAAAAGGGGAGATCTACTGTATCCTATTATGTCTTCCTTAGACCCTCCATTGTTGTGGTCTCCTGAACTATCTTGAGTATTCTGCATCATAAAACTTTAACCAAAAAAGAACTGAGTCAGTCAGGCTCTTTGTTTGCCAGTGACAACTTGTTCTCTGCAAAACATTTTCTTGTATTTTATCCAATTTGCCTTTAAAATATCTCAAGGGATGAAGACATTTGGAAAAATGTTTTACAACCAGTCGGAGCTCCTAGTTAGGAAGTGTTTCTAATTACACATCTAAAATACAATTTCTTTATTTTTTATTTCATATTCTAGTCTTTTGTCTCAGGGTATAGGTGAGTGTTCTGTCTTTGCCAAAACATAGAGTTGAGGTTGCTGGTGATGAAAAAAATCAGTGTGTGCTCTAAAGAAATTTAAATGTCAAAATCCAGGTCAGAGTCATGCTGTAAACCACTTTCAGCTTTTGTCCTAAAGACCAGATAGGGACAATAAAATCTGCTATTTATCCCATACTTCTTCCTGTTCTGTTTTCAGCCTCATTCCACCCAGTGGCATTAACTGTTACAGCAAATAAGGGAGAGCATGTGAATATTTCCTTCATCAGAATGGCAGCAAAAGAGGAAGATGCAGTGATCTACAAAAATGGTAATTAATCTCCTCTCCTCTCCTCTCCTCTCCTCTCCTCTCCTCTCCTCTCCTCTCCTCTCCTCTCCTCTCCTCTCCTC
>WAAF01001378.1:96918-162796 GCA_013400475.1 Tricholaema leucomelas
CCCTCTCCTCTCCCTCTCCTCTCCTCTCCTCTCCTCTCCTCTCCTCTCCTCTCCTCATTTTTCTTTTTCTGTCATAATTGTCCTAGCCGTGTAACCTTTAAAGTCATTACTGATGCTGTCCATTTTGTGCAACTGGAGCAGACATAAGTCCCCATGCTCTTTGTGTTCCCTGAAGGATCCATTTGACCTAAACTCTTCCACCAGAATGCCAGTACCTTTACTTTTTTTTTTTTTTCATTTCATTTTATATGCCCTCATATGTTTGTCAGTATAATTTTAGGGGCTTTTTTTTTTCTGTAGGCTTGTTTTTTTTTGGGGGGTTTATTTTGGTTTTGGTCTTTTTTTTTTTTTGTGTTTTTGTTTGTTGCTTTGGGTTTTGTTTGTTTGCTTGTTTCATTTTGTTTTTTTTTTTTTAACTGTGCTTTTGTGCAGGCCTCAATACTGCACCTTCATTTGAATTTCTACTGCCTTTCCTTCTTCAGGTGGCTTCTAGAAGCTATTTATCTTCTGTGATGCTCTTCAAGCTATAAAATTAAGGACAAGTAACCTGGCCTTAAAAAGGCAAAACTGTCAATAGAATCAAAACCTTCTTTCATTCAATTACAAAAATTCATCAGTCTGTATGACTGTATGACACCAACTTCTCTAATATGACATCTAAATCAAATGTAACTCACTGTCAGCTACGTGTTGCTAGCACTAGACACTTGGAAATATGTGCAGTTTGCTGCCTGTGTTCTGTAGAAATGTAGTGAAAAACAACTCACAATGCCCTCAGCCTAAATCAGAATATTAGACTCCAACAAATTATAGTTGTGTGGAGCACACATAATGTGCTGATCCATCTTCATGTGCTGATAGTCCAGCTTACAGTGAGCTACCAGGATAGAGGGAGTAAAAAGTGTAGGATGAGGTAAAGAAGTGTCAACACACAGCAAAAGAAGGAATGCAATGATGGGTCAGCCTCAACCCCAGTTGCTGAACACCTGGAACACTTCTCTACCTCTACAGCCTGGAAGAGAAAAATAATCATAAAGCAT
Source organism: Tricholaema leucomelas (assembly GCA_013400475.1). NCBI lineage: Eukaryota > Metazoa > Chordata > Aves > Piciformes > Lybiidae > Tricholaema lacrymosa > Tricholaema leucomelas. The sequence goes on from WAAF01001378.1 coordinate 97,959, forward strand.
CTTTTTAAATGGCAGCATGCAAAGCAGAGTTTCTTAAAGACCTGATTCTTTGCTCAGCAGAGATTCAGTTATGGCAGTGCACAGTGGAAAAAGTTTCCCATCACCTGTCTTTTCAGAGTCCCCAGGGAAATTGTTGATCTCCTGTCATCACTTTCTGATGCAAGAACCAGCCGATAAGTAAGAGCAAGAGAGCTTACATCATAGTGCTGTCTTAGCTAGGGTTCCAACCTGAAATTTGGCAAAAAGCCTCAGATTCACCATGGCTCTGAAGAGTAGGTCAGATTGTCTACCTGAGACTACAGCTAAAAATGTATCCCTGAAGATTCCTGGTACAACAGATGGTAAAGAAGAGAAAATACTTGTCCTTTTATATTTAACTGTTGCAGTCTTCCACTTCAGTCATTCAATCACTTTCCCCTGCAGACCTCACAAAGCCTGTCTGGAGCATGGAACATTTCTGCTAAACAAGATTGTTTTAAGCTGTGGGCACCACTTGTACCATTTTGGAAATAAGCCACAAAACCTGACTGCTAGCAGACTGTGAGCATAAGACTTTCTTAGTACTTTGCTGCCAAGTTAGTTTGTCAGCTTATAGCTCAAAAGATGGGCAAAAGAGCCCAATAGTTTCAGAACTAATCTGTTTCATTGTTTGCTTTTTCCTTGGCCCATGTTCTTGAAGAACTCATGTCTGTTGCCATGAACTACAAGACATGATCCAAGACAGTTTTCCTGCTTTGATTATGAACCTCAGCAAAAGTTTACATTTCTAGGCTGTCTGCAATTTTACCATAGTCAAATTGATAGTGTGATATTATGTATGATCACAGACAGTAAAGGTACTGCCTGATGCTGTTTACAATCTAAATTATTTCAGCACAGTGAAAAAAGTCATTTGATTATCAGTATAACTGTCAGGGAATGTTGAAGGTAAGGATATTTGATTTCAGAGAGTATCATCTAGTTAATGGTCATTCAGCATAAAAGATTAAGACAAGAAACAAGAGAATTAATAAAGAGATAGACACACAAGCCCTGAGGAGTAGCAGATGACAGTAAAAAATATCAAAGGGCAAGGCTCTCCAGCCACTGAGTGAACAATGCAAAGCCCTGAGCAGCGCCAGCCAGATCTTTGTGTGTATAAGGATCTGGGAGCAAGCTTAGTGTGGGTCTTGGGGGAAGAGCAAATTTATTACGGCATGTTAGAGGTGGACTGTAAGCATGTGTGAAATAATGGGAGGAAGAGTAAAAAATAGGAGAAGAGGAGGGCCCAAAGTGAATGGGAAAGACACAAGTATAGGAGAATGGGGTGGGAGGCAGGTAAAAGTGTCACTGCTCTTGCCAAGCTTTGCAATACAATTGATCCAACCTCATTAAACTCTTTTCTTAATTATTCTTCAACATGTGTTCTCTCTGCCTGGTATGTATATGTGTAGTTTGCCAGTAGCCTTCAGACCAGACTAGAAGGCCCCATAGGTTTGACTCCGTAACTGGAAACCCATGCCAGGGGTCAAAGGAGCTTCTATGTCTGGGGCCAGCAACCAGAGAGACTGTCTAATGCCATTTATGTCAAGAACCTACTTGCAATGTGTGTGTTACTCTAGCAAACTTCAAGCCAGGCTAACCACGGAGTACGATAAGAACTCTGAGAGCCAGCTATTAACATCTGTAGGCTCAGGCCTTCTAAGACCCAGGTTTGGGTGTGTGAGTGTGTAAGATCTGCCAGCAAGCCTGGGTTAGCTGGCAAGCAAAATTAGTATGAGCCTGTCTGGGTTGTTCACATGTATGTGAGTCATACACACACGTGAAGTACCTCCAAAGGCACATTCCCAGTCTGTGGGCCTGTTTGTGGCTGGATCTGATGGCACATTGTGTGTGCTATGTTGTTTTGGTGTATGTCTTGGTGATAGCTGGCTGGACCTGTCATTAGCTGACTTGGCAGTCTGGCTCTAGCAGACTGGCATGGGAGGAATCCCAGAGGTCCTGAGGTCCACTAGGTGCAGCTCCTCTTTGACACTTTAAGCGCTTTGTCACTTAGTGATCTAGAATGACGGGAGAAGATCAAGTGCTATTGCTTTTCTTAGCAAGCATGTATGACCACCCACAGCAAACCTAGCATAACAAAGATAAGCTCTCTTTGTGGAAAAAAAATGGAAGGGACAGAAACATGTTAAGCCTGGGAAGAAAAGATAAACCTGCACTCTGTTCTTCCTGCTTTGGTCTGCTAAGTAAATCTTTGCGCTGCTCAGATTAAGTAAGACCTGGCTGGCATTTGTTATTTGATTCCTTCCAGCCACACTAGATCACTTACAGGCCATCACCCCTCATTTCAGAAAAGGCCAAGAAACAAAGTGCACACTTCTAAACACTAGACTCTTAGCAACATTCCCGTAATGCTACACTGGATGTGAAGTTGTTTGTCCCACTCAAGATTTAGTTTCCTTCTTGCTTGCACCCCTTCAGTTACCAGAAACTATTATAGGTACGAGCCGTCAGGAAATTTGTAACTCATGAAAACATTCTCCTGAGTAGCTTGCCCCATCTGTCCTTCACCAGTAACAAATGCGAACTCACTTCTGTCTGTAGAGGGCGAATGACTTCCCTCTGTTGTATCTGTGTGTTCCTTCCCTAGGTTCCTTCATCCACTCTGTGCCCAGGCATGAAGTGCCGGGAGAGCTGGAAGTCTCCTATCCTCAAGTTCAACCACAGGATGCAGGCGTTTACTCTGCCAGATATATAGGAGGAAACCTCTTTACTTCTGCTTACACAAGGCTTATTGTAAGACGTAAGTTCTTTTAACGTGTGTTGATGGTTGTTTAAAGTTCTAGAGAATCTGAAATGAAACATGTTGTGCCCAAATAAGGGCCAAAATATTTTTTGGCATAAGCTGCCATTAAGCTATGTCAGAATATATTTTTTCCCAAGCATATCTTTGATATAGGCAGATACTGATTTAAGCAGGTGAGAGAGAGAAGGAGGGGAAATGAGATTTAGGTTCACTTCATCTTAGCTATTGTCAGAACAGCTTACTTTTTTTCTCATCACCTCAAACATCAACTAAGGATGAACAAGGAAAGTGGCACTGAGTCTCCCATGATTATGAGATATGGATCTGATTATAAAATAGGAAATTTCAAATGTCTCCATTCCCCATGTAGCCATCTCCAAGGTTTATCACCTTTAGCATATACTACTGTAATTTCACTAGCTACCCCAGCTTTGGTTAGGTCTTTAAGTTCATCTCCTAAAGGACACAGGGATAGTCTACAAGGCAGAAAGGTGTTCTCCGTTAAGTATTCTACTTGTCCCATAGCTCACGATGCTATGTCCCATTTTGTCAGGTATAAATTATATTCTGTTAGCTTGTCAGGTGTAAATTATATTCTGTTAGCTTGAATAGAAGTTGGGGGTTGGACTTGATGATCTCCTTGGGTCCCTTCCAACCCCTAATATCCTGTAATCCTGTAAAAAGCTGATATGTAAAAATGAAAAGCTGTTCAAATATCTTACATTATGGATTAAATATATCTGATGGTAAAATAAATTTTAGCTGCTGACACCCTCAGGTCACTTCCAAGAGTTGCAAATGAATCAGCAAAATACCCAGAGCATTAATTTTGAAGCCTAACGAATAAAATAGTCCAAGATCTCTTCCCCACTCAAGTGCCAAGCACAGCAGAAAATTCATCAGAAATTGTGCCCCCTGCCTTGAAACAGGCTTTTGTCTTGCCCATCCTGCCATTGGAAAATCTCTTGGAGCATAGTCTAGGAGAGCAGTAGAATGATTGATTACTCAAACATATGCCATTTCTTTCTTTGATTTAGCATTACGGACACAAACTGGTGATTTTTAATCAAGAATTCCATTCTGAGAGGAGGGGACAAAATGCCATGTTGATTCAACAAGTGCTTGCTGAAATCTGGAAAAGGTGATCCAAGTCTGGATTACTCAGTTTTTGTAAGCCTGCCTCAGGACCATCCAGTTTATTACCTTCTCACTGCTAGCTTTACACAAGAGAAGGGCATGATACTTTGCTTGCCCTTCTGTGATGTAAGAATTGTTGTTACAAACCAAATTGTTGAGTCCTCTCAGCTCTCACTGATGTTAATGGCAGCCTGAAGAATTTTGCATCTCTCAGAGATGGGTTAAGATGCCTGATGAAGGCATACATCTCTGTTTAGAGATTAAATTCTGCTTGCATTAAATCAGTATTTAAATTCTCAATGGCAGAATTATGGTAATAGCATACTTTTAAATTGTGGAGTGGGAAAGAAAATCATGACAGGCTTTAAAACAACTGGTTGCCCTTAGTCCATTCATTCCAGAAACAGATCACCAGCTGATTTATCCTTGTTATAAAGACCCAGTGAAGAAAGCCAAGATCCAAGAGGTCACAGAATTACAGAATGTTAGTGGTTGGAAAGGACCTCAAAAGATCATCTAGTCCATCTGCCCTGCCAGAGCAGAATCACCTATAACAGATTACACAGGAATGTATCCAGGAGGGTTTTGAATATCTCCAGAGAGGGACACTCCACAACTCCTTTGGGCAGCCTGTTCCAGTGTTCTGTCAGCCTCACAGTGAAATTTTTTTCCCTCATGTTTCCATGGAACTTCCTATGCCTCAACTTCCACCCATTGCCCTTTGTCCTGTCATCACCAAGCACAGCCTGACTCTATCCTCCTGGCACTCACTCTTTACATATTTATAAACGTGAATGAGGTCACCTCTCAGTCTCCTCTTCTCCAAGCTAAAAATCCCCAGATCCTCAGTCTTTCCTCATAAGAAAGATGTTCCATTCCCTTAATCATTTTCATGGCTCTGCACTGGACTCTTCCAAGCACTCCCACTTACTTGAACTGAGTGGCCCAGAACTGGACATAATATTCGAGATGCAGGTTCACCAGGGCGGAGTAGAGGAGGAGAACTTCTCTAATCCTACTAACCACAGCCCTTCTAATACACCCCAGAATGGCACTGGCCTTCTTGGCTGGCTCATGGTCAACCTTCCACCCACCAGGACCCCCAGGTCCTTTTCCCCTTCACTTCTTTCCAGCTGGTCAGTCCCCAACCTATACTGATCCCCAGAGTCATTCTTTCCCAGATGCAAGGCTCTACTCTTGCCCTTGTTGATTTTCATTCAATTTCTCCCTGCCCAGCCCTCCAGGCTGTCTGAATGGCAGCGCAACCCTCTGGTGTGGCAGCCACTCCACAATTCAGTATCATCAGCAAACTTGCTGACATTGCACTCTGTGCCCTCATCCAGGCTATTGATGACTCTATTGAACAGAACTGGTCCCAGTACTGACCCCGGTGGGACTCTGCTAGTTACAGGCCTCCAACTAGACTCCATCCCATTGAACATGACACTCTGAGTTCTTTCCTTCAACTGGTTCACATCCACCACACTACCTGATCATGCAGACCACACTGCCTGTTTAGTTGCAAGGCTGCAATGGGGGACGGGAACTTGTTCTAGTGATCTTTCAAGAAAAACACTGTTGCAGAAAAACAATCAAAATGCTGGTACAGTGCCAAATGCTGGTATGATGCCAGTGATCCCAAGCTTGGTTCTGCTGGCTTGCTTATCAATACAGCCAGCATCAGGTGAAGCCTGGGCATTTTGCAGGTCTTTTATCCCTGCTACAAGAGTAGAAACCTTAAATACAACATCTTGGTCAGCTCAGAAACTACAAAATATTATCTCTAGTTTCCCAGAAGATAGACTTCTTCAGCTCCCTCCTTGAAGGTGTCATGTAGTATTACCACCCACTGTGCAGCAGTTCTGGTCCAGAAATAGAGACACTACTACAATGAAAAAAAAACCCTGATTCCTTACATTAGGTCAGTTGGCTGGCTTTGTAGGGGTTTCACACAGAGTCACAGAATCACAGAATGGTTTTGTTTGAAAGCGACTGCAAAGGTCATCCAGTTCCAACCCCCCACCATAGGCAGGGACACCTCCCACTAGAACAGGTCACTCAAGGCCTCATCCAACCTGGCCTTGAACACTTCCAGGGAGGGACCATCCACAACCTTCCTGGACAACCTGTGCCAGTGTCTCACCACCCTCACTGTAAAGAACTTCCTCCTAACATCTAGTTTGAATCTCCCCTCTTCCAGTTTGAACCCATTACCCCTTGTCCTGTCATTACAAGACCTTGTAAATAGTACCTCCCCCAGGCTCCTACAAGGTCTCCTCAAAGCCTTCACTTCTCCAGGCTGAAGAGCCCCAACACTTATAGCCTGACCTCATAGCAGAGGTGCTTCAGCCCTCTGATCATCTTTGTGGCCCTTCTTTGGACTCACTCCAACAGTTTGATGTCCTTCTTGTGTTGATGGCTCCAGAATTGTACACAGTACTCCAGGTACTCACAAACACACTTTTATGTGTCTTACTGATTGCCTCAATTAAAAAAGAATTTTACTACTTGATTGGTTACTAGTAAGAAGACAACAAATATGTCATTATATTTTTCCATAAAGGATGTGAAGCTCAGAAATGGGGCCCTTCCTGTAGCTCCCACTGCCCTTCCTGCATGAACAATGGCATTTGTCATGAAGATACAGGAGAATGTATCTGTCCTCCAGGTTTTATGGGAAAAACATGTGAGAAAGGTAAGAAAATATTATTCCATGGCATGCTTACTATGCTTACTAATTTATTCTTGGTAGCAGACGTTAGCAGATTGAGTGAAGCACCAAATGGAGTAGCCTTGTTTACTCTTTATAGCTATAGCAATTACAGCTATTGCTAGACAAAGCAGCCTTGAGTGAGAAGAACCGTGAGTTACTAAGGTAGTTCTGGTAGTTGTGGTTTAACTTCTCCCTCTCTTTTCCTAGTGGAACTTATACTGCTAGGGAAGATCATAGAATGGAATCACAGAATCATCTGGGTTGGAAGGGACCTCCAAAAGTCATCTAGTGTGCAGTGCAGGCAGGACTGTTTCCAACTGCAGTGTGCAGGGAAGAATGTTTCCAACTCTTCCTGACCAATATACACTTGGACAGTGTGCTTGTCCAGGCTGCTTTTCCTACAGAAGACTGGAACAGATGATCTTTTGAGGTCACTTCCAACCTGAGCTGCTCTGACTTTTCCTGAAGTCAGTACACTCAAAGCTACTGACAGAGCATCAAGTGTGTAACAGCATAGGAAGTCTTGAGGATACACTGGCATTGGGAATTGAAGACCCATGTTAGAGATTCCCCAGCTACTTCTGAGCAAGCTACTAAGGTGCTCACAAGGTGATGTGTCTCTGTAGGGGCATATCAACATTGCTTGTCTGTTTGTGCAAGTCAGTGTCTGGGACAATTTGTTTGGATTCTGGTAGAATTACAGCAGACATCACATTGCTCTAATCCTTCCAAACAACTTTTGGGTTCCGTGCTAAATATGAAGCCTAAATGTCTGACTGATTTGAAGTGCTGCAAATACTGGACTGAAGCTAATGGAATAGTTGTCATCTGAACCACTCTAAGGTAGCACTGATCTTAGCAGAAAAGCAAAACCTTGAGCTTGACAGTTTCATATGCACTAAGTTCTAAGAAGAATATTTGGGTTTCGTGGAACTGTTTACCCATTAATACTGAAAAGCCTTACAAAGAGCATTTGTTGCTGAAGCTCTCCTCCCCCATATCCAAAGCAATGAGTGATTTGCTGGTGGACCCTCACAGGGGAAAAAATATAGAATCATAGAATTATTTGGGTTTGAAGAGACCACCAAAGGTCATCTAGTCCAAGCCACCTGCAGTGAGAAGGGACATCCACCACTAGAACAGGTTGTTCAGAGCCTTGTCAAGCCTGACCTTATCTCCAGGAATGAGGCCTCAATTACCGCCCTGGGCAACCTGTTGCAGTGTTCCACCACCATCATAGTAAAGAACTTCCTCCTAACATCCAATATAACTCTTCTCTTTTCTAATTTCAAACCATTGCCCTTTGTTTTATCACCCCAGGGCTTTGCAAACATTCCCTCTGCAGCTTTCTTGTAGCCCCTTTCAGGTACTGGATGATTACTATTAGATCTTTCCGGAGCCTCTTAAGGCTGAACAACCCCAGGTCTCTCAGCCTGTCTCCATAGTAGAAGTGCTCCAGCCCCCTGATCGTCCTTGTGGCCCTCCTCTGGACCCAGTCCATCAGGTCCATGCCATTCCTGTGTTGAGGGCTACAGAGCTGGATGCAGTACTCCAGATGCAGTATTACCAGGGCAGAATAGAGTGGCAGGATCACCTCTCTCAATCTATTGCCTGAATTTAACCACTTGTACAACTGTGCCTTAAATTTTTATGGATGTTAATATATCTGGAATCTGAATGGTAAAAATGCTAATGTTTAAGCTTAATTAATGTTTTCTGTTGTCTAAAGCTGTATTATTAGAATCATTAGCTCTTTCATGGAATTAATGCTGTTGGTCTTATTCTTTCCCTCTCACTTCAATAGCTTGTGGAGCCAATACATTTGGCAAAACATGTGAAGAAAACTGTAAAGAAAGCTATGGCTGCAGAAACTATATGTTCTGTCTACCAGATCCGTATGGTTGTTCCTGCGCCACAGGATGGATGGGATTGGAATGTGACAAAGGTGTAGTAAAAAATATGAGGAGTGCTGGAGTCCTTACCGTGTTGCACATGGGAAATACAGAAGGGAACTGACAGAAGAGAGTAAAAGACAGGGCTTCTCATATTCTGTAAAGGAGTGATAATAATGTCTACCTGTCTCAGAGGATCTTGTCAGACTCTGGACATAGTAAAGTTGAAAACTCTTCAAATTAATCTGCAAAACGAATTGACATCCTGCTGAGACACCAAAAATCCTGTAACAGCTGCATTGCTACTGTATTTCTACAAGCCAGACTGAGCAATTTGGTGGCAAACCTGTATCCACTGCTCAGTAATGCTGAGCATAACCAGCCTTTTTTGTTTCAATTAGAGTGCAGTCTCTTTGGGACACAAAGCACATCTTCCTTTACAAATATGTGCCTTCCTGTTTAATGCTAGCATAACTCTGATAAAGCTTTTGGACTCTACCGCAGTGTAAGTGGAAAAAAAAAAAAAAAGTGGAATTTGGAGAAGCTTACACACTGCATGTAGCCAATGAATGACAGGCATGGATACAAATGTGCTGTATATTTTTGACATTAGTATGTTGTCAGGATGCTCTTTGGCTGATTTACTGTGATGACATAGTTTCAAACTCAACTCAGCTGAGGGAGATAAACTCTGCTAGACAATGGTTGCATGCTATTGTAAACTAATTAAAGACATTTTCTACTACCTCTACACTAACTGAAAACATGTGCACTTGCAGAATGCAAACCTGGCTTTTATGGGTCGGACTGCAAACTCAAGTGTAATTGTCACAATCGAGGGACATGTGACAGATTCAAAGGCTGCATCTGCTCCGCTGGATGGCATGGTCTCCAATGTGAAAAAGAAGGTAAAGCAAGGTAACAAGGTAGTAAATGGCTTTTCCCAGTGTAACTGAAACAGATCTTCATGCTTGTACAGCATTACCATTCTAGGATGGTGTCCAGAGGCCCAAATGCTGCAGTACCTCTCTGTTGCAGTACTGTGCATTTAAGCTTCTGCCCTAAATGCTACATTTAGAAGGCTGATGTGCTACCATTTAGTCTGATCGTGCTTTCATCAGAGCTTTTGAATAAGCTTGTGGTACTTTACTACCACCTACCTCTTATACATCTGTGTATACTGCTACGCCACCTGCCTCATTATCTGAAGCTGAGGACTGCAATGGAGACAGCCCTGGAGTTTAAAACAGCTCAGTCTTTTGGAAAGTTAAGCCTCAAAGATGAACACATCTCATGCAGAATCTCTTTGAATTAATGCAAAGGTTGCATAAGGTATTTTATAAGGTGCATTCAGCATCTATTCTTTCTGCTTGATAAAGAAAGGAAAAGATCCACTGTTGGCTTGTACAAGCTTTCAAGCACAAAACCAAGCAAAGCTCTGATCCAATCAGCCAAACTCTACTGTTGTGATCTGACCTCACTTATAAACAGACAAAATGGAGAGCAAATGGATACTGTGCATTCAGCACAAAATTTGCCATAGCTAAGCTATCTGTGCTTAGAATGTCAGCAAGAGAGGGGGAGAGGAGAAAGGAGAGTGGAAACAGAGCTTGCTTCTTCTCAGATGATGTTTACACTGATCTAACAGTGCTGACTTTGGTAAGCATGATCCCTGCACATACCTCTGAGCGAAGTGAGAAACAGATATCTATGATTTCAATGCTCTTAACACTTTGTACACCTTAACCTGTTTTGGTGCTGCCTTGTTAAAGATCTGTTCAAAGACTGACATTAAAATACTATATATCTTCTGTAGGTTCAGCAAATCTCTCTCCTCAGATAGAAAATCTACTTGATCCTGTAGAACTTAATTCTGGCGTCGAGTTCAAGCCTTTTTGTATAGCAACTGGGATGCCACTTCCTAAATCTGAAGAATTTAAACTTTTCAAGCATGATGGAACTGTTCTAAGGGTAGGCTCCGTATTAAATGCTTCCTGTTACTTATGATGTTTATATTGATTTTACCTGAACTCAATGCACCTTATGGTTTGCAAGCGTAATATGGAATTTGGGTAATCTGAGATACCTCATGAAGCTATGAGCCCTTATCAAATGATTTCATTGACCTTTGTAGACACATTTTTTTGGTATCATTAAACCTTAGATGAGTTCCTAAGCTGTAAGAAAGTGTCATGAGAGTTGTCCTAAGTGCCCACATTTTTCAAGCCCCGTATGTCCTTTGTCATTTCAGCCTGCCCTCATTGTTACCAGTAATCGCTCTGAAGCCATGTTTACCATTAACCGAATCCAGCCCCGTGACACTGGAACCTGGGTTTGCAGTGTGCAGACAGTAGCAGGAATGGCAGAGAAACCATTTCAAGTTACAGTCAAAGGTAAAAGCACTAATCTATTCCAATGTCTTTGCCCTTCTACTTTTAAAGACTGGTTTATACTCTAACACAACAGAGCTTTCTGTTCTCTGCATCTCAGGAAAAATGTCTGACCTGCAGTCAGAACATTAACAGAAACCCTTTATAAGCAATATACTAATTATATGTATTGAAAAAGTAAGTGAAATGGAAAGAATTAGAGGAAACCACAAATCTCTGGAAATATCTAAACTGTCATCTTTAGAGTGTAAATCCCTGTATTGAAGAATATCATCCACTTCCTTCTAGATCATAGGGTCATAGAATGCATTGGGTTGGGAGGTCACCTAGATCAACCTCCTGCAATAAGCAGGGACATCTTTAACTAGATCAGGTTGCTCAGGGCCCCATCAAGTTTTACCTTGAATGTGTCCAGGAATGGTGCCTGCAACACCTTCTGGGCAACCCCTTCCAGTATTTCACTGCCTTCATTGTGAAGAACTTCCTTCTAATTTGCAACCTAAATCTACCCTTCACTAGTTTCAAAACATTGCCCCTCATCCTATCACTACATGTCCTTCTAAACAATCCCTTCCAGCCTTCCTGTAGGTCCTCTTTAGATAGTGAAATGACACTGTAAGGCCTCCCCAGAGCCTTGTCTTCACCAGTTTGAGTAATCCCAACTCTACCATTCTATCCAGATCCAGGAAATTACTAGAGTTTTACTGATACAGAAAATTAAGTGGATGGTTTAATAACTACATTCTTGCTCAGTTCCCCCTGTGCCACAGTATGCCCCAAGACTGACAGACAGTGGACATAATTTTCTCATAATTGACATCAATGCTGAGTTACATCTTGGAGATGGACCTGTTGTGTCAACGAAGCTCCTCTATAAGCCAGCAAAACGTTATCAGTCCTGGATGTCTGTGGAAGGTAAGAGGACAGTCTGTAATTCCCTTTAGTGCAAACTTTAGTGATGTGGTATCTGCTCTTGACTACAGTGTAAAGACTCTACAGTGCATAAAAGCTGAATCATTTATGACTGGACACATGATTCTTTATATATCACCATGTAGAGTGTTAATGTGGATGTGGTACACCAAGAGCATCCAAAAGTGTCTATTCAGTTTTCAGCAACCAGAGGGTTCCCTTTTCCTTCCTTAAGATGAACAGTACTCAGTGTTGGGATCAGCTATTGAAAATGTCCCTGTAAGGAGTTAGATATCTAGTTCCAGACACAGGATGCAGTACATCCATGGTCAAACAGCCAAAATCTTCTCCATGGACACCTACTGAAGGGTGTAATAATGCAGAAGAATGGTCCTTGGCATGGACCTGCAGGGGGATGAGCCTTCTAGCAGAGCCCTGCAGAACTACTTGACCAGTCTTTAGTCAGAAGTGGAAAGAACTCTCACATTAGGGGACACTCAAACCATATCTGACAAATTTGGTAGCCTTTTGTGATGGGGTTATAGCATTGATGGGTAAGTCAAGAGCAGCTGATGTCTATCTGGATTTGTGAGACGCATTCAACACTGTCTCACATGATAGCTTTGTCCCTAAATTGGAGAGGCATGGATTTAATGGACAGGCTATTCAATGGATAAAGAATTGGCTGGATGCTCAAAGACTTGTGATCGACAGCTTGATGCCCATATGGAGACCAGTTACAAGTGGTGACCCTTAGAAGCTGGCATTGGGACTGGTGCTGTTTGACATCTTGATTGGCAACATAGACGGTAGTGGGCTTGAGGCAGGTTTGCTGATAATACCAAGCTGTGTGGCATGGTCAACACACTGGAGGGAAGGGATGCCATCTACAGTGACCTTGGCAGGCTGGAGAAGTGAGATCATGTGAACCTCACAAAGTTCAATGAGTCCAGGTACAAGGTACTGCACCTCAATCAGGGCAATCCTAAGCACAAGTACAGGCTGGGTGATGAGTGGACTGAGAATAGGTTGGATAGTGCATGGAGAAACCTGGTCTAGTAGATGGGATTCTATGATTCTATGAAATAGCAGGTCTTCAAAAGTAGTGTGCAGTATGGAAATGTCCTGGAGCGTCTGAATCCTCATGTATAGTGTGCTCTCTGGTGAGACAAGTATCATTCCTAAATATTTATCAGGAATGGTAAGGCCAAGATAAATCCTGCTTTTGAGTTGGATCACCTCTTCCAGCCCTGTTTCAGCATTTTATGCAAGGCCTAAAACATTATAGGAAACATTATATGAACTTTAACAAGTGACAAACAACTGTTACTAATTCGAGATAACTCAAGATCTGCACACACAATGCATACTGCCTAAGCAACCTATCCTGTTCTAGCCTGAAGGAAGGGCAGATGGAAACATCCTTTGGACTGGGCTGCAGTCCAACTTAAAAATAAGTATTTTGTACTTCTAAATAGTTTATCTTAGCAAATCAGGAACAAAAGAGCCTGACTATATTACTTTCCATGTAAACACTGATTCAGGAATATTTTCCAAACCTTAAAACTTTTCAGCATGGGCTGTAGCTTTACTTTCTACTTTTGTTGTCAGTAAAAGGCACAACTAAAAGACTTGACAACCTGGAACCAAAAACAGAGTATCAGTTCTGTGTCCAGCTGAGTCGGCAAGGGGAAGGTGGAGAAGGCCATCCCGGACCACAGGCTAGCTTCACAACAGCTGCACTTGGTAAGTTCTCATCTCTGCTTTTCACAAAAGGACTGTTTGGGCTGATTTTCTCTGTGCTTTGTTCCCTGATCTCTCCCTTTCACTTGAGCAAAGAAGGCTAGACCTGAAAACTCTGCAGAGTTCTGCCTCCTAATGCCAGATCTGTCATTTCTCTTAGCATTAGATCAGTTTACAAATGAAAATGTCTGAGCAAGGAAAAGAGGTTTTAGTCCCCTGAGGACAGACGCAACTGAAACTGAACACAGACTTGCACATTAAGCAAGGGTTGAACTGGGGACTAACAAGACAGCAACAGAGCCGGCTTCTGCAAGTACAGTTCAGTAAAGAGATCTTTTTGTTGACAAAACATCTGCTGATAAGATACTTTGAGACTTTTGACACTTCATAGGTGTAATTTGTGCTATCTTGGGTGAGGTGCCAAGGAGTATGATTTTTTGCCTCCCCCAAGCTAGGGCATGTGGTTGGGAATAACTGGTATTCCTATTTTAGATTGCACACCAGATATGAAGTGTTGTTCTCTGTCTTGCTGTGGTTTTTCCAAGGTCTTCCTCCACCAGAAGGTCTCACTCTCTTTCCAAAAAGTATGACGTCACTGAATTTGTCTTGGCATCCTCTAACACTGAGGACAGACGATGACATTCGTGTGGAAGTCGAAAGGAAGAGTGTGAATGACAATGGAGATGAGAGCAGTGTTATCACTCAAGTGCCAGGAAATATGTCCACCCTGATCATTAAAGATCTTGAGCCTAGACAGCAATATATGTGCAGGGTACGGGTGAACACCAGGTCCCAAGGAGAATGGAGCAACTATCTGTATGCATGGACTTTCAGCGACAGTAAGTAACTGATTTGCACCCTTCTGTTTATTTCTTCCTCTTTCTCTCCCTTTTCCCTAGCCATCAAACTGATTGTCACTTAATGACTATGTTAATTGTAATCCTTTGTTCTGTTATTTCCCAGTTCCTGATGATCATTTGTGGTTGATTTACTATTATTATAAAGATAGCTCAGTGTCCAAAAAACCTCTTATGCTGGAAATTACCAGGAAATAATAATGGATTTTAAAGAAAGGGAGGAGGGTGGGATATTTATTTCAAGTGCATTTCATGCTTCAACACATGTAGCATTTGTTCTTCCTCGTAGTAATGAACTCACAGAGTTCACTAGTCCAAGCTCTTTTGTTACTCAGAAAAAAAAAACACTCAGACCCTGCAATTTTCCTATGTCAATACAGAAACAGTAAACAAGTAAGAAGGAAAAGTTATCATGCAGGGTAAAACTTGTGGTCAGAGAGTAGTTGTGTTACACTGAACACCACTGCCTGCCCTTTTCCTGAGTGTGAGTAGTGTCCTTTCATATTGCCCTACCTGAACAAAGTATCACCCAAACAGATGTCAGTCTGAATGGCTAATGGGTGCCACTGCACACACCACACAGTGGAAAGGTGGGCTTCTTCCTCCCTACAAGTTATGTGAGGAAGCCTTCACTGAGTTCCTATATGTTTTCTAGAAGGAGATGCTTAGCTTATCTCTCGGTTCTAATATAAATTTTAACAATTTATAGAGTGCACTTCCCTCTTCCCCCTTCTTTCCAAATGAAAGAAAATTAGATGGAGAGAGAGAGGAATGTAGGCGCACCCAAATAAATAAATCTAGCTCAATTTGGAAGTTAAAAAAAGAGTAAAGTTAAGTTTAACAATAAATTAAAAAGGTATCCGAGGTAGGGAAGTTACAAAGGTATAGGGAAGGGAAAACAAATACAAAATGTGTAAATACAACCCAGTTTTGATGGTGATGGCTTTGTCCACCTCGTGGGTGGTGGCCACGTGGTAAAACAAAGAGGAACAGTAACAGGATGGTGATACTGGTAAGCACAGAGGCAGGGAGCACAGAGAGAGGGAGAGACAGCAAGTCCCCCTGCTTTCATGGCTCTTTAGACAGGAAGGGGCAGTGGGCTAACCATCACCTGGTAGTGTTCAGACCCACCCCTGGGGAGGGGTCAAGACCACCCGGGGTCAGGTTCAAGGTCACTCCCCCTGGAGGGTTAACCCTGTACAGTTTAGCAGTCACAGGTGTGTCTTTGTGCTTAGCACTTACCTCTGCTGGTGGTATGGTGATGAAAGTTGTGCAAATGTTGTCATCCATTCCCTATTTCAAATGCCTGTATTCTCCCTAGACAGTGAAAGCTTAGGACCTGGGAATCACATGAGACTGGTGACTCAGTGTAGAAGGAAATCCATCTTTTCTGCATTACTCTTAAAGCAATCATGTTGACCTTGCATAGAGCTCAGAGAATTTGTATCTTCATTCAAGGACAAGGCACACTGAATGCCACTCCAGCCTGTGATGGAAATATGGAGTACTGCAATAAGGGTGACAGCATAACAAGTTCATAAAACTACCGTGTCTGCTTAGCGTACCTCGTTGGCAAAATTCTCCTTCTGTTTAGCACAGCAAAAGCACCAAGGGAAGTGTTTGGCTCACTGTGACAAAGAATTGCATGCACTTTCCAATCCCTCGTGTGTGTGTTTATTCTCAGGAATCCCTCCTGCACCATACAACATCAGGTTTTCTAACACCACTGACACATCTTCGGTCATCTCTTGGACAACTGCTGAGGGTCACTCCATCTCCTCCATCATCATCAGCTACAAAATATATGGCAAGGCTGAGTACAACCACATTGACATTATCATCAAGAACACCAGTATCACTCAATACCATCTCAAGGGCCTTGAGCCTAACACTGTGTATCAGGTTCAGATCAATGCTCAGAACAACATTGGCTTCAGCAACCCAAACACATCATTTGAACTGAAGACTCTTCCAGAAACTAAAGGTTGGTTATTCCAGAATGTTGAATTTGCACAGACCTGGGCCAGTTGGACAAACTTGTTAGCTAAGGAAAAGTCACAGATTTTTTTTTTCTTAACATTAGTTTTCTTTTGCTCTTAATCTTGATACACATCATCAAAATTTGATCCTTGGTTCACTGCACAGCATTGGTGAAGTTACAGTGTGCAATTCTTGTGTGTATGCATTAGAAAATGTCCAATGGCTTACAAATTGAAGGAGCTGCATACAACAGCACAATAAGGTCACTGAATGTGACCTCAGTTGTGCTCTATCCGAATTCAGCAGGACCTGCATGTGCTTGTACATCTGAAAATCAGAGCATCCAATCTTTTTGACACTTCTGGAAAGCAAAGGATGTCTTCATACAGCTTACAAGACAGGAGTATTTAGCTATAGGTTGTCAGAAGAACGTGGAAATAATGATGAATTCTTTATGTGCTTCCTCAACAGCTGCCTATGAATCAAAAGGAGGCAAAATGCTGCTTATTGCTATCCTGGGCTCTGCAGGGATGACCTGTGTAACAATTCTCCTGGCCTTTCTCATCATGCTGCAGTTAAAGCGAGCCAACTTCCAGCGCCGAATGGCTCAGGCTTTCCAAAATGTGGTGGTGAGTTTCCTGTTTTCCTGTGTCAGTGTGATTATGAATTGTGCCCCCACATTTTCCTGTTTGTTTGTGGGGGTTTTGTTTGGTTTGTTTGTTTATTTTTTTCTCAATTTCTGGGCCTTCCTAATTGCTGTCTTCTCCTCGTGTGTCATTAGTACTGTTGTTGTCAAGTTTCTCTGCTGGTGACCCCAAAAGCTAAAGTAGTCACAGTTATAGTCTTTGAGGTAGAAAACTTGACTTGAAAACATTTATCCTTCCCTCTTTTGTATCTTGTCACACTTGTTGACAAGTACTTAGCCAGGCTGAGTAGAGGGCCCTGCTCTCTGCCTCTACGAAGCTGCATCTGATTTTGAAAACAACCATTTTTTTTACGTTGATTTTGAGCTGCAGTGACTGCTCCATCATGATTTTTCAGCTTGGAGACAGAACACCAGGGATTAATGAATGGCAACAGCATAGTTCTTGCTGTGAGGAAATTAGTGAAGGTTGCAACATCATGTAGTAATCTCCCTCTCTCACCAAGTATTTGTATCCTGTACTCTGCTTTCCAGTTCTGTTCTCTCACTTCAGAGGGGAATGCATGAAGCAGAATGAAGCTGAGGAAAGGGCTCCTCCCTATGGATCCTCATAAGCTGTTTCATAAACAGGGAGCCAGAAAGTTGCTCGGTTCCCAGGCCACACAGAACAGCTCCCGTTCCTTGCCCAGAAACCTTTCTGAAAGAAGTATTTCATAGCAACGTTTAAGTGGAGATGTCTCCTCTTTCTTGTTTCTTTGCTTCCTCTTGCCTCAGTCTTCCCGCTGAGGTTGATAAGCACAGGATTTAGTGAAACCTAATATAAGTCTCAAAACGGTGAGTTAAAACTGATTGTGAGATCAGTTTCACCAAGGTAATTTTGCCCATCTCCTTCACCTCAAGATGATTATAATAACTGTTCAAGAGGCCTAGAGTGAGCACACACATAATCGGGCTGTGTAACCATTGCTCAGTGAAGTAGAAACCACAGTTAATGTCATTTGCTTAACTCTGTTACAGAGGGAAGAGCCAGCTGTACAGTTTAACTCAGGTACTCTCACCCTGAGCAGGAAAGCCAAAAACAGTCCAGATCCCACTATTTATCCAGTTCTTGAGTGGAATGACATAAAATTTCAAGATGTGATTGGGGAAGGTAACTTTGGGCAAGTCCTGAAAGCACGCATTAAGAAAGATGGCTTACGCATGGACGCTGCGATTAAAAGGATGAAAGGTAGTAAAGATCAGAGACTCTGAGAATAAACACTTCTCCTGGTGATTTGCTCCAAGTGTTTTCTGTCATAACAAATGCTTAGTAGCCCTTTCCTAAAGCTGAAATAAATATTTGAAGTTGGTACTGAATCAGCTCTCATTAGGCCAAGAATTGTGCTCTGACACAAACTGTGTTTCTGCTTGGTCAGGTTGGTTTATATCTCTCTTTAAGTGTTAATATCATTAACTGTCATGTAATTTCTTGACTCACAAGCCAGTGTAAAGTTCATGTGTCAGTTTATCTGCAAAGTGAGAGCCATTAAAAGATGCATCTAATAGATAGAGAGGAGTACAGGGCTAGCCCTGGTGCATACAATTTGTTCATCTTGCTGTACTTGACCCATTCAGAGATAGATGATATATATGCATCTGTATCTACATACTTTGAGGACCACTCATTTTCCTTGTGTTCATTTGGCATAGTTGCCACATTCCAGACAAAAGATACTGCAAGAACATGCATATTTCCATGCAATTCACTAAATTGTTACCTAGACGGGTTGGGAGTCACTTTGAAGTGTGATGTTCATTTATAGAAGAGACAAGGTCTGCAAGTAGGCAGAAATAATCATGAGCACACACAAGGAAAGATTTTTTAGGCAGCTAGTTTTCATACTGTATTTTACACTCAAATCATGAGAGACATGATGTATAGCACCCTTGCTTTCTCTGCAGAGGGCTGCTACAGGCATTAGGTTCATCCTTTCTTTTGATTAAAAAAATCCAGCTTTTTTTCTGTAAGTGTAGCTTAGAGGTTTCCTTTTTCTATTGGTGGTGAAGCAGTACTGCCCCAGGCGGAATAGAGTCCTCAAAATGAAGAACTATATGATCACAAATTCAATTCAAAGGAAAACTTAAGTGCATGCTAATTTGATTTTCAGAATATGCCTCCAAAGATGATCATAGAGACTTTGCTGGAGAGCTTGAAGTTCTGTGTAAACTTGGTCATCATCCCAACATCATAAATCTTTTGGGAGCATGTGAACATCGAGGTAAGATACTCTTGAACATATGTACTTCAAAAATCAGTTTAAAATAAAACAACAGCCAAAAGAGCCCATACAGTCCATGGAAACATTAGCACATAAATAGGTCTTTCTGCAGTGTTTGATAAAAAGCCAGAAAAATTTAGGTTTAGCCTCACATTAATCCTTTAGAAACTGTGCTCTATATTATCCTCTGCACTTAGGCATTACTCTGTTTGGTATTTCCCCTCCATGCTGTTTTATGTTTATTTCTTTTTCACTCAAAGCACCAGAACTGTCCAAATACTATTAATGATGTTACAGCTTTACAACTAATGTCTTAACTGTAAATAGAACTTCCCCAGAGAATTCAAGAGAGTCCAGGAGGATGGACTTCTCCAAGGGGCTGGACAGAACATCAGAGATCTCTTGATGTCATTCCCTCGGTCTGCAAAATTCCTACATAATCTGAAGCACAGCTTGTTCTTCCCTCTTTTCCTGCCTCTTTTACCTCTTTCTCTCATTCTGGCCTTGCCTGCTTGTCCTGCTCACCTGTTGGGGTTATAGTAAGAACAGTGGTGGAGATTACAGAGCGATAATATTTTGTTAGCTGGCAACAGCCTCTGGGCTCTGTCCAAGGGGCTGTCCAGAGAGGTCTGGGCTATTGTTGGGTTATATGTGTATATGTTTATTACCTTTTCTATTTAGTTTACTTTTGTAGATAATAATTTCATCTCACTTCCAAATTCTGTGGGAGTGTTGTTATTTACTCCCTCTGGGGATAAATCTCAAATTCTGTGTGTGCAAAGCCACCACAAATGACCATCTCTTACTTCATGATATGCTTACTAGCTGATGTTTTTTTTAGGATACCTTTACCTTGCTATTGAATATGCCCCCCATGGAAATTTACTGGACTTCCTTCGGAAAAGCAGAGTGCTCGAGACAGACCCAGCATTTGCTATTGCCAACAGCACTGCATCTACACTTTCCTCTCAGCAGCTTCTGCATTTTGCAGCAGATGTTGCTAGAGGCATGGACTACTTAAGCCAGAAACAGGTCAGTCTTCAACTGTCTACTCACTGAAGGCACAGCAATTCACTTTCAGGGACTACACTTTTTAATGAAGCCAAAATAAGGTTTTAATTTTGGCTTCTATAGCACCCACTGGATGAGTTTGTTGTGTTCACTCAGCCCTGTCAAATACTAGGTTACCAGGAATCCATCAAAACTTACAAGTGACATGGCAACTAAATGTTTTCATCATCATATAAAGTTTAAAATGTTCTTGGTAGTGACACATCGAGCTGGTTTTTCAGGGGGTGTGTGTTGTTCTTATACTGAGCATCTTCAATTTTCAATGTAGCACTCAAACAATACTTGTAGATCTCATAGGTACTGTGGTTATTATTGTTGTTGTTGCTATTATTGAATTTTGGGTTTTAAAAAAATTTTCTTTTAGTTTATTCATCGAGACTTGGCAGCAAGAAACATCTTGGTTGGGGAAAATTATGTTGCAAAAATAGCTGACTTTGGCTTGTCAAGAGGTCAAGAAGTTTATGTTAAGAAGACCATGGTAAGGGTCAAAACAAGTTAACATAGTCTGTTTTCCTTCATGTCTTGCTTTCTGGTTTCTTTGCATTTTCGCATGAACAAAGATGCAGACTAATGGGTACTACTTAGATGTAATGTATTAAATAGTCGAATACTGTGCCCAGCTATGGTTTCTCAATCGTAATAAGGACATGGAACTTTTGGAGGAAGTACAGAAGAGGTCCACAAAAATGACCCAATGCCTGGAGCACCTCTGCTATGAGGACAGGCTGAAAGAGCTGGGGTTGTTCAGCCTGGAGAAAAGATGACTCTGGGAAGACCTAATAAGTGCTTTCCAATACCTGAAGCGATCCTACAGGAAGGCTGGAGAGAGACTTCATAAGGGTGTCTAGCAAGACAAGGGGAAATGATTTGAAGCTGAGGTAGAATAGGTGTAGTCTGGATTTTTAGGAAGAAGTCCTTCAGTACAAAGGTGGCGAGACTCTGGAATAGGCTGTCCAGGGAGGTCATGAATTCCCCCCTCTCTGGAGGTGCTCAAGGCCAGGTGGGATCTCTAAGGTCCTTT
This sequence comes from Tricholaema leucomelas, assembly GCA_013400475.1. Classification (NCBI taxonomy): domain Eukaryota; kingdom Metazoa; phylum Chordata; class Aves; order Piciformes; family Lybiidae; genus Tricholaema lacrymosa; species Tricholaema leucomelas. The sequence goes on from WAAF01001378.1 coordinate 119,361, forward strand.
CCAACCTGAGCCACTCTATGACTCTGTCATTAAGATGTATAAATATTTGCATTGAGTTTATTAATGTGCATACTTCCAAATCAGTTATCATAGTATCATAGTATCATAGTATCATCAGGGTTGGAAGAGACCTCACAGATCATCAAGTCCAACCCTTCACCACAGAGCTCAAGGCTAGACCATGGCACCAAGTGCCACGTCCAATCTTGCCTTGAACAGCTCCAGGGACGGCGACTCCACCACCTCCCTGGGCAGCCCATTCCAGTGTCCAATGACTCTCTCACTGAAGAACTTTCTCCTCACCTCGAGCCTAAACTTCCCCTGGCGCAGCCTGAGGCTGTGCCCTCTCGTTCTGGCGCTGGACACCTGAGAGAAGAGAGCAACCTCCCCCTGGCCACAACCACCCCTCAGGTAGTTGTAGACAGCAATAAGGTCACCCCTGAGCCTCCTCTTCTCCAGGCTAAACAATCCCAGCTCCCTCAGCCTCTCCTCGTAGGGCTTGTGCTCGAGTTATGTATCATGTTTGTAACAATGTAAATGAAGATTGTCACCAAGGGCAACTGCTTTGGAACCAGTCCAGCCAGCAACAGAGAGGTACATCTTGGTGCACAGGGGTTTCCAGCAAGTTTCCCTTTGTAGAGTAGCAGAGAGGCTTATCAGGATCCAGCATCTCTGGCAGGACAGGCTGATGAAGTGTGGGCATTGCCAGAGCAAAGGCAATCCCCTCACACCTTTAAAAAGAGACCCTCATGGAGTGCAGCACCCTCGTCACTGGTCAGTGAGAGAGCTAACTGGGTCTGTGATGTCAGCCAGGGTGTGGCATAGCTAGGGTGAGTTGCATTAACTGCTATTCATGCAGAAAGGCATGCAAGAAAGGTGCTGAAGCTTGGCCAGGAAGTGATGGTATCCTTGAGCCCTGCAGCCACCAGGTCTGATGCTGCTTTACAGGCAGACGTCTGCCGCACTGTGTGCCCCACTCTTACACCACTGTTGAATGGGAGCATTAAGCACGCCTGTGGGAGGCACTCAGTGACGGACGTCCGAGAAGAGCTAAGTAGGTTGAGACCCATTAGGGAATGTGTGTGAGAGAGAGACTCTTGGAACCACATCCTGCCCTCCCTGAAATGAACTCAGCAGGCCGATGGAGTTCACACTACAGAGAACTCCCTGTCCTCTCTCTGCCTGACCAAATGTGGTGACTTAGAAGACAGTGAGCAGATAAAATACCCTTTAGGCATCTGGGAGAAGTCTCACTGGTCACTAGCCTTTCTTCTTGTGGGGGACATCAGCTTCTCTGATGTCTGCTGAAAATGTAACACAGAAGAGAGAAACAAATCCCAGAGGTTCCAGAGTCTGTGGAGGACTTCACCAACACAGCTGGTGAGGGAGTCAGCTAAAGAAAGTGCCCTGCTGAACCTGTTATTTGTGAACAGAGAAGGCCTTGTAGGTGATGTAATAGCTGGGGGCTGTCTTGGGCACAGCAATCATGAAATGATGGACTTCTCACTTGTTGGAGAAGTGAAGGGGGGGAAAGGGGATCAGCAGAAGTGCCACCTGGGCCTTCCATTGGGCAGACTTTGACCTGTTTTGGAGACCAGTGGACAGAGTCCCTTGGCAGGCAGTCTTGAAGGGCCAAGGAGCCCAGGAAGGCTGGCTGCTCAGGGGTTAGATGGGTGGACACTTCCCTGACTGAAACTCTGACTGGATGGCCAGGCCCAATGAGCAGTGGTTATGTGGATATATAACTATCCATATAACCAATGAGTGGTGGTTAACTCCAGTTGGTGGCCAGTCATGAGCTTCCCAGGGTTCAGTAGTGGGGGCAGTTTTCTTTAATATCTTTATCAGTGACCTGGACGGAGGGGATTGGGTGTACCCTCAGTAAATTTGCAGATGATGATAAGCCAGGAAGGGCTGTTCATCTGCTGGAGGATAGTAAGCCTCTGCAAAGGGATCAATGGGCCAAGGCCACTGTGTGAGGTTTAACAAGGCCAAGTGCTGGGTTCCATGTTTGGGTCACAACAACTCCATGCAATGCTAAAGGGTTGAGGCAAAGGAGTTGAAAATGTGCTATTCAGAAAAGGACTTGGGGTGCTGGTTGACAGATGGCTGAACACAAGCCAGCAATGTGGTTAGGTGATCAAGAAGGCCATCCTGGCCTGGATCAGCTATAGTGTAGCTAGCAGAACCAAGGAAGTGATTGTCCCCCTGTATTCAGCACAGGTGAGGCCACGGTTTGAGTATTGGGTTCAGTTTTGGGGCTCTCACTACAAGAAAGACATGGAGATTCAGGCATGTGTCCAGAGGATGGCCAAGAAGCTGTTGAAGGGTCTAGAGAATAGGAGCAGCTGGAGGAACTGGAGTTGTTTAGTCCAGAGAAAAGGAGGCTGAGGGGAGACCTTATTCCTCTCTACAACTATCTGAAAGGAGATTGTAATGAAGTGGGGATCAGTCTCTTCTTCACAGTAAAAAGTGACAGGATAAGAAAAAATGGCCTCGGGTTGCATCAGGGGAGGTTTAGGTTGGATATTGGAAGAAACTTCTTCACTGACAGGGTTCTCAAACACTGGAACAGGCTCCTCAAGATGATGTTGGAATTTCTATCCCAAGAGATGCAAAGATGCAATGTTAAGTAACATGGTTTAACACCAGACTTGGTAGAGATAGGGCTCAGTGATCTTAGTGGTCTTTTCCCAATGAAATAATTCTGTGGCCCCATGATTATTTACAAGAACAGGAATGGCAGTAAAATGTAGTAAAAACGTGTTATAAACTCCCCACATACTATACATATGACATATGAAGAAGATATGTGCTTGTGGCTGGATCTCTACAGCTATGGAAATGGTATTTATGCAGCAGAACTTGTCCAGGTGAGGCAAGGCATCTAATTCTATTGAAGAAGGACAAAGCTATCCAGATGTTCACCAAAGGCACATCAGAAGCTGTGTGCTGAATAAACAGCTGTCCAGAGTTAATATTTTGGAAGATCTGACAGAGTAAGATGTGTAATAAGCATTGGGTAGTCATAGACAGGGTGTAACGTCAGGTGACCAGGGTAACAGGACTGGTTAGAGACATCCTAAGTCATCACTCAGGAGTTATTTCTATTTCTTCTACATACATTTTCTGTCAGCTCTAGTGTGAGCTGTTCCTTTGGGAAATAAAGGCACATCTTTAAGAAAGAGATGTATTTACTTAATAAAGCTTACTCACACAAAGAGAGTTTTCATTCAGGTAACATGCAGAGCAGTTGCTGGGGTGTAAACTGCAGTACTGCATTCCAAACACCAGCAACACCAACTGTCATGACATCATTTCCAGGGACGGCTCCCAGTGCGATGGATGGCAATTGAGTCTCTGAACTACAGCGTTTACACCACCAACAGTGATGTGTAAGTATGCTCTCAGGTGGTCCTTCTACAAAAAAAGGAAATACTTTTCAATGTTAAGGACATTTTGACATCTGGGATAAGAAATCCACTCTTAACTAAAAAAAAAACCCACTCAGTTGCTTGGTCAGCATGAGTGAAGAAAGGCAGCAAAAATAAAACCCACTGCAAAACACTTACGTCATTACTGTCTGAAGAAGTTTTGTGTTCCAAAGTGTGCCAGTTTGAGCCTAGCTAGAATGTTCTGGTGAGAAGGACTAGATAATAGGCTATGAAATTAAAACAATGATGATGTCTACTTTGCTCACAGTCTTGCTGAGATGTGTAAAGAAGAAAAGCAAAACAAAAGATAAAGTCACTTCACTTGCTCACTGCGCTCTGCGCTGTGCTCTGGGCTCTTTGCCTGCTGGGGAGCTGGGGCTGCTGGCTGAACTCCATCTTGCTTTCTAACCTCACCCTCCATTTGCTTTGCTGATTCACCTTTGCTTCTTAATCCCCCTGGCCGGGCCTCCATTCTTNTAACTGGATTTGGGCCACAACTTCAGCTATGATTCTTATTAGAAATCAGAAACCTGATCAACCTTTGAGGCATCTCAAGGAGCTTCACATTTTAGTCAGGGAACTGGAAGTGATATTTGGCAAAGCAGTTCCGTACCAGCAGTATTTGCTGAGAGCTTACAGTCTAGTGAAGGATTCTGGCTGACACCCCCACAGTGAATCATTTTTTTTGCTGAAGATCTCACTCCTGCTTTCCAATTCTCAAACTCTGTCATTATAGAAAACAATTTTTAAAAAAAAAGGGGAAAAAAGGATCCAAAATAGCAGTAGAAGAATGCATCATTCTGTGTTCTCAGAGTACTAACAAAGCTACCTACCATTGTAAAATATGAACTCTTGTTGTATTCTTATTGCACTCCCTAATATCCCTCTATTGCAGATGGTCATACGGTGTCTTATTATGGGAAATCGTTAGTTTAGGTAAGTACCTGAATTGAGCCCTACACAAATAAACCGCTCTCAGAACAGCCACCTCCATTTGCTCATCCCATTAAAATTCCATTGCTTTGCAACATCTGTCAGTGTTTTCGTTGTACTGTGAAACCTGAGGCACAGCTAAACATGGAATCTAGATTATTATACATAACCCTCACCTGGTAGGTTTTGAGTTTGATTGGTGGAGTCTTTCCGTGGTCTTCTTGAGTTCTAGTCAAAGAACATTTTAATAACCTGAGGGGGAGGAAGGGTAACTCCCACACTAAGTACTCTTGAATAAACTTTTTGAATATTAATCTTTTAACAAAAATTTAGAGTTCCTTTCTGCACACACCTGTATTGCACCTGGTCTGAAACCAGGGTCTGATGGCCACCAGATGAGTAATGACCAAGGTGGGCACAGCTTGCATGAACTCTTGCTTTACAATTCACTCACAGCTTTCCTTACTAAATGTGTTTCCATTAGACATGGGTGTTCTGCCATGCTGCAATGTACAAACCAAGAGTCTAAGCAGTCAAACACCTTCAAGAAGGGGCCAAACCAGCCCAACAGGGATAGCTGCATGGGTTCATGCCAGACCTTATAAATATCATGTTAAAGAAGGATCAACTTGCTTCTTGCTATGTTGTGAAGCCAGCTCAAGGACAATCAAATGCAGGGCCTCATTGCTGTAGAGAAATTCAGGCCAGCCCCACAGTTCACTTTAATTCCCTTCAATACCGTGCATTAAGCAGTACAGAATTGCTAACAACAAAAACATAGCTGCAAAGTATTCCCTAACACTGGGTTAATTTACTAAATCAGCCATCTTTTCTAATTTCTGCTAGGAAATAAAGCTTTCTTTTACTAAATTCCCCTTGTGTTCACAATGCTTAAACCCTGCTTTAGGTGGAACACCATATTGTGGAATGACATGTGCAGAACTCTACGAGAAACTGCCTCAAGGGTACAGACTGGAAAAGCCTCTCAACTGTGATGATGAAGTGTGAGTAACAAACACAAAAACAGAGCAACGCAGTATCTGCTATAGGGGATATATGACATCTACCAGAAACTAATGCTTGTTTTTCCAGGAAAATATAATGGAATTATATAAATAAATAAATATTAAATAAAGGGTATAAAAGTGGGAATAATTTCTTCAGTTCTTTAGTACTCAGCATGCCCTGGGTTTTGCCCATGAACTCTTTGCCAAGCTCTATGCTCTAGGTCTCCAGTCTTTTACACAATGAGACTGGGCTTCAGCTCACAGACAGCTTTTCAATTATTGCAGAGAAAAAAAGCCAGTGGATAGATAGATAAATAAAATTCAGATAGCAACCAGCTGTAGAAAATACTAAATCCAGCTATATATGGCCATTTTCCTTGGAAGAGTGGAATGTGCACAATCTTCCAATAAAAGTGAATTTGTAGCTTTAACCTGAACTTATGTACCTGAACTGTTTGATTTTTAAAGGTATGACCTGATGAGACAGTGCTGGAGAGAGAAACCATATGAGAGGCCTTCATTTGCTCAGATACTGGTGTCACTGAACAGGATGCTGGAGGAAAGGAAGGTAAGAATGAGCCTCCCAGAAAATAATTAGGCCATGAAAAAATTAGGTATAGTTTGGGATCCTTGAGGTAACACCTTGCACCTGACACTGTTTATTTCCTTCCAGACCTACGTGAACACAACCCTCTACGAGAAGTTTACTTATGCAGGCATTGATTGCTCCGCTGAAGAAGCTGCTTGAGATGGGAGAAACCTTCCTTCATCAGTGGTGTAGTGAAGAAAACCCAAACTCAGTCTGCTGGAGCCAAAGCTGTGATGTGCTGTGTAGAACTGGGGATAGCTCTAACTGTGTATAATACAGTAATACTGTTTTACTACAGAGAGGAGTATGTATCACACAGCAACCTCTGCCTCTGCAGGCTGGGCCGGTGTACAGACTGTTCAGAACAGGAAAAGCCTCAAGTCGTGAAACCTGCTGTTTCATACACAGGGCTTACTTTATCTTTTTTTCTTAGTTATGTAGATAGACTGTATACACACATATAGTAATGCCTTAAGTGTCTCCATCTTAGATATTTTTGTTACTTTGCAAGAGCTACTGATAACAGAGTGAGTACCTCATAGCAGTAGTTCATAGACGTTGTATTGTGAGTCAAAGATGCTAAGCTCAATATAACGAGAAAAATTGCAGTCAGAAATCAATCCAATACACTGACCAAGAATAATTATTAAGACTGTAAAAGTGACTTAATAGAAATGATCTGTTAAAAATTCGTCCAGCACTTGTAAGATACCAGGCATGCTATTACTCTTTCAATGTGCAGTGTAACAGCCAGTGTTTGCCTATATGCAAAAAATACATGTGCTTTGAAGTGTTTAATGCTGTCACAGGAAGCCATGCAGAAATTACCAGGAGGCACAGGACTGAGGAGCACACAACATGCTGTAAATCACACTTTTGTATTTAGCTTAGGTATACAAGAGGCTTGTTTGGTTTGTACTTCATTTAATGATTGCACTGCAGAAATTGTAATTACTACCCCTCACACATAGGCAAGGCTCACTTAACTTTACTTGTTTTACATCTTATGCAGTCTACAGTGTGGTACGGCCTCCTAAAATCACTACACTAAAGCACTTCAGGACAGTGACATTTGGTCTGCTAGATGCATCGTCTAGTCCTTAGGTTAAACAGACAGAGGCAGGACTGGCATGAGCTTCTGGTACTGTCAGACACGTGGGATTCTGTGGGCTTACCCTACTCAAACTTCCCTTACCAGATGATCTCATGCTTTGCACTTTTCCCTCATTCCCCTCAACTGACCAGCTTGCTACTGTAAGGCCATAGTGACCTTCTGGATTAGGTCACCCCTCAAGACTTGGAGAATGTGCTAGAGAAAGAAAAAAAATTCCCTTTCTGATATTCATTTTTTTGATTGGCCTGTTGTTTTTTGAGATGGGTCCAACTCAGTATTACTCTATGCTCAGCTGTCACAAGAAGAGCATAGGCTGTTACTGGTACACACTAGATGAGCCTCATTAAAAGAGGATAAACCAACAAATAAAGGTGGTGAGATCACTTGTATGGCCTTGAGATAAGCAGAACTTGCACTGTAACTACAGATGCTACAATCAAAGCTTACAAAGAGTGCACAGATTATCTGCACCTTGGAACAACTCCAAAACAGAGAAGAAATATTTTCTTAAGAGGACACTTGGCTAGGCACTTTTGAACATGGGCTCTGCACTTTGCAGTCTAACTAGGCTCCTACAGGGCAGCGAGATGAACAAGAATGGAACTCCACAGGTGTTTTCTCATCTGCCAGGCAAAGCTAGCTAACAGCTTCTGCTGGAAGTGCTCAACCTCATGTGCAGAATTCTTCATGAGTCCAAACCAGCAGAGTGTCTCACACACCTTTAACAAGCAGACACAAGTGACTGTTCTGCTACTTGATGTTACCCCATTCTTTGGCAAAATTTGACTGGCACAGTATTGTCACATAGGGAAAGAATCAGTGTTACCTATTAACCCAGTAGGTCTTGATACTCTCTGCATTTTAAGTGATCAAGTCTCACTACAAATTTAGCTGAAAGCCATTTAAATGCCCTTCTAAGTGCTCTTCTTATCTTCATTTGACACTGTGGAATGCGTTCATTTTATACTCTGCTGTCATTATTTTTTACAAGTAATTTTCTAATTTCCATTTTGCAAGATAAAGCTAAGGAAACAAAAACTGCAATACAGAGATGTCTCTATTCAGTCTGTACATCACAGAACTACAATAACTAGAAGATCTACAAGTTGTATCAAAGTCTTAGAGAGAAAAATTGTTTCTACACTTGCAACGTGTACTGGGCGTAACAGTTTCAGCAGCTAGATTTTACTGTCTGTTATCCAGTGCTGGAAAGCTCAGTCTATGGCGCAACAGGTCGCACATGAAAGTTTTCAGCTTAATCATTAGCAGGTTCTGTGTTCTGCCTCCTACTGCACGATACACAAGACTCTCCATGTGTCTTCTTTCCCAAATGTCTTCTATTTGTTTCATTGCTGTCAAGAGCATAGTGCTACCAGTGCAACAGCTTCCCAATATTCCAAACACCTCATGGCTTAGCAGTCTTTATAGACCTTCACCTGTTTACACCTGCCACCACCTGTGCATAAGCATATGCACCAGTATCACCAGCTATTCCATGTTGTTTTTCAATAGGGCAGCACTAGCCTTCCCTTATCCTCTCACATAGCTAGCAAGCTCATATTATAAGTTTTGGGTTGGATAGGAAGCGCTTCAGACAAGTGAGGGTGGCTACACTTTGGAGAGTACGTGTCACAGAACAGCAGGTAGCTACTTACAGTCAAGTGTTACCTATGTTTAAAAAGAAATTGCAGGACATCAATCAGAGAAAGTGGAGCCTTTCGGATCAAAAAGACAGAAGCAAACCCTCCAAATAGCTTCTCCCCTAAGCCTTCTCCTTCACTGTCCTCAACTTCCATTTAGTGCAAGAGCTTTTATAGTTGAACAGTCTGAATGCAGAAAAAACAAATAGTTCTTAAGCCCAAAGAAAAGTCGAGACCTGTGAAAGTACAGTGTACCTGGAAGAAAAGATAATATATCATCTGAGGCATCACTGGATACGATAATGTGGGGTTCATTAGATACTCATTGTGAGGGAAGGGGTAAGAAAAACTCCAAACAAGCATCTTTACTCTCATTAGATTGGCCAAAAAGTAAAGTGTAGCTACCCTTGGAGAGGTCTGAATTCAGCTAATTAAAAGAGATGGCTGCACTTCTCCCACACCACAGTAACCTGACAGGAAACACATTTCTGGTCTGAAATGCTGGGGCTATTTCTTAATTCTCTGTAGACAGAGCCTGCCTGACAACTTTAAAGTCAAACAGCCCCTTCTCACTACCCGAAATATAACAGGCACTTGCTGAAAACAGATGTACATTTTGTACATCTTTGCAGATGCAAAAATATCTAAGAGAAGGAAGTAAGGTGATGACAGTAGCCTCTCTCAAGTAGTCTCATTCCAGCAGCAGTGACTAGATGAGAAGCAGCAGGCATAGACAGAAATATAGTTCACTCCAATCTCAACTGAGGGTGACCAAGTCATAGAAAAGGTTGCCCAGTGAGGCTGCAGAGCCAGCCTTCAGAAACAGCTGAAATCTTTACCGGACACTGCACGGCACTACTTGATCTTCCAGATGACTTCCAATTCCATCTACGCTGTGGTTGTGCGCACTCTGCAAGACAGAAGATGAGAAGTGCAGAAACTAAGCAGAAGCCTAGATTATGAGCAGCTGAATTACAAAGAGTCTGTCTATGGCCGAATATAGTTTTTCCTTCTTGCTTTTAATTCATAGAATCATAGAAGTGCTTCAGTTGGAAAAAGACCTCTGAGATCATGCAGTCCAACTGTCAGTTCTCACCCTGTGCTGGTACACTATATTCCCAACTTCCAGTACCCCATTTTTTGCTTTCCCCAAGTCACATATTAATCAGCCATTCCCACATGCAGGGCAACTGGTTGGACACAAGGGAATGGTGATGGAACAAAGCAAGCCAGACTGTTCCAGGCTGTATCACACAGAATCAGAGAATCATTTGGCTTGAGAAAAAAAGGTCAAGATCATCAGGTCAAACCACCAACCCTACTCTACAAGTTTTGCCCCTAAACCATATCACCAAGCACCACATCTAAATTACTTTTAAAACACACCCAGGGTTGGTGACCCAACCTCCTCCCTGAGCAGCTCATTCCAATGCCTGACCACTCTGTAAAAGAAGCATCACCTCTCCTTGGGTGAAAGAAAATCAGAAGTTTTTATGACATTGAGTAGCAAGTACGGGATAATGAATATGTAATGTCATTTCTAATCGCAGTTACCTGTTACTGTCTGATAGAACAGGACACACCCCCGAGTATCTTCAAGCACGAGAAGCAGCTACAGTGAGATTTAATTCTACAGCATACACGATCCTCAGATCATGTTTGTGAGAACTGAGAGATCTTTACACTGTCAATCTACCCTTATGGGGCCCTCAGTCATGACCATTTTTCCTATTCAGTTTTCTTCAACTAGTCAATGCAAAGCACAACATCACACCAGGATCTAGTGTTGCATGAAAAATGTGGTCCACTCTTCACATTTTAATTTCTTCTGTTTCCTTCATGCAAAAATAAGTGGCAACAAACTTTAAATTTTGCTCCAAAGAGAGCGAATGCTGAAACCTATGGTAAATGGGAGAGGATCACAAGATCACAGGATGTTAGGGATTGGAAGGAACCCCTGCAGGACTTTGGGTCCAACTCCCCTGCCAGAGCAGGACCACAGAATCCAGCGCAGGCCACACAGGAACGCATCTAGATGGATCTTGAAAGTCTCTGGAGAAGGAGATTCCACAACCTCTCTGAGTAGCCTGTTCCAGTGCTCCATGACCCTTACAGTAAAGAAGTTCTTCCTCATGTTGAGGTAGAACTTCCTGTGATTTAAATATGGATTAGATGGCCTATACTCCAAGATATGTCTAACTTCAGCTGAAGCAGTGAATATATTCACATCTCAGAAGACTCTTTTCTGGAATCCCTGTAAGCCAGCAAAGCTTATTGCTTTACCAGTTTAAAAGCTACCTGTGGGCTCAACTTATTTGAAAGAGACCAGCCTGTCTTGCTCCAAAAAAGGTCACTTTTCTATCATTGTGCTTTTTTGTCTCACCTAGTACATGAAACACAGCTAAGTTTGCTTTCTCTCTCTGAAAGCAGATGAGGAGGTGGGGAGTTGCAGAAAAGAAAACAATAATCTTAAACTTTAATCATGCATCAGATTTTTTTTTTAAATTCACAGAGAATGAATGAGGTAAAATCCAAAGTGACTTTATTGAAATAAAAAGTAAAATTAAACTTCCTGCCAAGGCTGGTTTTCAGCTACACAGAGTATTAAGGGTGATTACAGAAATATTGTTTTAACAGAACAGAACAAATGCATTGGCTTGCTGTCTAACACAAGAATCTACTCTGTGCATCTCACTTGCACATAGTTTGTGTGCTTGTGTCTTCTTTCTTTACACTTTAAGATTCAAAAGTAGATATAATCAAGTTTCCTCAGTAAATTTTCCCATTGTTCTTTTTTTTAACATTAGAAAAATAATTGGTACTGAAGCATGAGAGCTGTGAGCCAAATCAAGGTGGACTTTCCCCAATTTGTTTCTCTGGAGCCATAATCACAACCACCATTTCATTTTTTGTGGTCCTTTTTGACCTTCCAAAGGATTAGCTTCATACAAGCAATTGCTTCTTCCTTGGAATTATGGCTATTAACTGAAAAACAACAACAACAACAAAAAGTACACGAGAATTATTAGATTATGTGTTGCCATAGGCTGCGATACCATAGTATCAGGGGTAATAAGAGACGGGGAGAGAGCTTAATATAAGCAAGTTCCAATTTATTTCACCCAAGCATAGGTTTATATACCCTTCACTGAAGACTACAAAACAGGATTACAAAACTGTGCCAAATTCTAATTGGTTCAACATTACATACTACTTATGAGAATCTTTCCATCTTCCGAGAAAGCACAACAACCTGCTCTCTATCATAACTACACTGTCTTAAGCAGACAGGCACCAGGTGCTACCAAGCTCTGAAGGTCATAAACCAAGTAGCTTAGGCTACAAGCCTCTTGTTTTCTTTCAGAGACACTTTGATCTTACATTTCCCTAGTTTGTTCTCAAGCCCACAGCTTGTATCCAACAATGTATTTCTTCATAAAAGAAAGTAGCTTTGTTCAAGCTGAGCAGTTATGGAGAACATTAAAGATAACACCCACTATCCAGGAAGTCTTTGACTTAACTTGTTGCTTCCAGGACTCGCACATGATAACAACCACATTTCTAGCATTTCTAGCACTAGAATGCATTCTATCATTCTAGTTCAGTATTGCCTGGCAATGTCCAGTTTCCCATCACATCATCCATCTTAAACAGTCAATGGAACCTGGATTAATAAACCACAGTATCTCAGTATTCCAGCCTTAGGAAAAGCAGCCTCCCCAAATCATGCACTTTCAAATCAGAATTGAAACAATACCAGATGACAAGCTGATTTTGGAAAGAGATAGTAGAGCTCTACCTTGGTTAATTAAGGACTATCTGCTTGTCCTGATTTACTGAAAATGCTCCACAAAATCTGAATGGAACAGAGTTGAAGAGTTTAAACTATATAGAGTTATAAACTGTATGAGTTGTAAACATCTATTACTTCTTTAGTCAAAACCCAGAAAGTCAACACCTTGCAAATTCACACATTTTATACAGTTCTCATCGCTATAAAAAGTGCAGTAGAAAGGTTTTAATGCATTCTGCCTGGGAAAAAAAGTGGTGGTCATCCAAAAAAGATGTGTGCACAGTCGCCTTATTAGCTGGCATATGACGTAGGCATCAGAATACCCTTCCTAACATTAAGTTAATACAGGAAAACTCTGGCTGTTAGGATAATGGCAGTTAGCTAGTAAAAGATCTAAGTGTTCCCTACTGAAAGGCATTGCTGCATGTTGAGGGTCTTCCTGCAGCTTTGTGATAGGTCTCATCATACTCATAAAGAGAAATTTCACTAATTTGAGTGTAAACCTCATCAAACTTGGTACGAGCCAATCACGGGAAATCCTGCATGGCTAAAGTTACGTTAAACAAAGACACTGCTTTGAGTATAGAAGTTTTAAAGAAGGTAGAGAAGATCTCACATAAACAGGCTGGTTATTTGGTAGCTGTACAAGGTGTACAGAGATTGATTATGTGTTATGTCAGGTCGTGGGGCTGAAGTAAACAGTTAAAAGGCTGCGCAGTATTAGAGTGTCTGAAAGTATTAGCCATGTCTGAAATTGACAGATGGTTTCAGAATCCCATTGTGGTAACAGACATCATTGAGAATGAATCATCTTGGATCTTGGTAACCCACAAAACCAGGGCTATGCAAATGTCTCCAGCTTCCAGTAAAAGAGAGAAAGCACTATCAGCTAGAGACAAGGTTCACAGTGAGTAACTGCACCAGCAATGCATACAAGGAAAGGAAAAAAGGAAAGGATGAGTGCTCATATGGGGTGACTGTTGAAAGGCACCAAGGTGCCCATCTGCCAGCCTGACAGGTGGTCATGGGAAGTGTGCTGTCTTCCAGGAGATAAGGTTGGGGATACTGTTGAGCAGGTAGCCCAGCTTGTTAATAGCACAAATTACTATCCATTGCTCAGTCTTTCACATAGGCATGAGCAACACTGCAACTCATACCCTGGGTAGAATCAAGATAGACTTCAGAGCTCTGGGACAACAGCTAAAAAATTCTAGGCCCCAAGTTACCAAGTTACAAACAGATGTATAAAGTTTATCAGCCTCTGGCTACGTGACTGGTGTCATCATTAAGGTTTTGTTTCTTATAAAAATAAATCAGGTAAGGGAGCCAGGACATCTGCATGGTTGAGCAGAGAGCTACTGAACAAACTCCAGTGGAAGAAGGATACTTATAGAACATTGAAGAAGGGGTTGACCACTTGGGTGGAATACAAGAATGTTGTTAGAGTATGAAAAGATGAAATGAGGAAAGATAAGGCCTCCTTAGAATTACAACTGACATGGGAGGTCAAGGACAAGAAGTAAAAAAACACTGGAAATATAAAGAAGACTAAATAAAACATGAGTCCATTGATGAATGAAGTAGGTGTTCTGGTGATGAAGGACATATAGAAGGCAGAGCTACTTAATGCCTTCTCTGTCATGGTCTTTAATGACAAAGTTGACCCTCAGGAGTCCCAGACCTTTGAAGACTTTAGTCGGACTGCCTTGTCTGAAGAGACTTGGATTAGAGGTCAGTTAATGAAACTGGACACAAATCCATGGACCCCAGTGGGATGCACTCACAAGTGCTGACAGAGCTAGTAGAAGCCGTTACTAGATAACTCTCCATCATCTTTGAAAAGTCCTGGAAAACAGAACTGGAGGAAAGCCAGTGTCACTCCAGTCTTCCAAAAGGACTCAACTATTGAAATCATGGTCTCCTAGCTCTGACAAGTATTCTTCAAAACTTCAGACAAATCCAGTATAACATATACTGTAAGTTGAGCTACCTCAACAGCTGCAGCTTTTGTACCTTGGACACCAAAAACACTTTAAAATGTACTCCTAAATAAACTCTAATTTGAGACAGTCCAAAAGGCACACACACAAAAAAAGGGGGGGCAAACTCTCAAATCCAGAGCTAAACCATCACATCCTTTCTGATAGCAAGGGATATTTAGAACTTTCTTTTCTTTTTCTTTTCTTGAAATAGCAGCTACCAAGTTCTAGTGGGAGGTGTCCCTGCCTGTGGCAGGGGGTTGGAGCTGGATAATCCTTGAGGTCCCTTCCAACCTAAACCATTCTATGATTCTATGGGTAAGCTTGGATTTTATCTCAATGATAATCAGCAAAGAATGGTCAAATCCAAACTTAAGCAAAAGAATCTTCTAAAAAGCAAAGTTTTGGCTATTTGAGAATAGTTATTTCCGTGGAAATAACTTCTGGATGTTCCCCTTTCCCCCATCACTACTGTGAGTCACTGTCAGAGCAGGAAGCCAGAGGATATTACAAGCATCATCCAGCTGCTCCACTGGGCCATCCAGTTTTGCTCAGAACAAAGATTCATGTGTTCCTTGGGCAAAGAAGATACATTAGCAGAATAGAGGGTTTGTTGTCGAGAGGTCTTCTCTGATTGAAGAAAGTATGAATCTACTAGTTAAGTAGAACAAACTACATTTGTTCTAAGATCAGATTAAATGGATCCAAGCCAGGGGAGGGTGGATTTAGAGTAGATGTTAGAAAAAAGTTCTTAACCATAAGAGTGTTTAGGCACTGAAATAGATTGCCCAGGGAGGTGGTGGAAGCCCCATCCCTGGATTTTTCTAAGGCTAGGCTGATGTAGCTCTGGGCAACCTGATCTAGTCAAAAGTGTCTGTAGAACAGATTGACTTGTCTTTGGCAGCCAGTCAAAGGTCACATAGTCACTATAGTTGGAACAGTCCTTAAAGATCATCAACTCCAACCATTATCTACCTCTAGTAGGGTCACTACTACAGTAAGTAGTAAGAAATGTACTATAATTTCACTACTGAAAATCCTAGCTGAAAATTTCCTGTGTCAGCTTGAATAAGCAAGTGAATTTTGACATAGATGTTAGCCTCATCATGCTACCTTCAGAATTTTAAGAATGTCCCTTCTGAAAGAGAAAGAATCTGTATCAATTTTGTATGATGAACACTTGGACAACACAAGTGTTGTCTGAGCAAGGTGAAATGTGAGAGGTTGCATGGTGCTCACTTGCCATTCAGGGTTAAACCACAACACAGTCCGTCTTGT
This sequence comes from Tricholaema leucomelas, assembly GCA_013400475.1. Taxonomy (NCBI): domain Eukaryota; kingdom Metazoa; phylum Chordata; class Aves; order Piciformes; family Lybiidae; genus Tricholaema lacrymosa; species Tricholaema leucomelas. Next base: position 135,128 of record WAAF01001378.1, read on the forward strand.
CCCTCAGGTGTATCCTCTGCTTTTACAGTGCTGTTGAATTAAAGGTATCCAAGACAAAGCTTTCAACAACAGCAAGTGTAGTACTAACTTTTCCATTCCCTGGGTTATTTCTGTCTCCTATTTCACAATGCAATATGCCAGCTGCTTGACAAGAACCTGTGTTCTTACCAGCATCATCCCGATGAATTCTCCTGGGGTATTCGGCCACCAGATTTTGAAGTGTCCCTTTTTTAGGCAAACCAAGGTGATGAGGAAACACTACTGATGTGTCCACTACTGTGTCATGAATTAGCTGGAACAGAGCAGAAGGCACAGTAACAGCCACACTTCCAGTTATGGTCTTGCACCTCCTTTATTAAAGAAACTACATCTATCATCTAAAACATATATTTTCTTAGTAATATGCCCAAACCAATCCTTGAGAACCAAATAGTATATGGCCTCTGTCTTGCGTTCTTGTATTTGTCATAGAAAGACAAACTGTGAGGCAAGAACTGTTGAAAACCATGCTTTGCACAGATGTCTGTGTACTGCATTAACTTTTGTTCACCAGTTGTATATCTACAGTGAACATAATTGTTTCTTGGTTTAGATAGCCAGCACCATGCTGTAAACTCTCATTTGCTTTGGCCTTTAGATGTTGCTCGCAAGGGAAGCCTATCAAGGGTAAATTCTAATTCTTTCATTAGTAAGGATCACAGTATATCTCAGCTTGGAAGGGATGTCTGGAAGACATTCTGTCCAAATCCTTTGCTCAAGCAGGGTCACCAAGATCTGGTTGCCCGGAAACAGCTCCACATGGGTTTTGAGCATCTCCAGGATAGAGGGCATCACAATATTTCTGAGCAATACATGCCAGTTCTAGGCCATCACCTCCCTATCCTTGCTGGACACAGCATTTCTGATCCAAGTCAGATGCAAATGGCTTTCTTTGCCACATGGGCACACTGCTGGCTCATATTCAGCTTCCTGATGATTAGAATCCTCAGGTATCTTTCTGCTGGACATCTTTCCAGCCACACTTACCCAAGCCTGTAGTATTGCCTGAGGTGGTTGTAGCCAAAGTGCAGACCACTGTCTCCTTTATTGTGATGAGCTCATTCTGACTTCCCTCCTAGCTCATGAGGCTGTGTGTCCAGCAAACTACTAGATTCAGTGCTCAAGACTGAGGCAAAGTAGGAATTGAGCATCTCAGCCTTCTCCTCATCCTTAGTCACATTAGTCCTTAGTCCTCATCTGTAGTCCTCATCCTTAGGTATGTTCCTGTGTGATTTACACTAGGTGATCCTGCTTTAGCAGGGAGGCTGGACTAGATCATCTTCAGAGGTCACTTCCAACATTTACTGTTCTGTGATTTTGTCCAATGTTCAGAAGAAATGTACTAGTTTTCAGTCTGAAAATAACATGGCTTAATCTTGTTCCCATCCTCCCTTCCACTATTTATATACATTGACAAGAGCCTTCCTGAGCAGAGAATATTCTCATAGAATATTGCTGCCTTTAATATTTACTGGCATATTTTTTGCTTCTTTGGTATCTAAGGTAATTACCTGACAAACAGCATAATTGTTTAGAGATTCTAAGAGCAATACCTTGGTATTACTTGAGCTGTCAATGCATTTGCTGTCACAACTTCAGAAATAATACAGTTCTGTGTTTCTGTGACCCCAGAAACAAAGACAGCTATTCAGTAGTGGTGCATGATTACAAAGTCAGAAGCATGAAACAGCAAAAGGAGTAAGTCCAAGTGTCATGATCTTCACTATAGTGTGTGTATACACACCTCTTCCTTCTCTGAATGTAATACTACTTTTAATAAAGTTATAACTTCACAATCCAGTACATTAATTTTTTACATAGATCTTGATCTCCCAGAAATGAAACATTCTTTTCCTTCTTGAAATTCGTTATAACACAGTAAAGACAAGTAGTCACTGCCTTAAAATTGCCTTCAAATAGTTTACCTTGAGAGCAATAAAGGACTTTTCTAATTTGTGTCCAATTAAAATTGTGTCTGCATTGAACAAGGTTAGCAGAGTTGCCTGCACATTCTGAAGAGATGTTGTGGTGTTCTTCAAATCATCCTCTGTTACTCCAGAGAGCCTAAAGACAGATTTAGGAGAGTTTCACTAACCAAGACACAAAGAAATATGTAGAACTAGTTTCACAGTGGTCATTCCCCCAGTGATGGAAGTTAACATTATCCAGCTCTTAGATTACACAGTGCTGAGGTCAGCATAAGACATGCTTTCATTATCCTCCCTTTCATGTATGTACTGTAAGATAAACTAAGCTAAGTGACTGCTACTTAGCTCTACCATTACAAGTAACTGAGTTTATGCTTTAAGCACGGGCTAATGAATGAATGAACATTGCTCTAAATGAACAAATGCTGCTGTTGAAGAAGTCAGAACACATCGTGCTGATTCTCCTCCACCATTTCTATAGTGAGGCACAGAATCTGTGTTTCTTCTCAGACCAGTAGGAGGACTTCAAAGACCTAACAGGAATTACAAACATCTTCCAGGCCTGAATGATAAAACCCAGGAGGAAGATTAAATACAAGTTATCTGCACTAAACACAGCCAAATCTTGTTAAGCTATACAGTTTCATGGCCTCAATGCTTGGCTTATTTATCATACTGCTGTTCTGTAAGACCGCATTTAATATAGAAATCTGTGTTGGCTTCTATTCCCTTAGGGATTTTATCAAGTTCTGGGAGGTTTACTTTAGGGTTTTTGTTTTGTTTTGTTGGTTTGGGGTGTTTGTTTGTTTGGGTTTTTTTTTTGTTGTTGTTTAATGAGCAGGAGAATAAAGACTTCAAATGAGGAAATTTTGAAATAGAAAAAATAATTAAAAATCCTTAACTGAGCCTATAAGAACAGAAACCTCATTCTTGATTGAAGGTCTTTATGTTACTAGGAACAGACATTTAAGAGATGTATTTTTCCCCTTATCTAGTCACCTGCCAGTTTCTTAAGTCTAATTCTGAAGCTCTATAGACTGATTCTCATACCTTCGATCGTAGTCTACAATTTTACCATCTGGCTTAACAAACGTATCATAGACAACCTGTAGCATAGCATCAACCACTGTCACTCTAGTTAGTTCCAAGCCATGGGTTGTGTAACACTGAAGAAAAAAGTAGATTTAATGAGCATTTACATAAAAATGATGTTTCCTTAATATTAGGTAAGCTGCACAGAGAGCAAAACTGAGTCCCTGCTCAAGTTCAAGCACCTTTGCTCGTAACATATAAAGCACTAAAGGTCTAGTCATGTAGAGGACTAGTCAAGAGCTCTGCAGAGCTCTGAGACATGAATGCCAAACTACTACAGCTAGGAAATTGCTCCATAATCAAAAATATAATTTTATAACAATTGAACAAAATGTTTAGGTTGCTCATACCATCTCACAGTCCAAGGCATATACACCAAATGTTCCATCACGAGGCAGAGATTTAGCAAGCGTCTTCACAAAGCCTTCCAATTTCTGACTTCCCCCATTATGGACATGAAGCTGCAAAGTTCCCATTAGTATTTGAGTAAGAAATCTCCTACTCAAACTGACAGACAGTTTGTTTCACCAACAGACTCAGAAGCCTATCTACAATAGCCTCTGTCAATATTTGACACATAGTTTACCGAATACTAATAAGTAAATCTAAAGGGCTTCTACCAAACTGTTCACAGAAAGCTGTGACCCAGCTTTAAGTCAAAAGGACACAAAAAGCAAAACTGACACTGTATATATTTATATAAACTGCATTATATAAACTTTCTGAGAACGTTATCCCTACCTTTGCAATCTGACATCCAGCAGACCCAAATGATCTTTCACAACATGTGTAGTGCTTTTCCACACCACCAGGGACTGCCAAAAGAACAGTTGAAAACTAGATCATTTTTTTGCTTCAATCAGCCCCGGCAAAAACCCAACAGCACCCTTACTGAGGAGGCCTATCAAACTTCTTTTCCATTTTTTCCCTCAGTCTGTCCAATGGAAAGAAACAAATCCCACTTACAGGTCTCACCTATACCAAGATGTGAAATGAAACATTAGCAAGTTTTCATCATAAAAAAGAAATAGTAATCAATGGGAAGAAGATTCCCCTTGAGGGAAATACTTAATGTACCTTATGAGTATTTAAGGTGTCTCTCAAAAGATGACAGGGTTCACTTAGAAGTCAGGGCAAGGCCATATAATATACATTTTTCTACCTTCTTCCCACAGTTTTAATATCAGCTTTCCTGAAGTTATGGTATATTCAGACAAAAAGGGCTTTACTAGCTAGCCACATTACCCAAAGAACAGCAGACTGTTACCTCAGCTGAACCTCGAGCAAGAAAGTTTCGTACTGTGACCGTGGTCGGTTTTGACACAATGTGTTACAGTTTTAACAGCTTCCACAAAGACTGCATGCCAAAGACACCTACCTTTTCTTCCCACTACTCTACCAGAATGATAGTGACATTCTTCTTTAGGTTTATGTTCTCCAGAAGAACTGACAGCATACACCACGCCACACCTACAGCACACTCTTTTGAGAGCTTAACAAAAACAAACAAAAAGGTTTTTTTTTTTCCTAGCTGGAATGCCCTGAAAGTTAACAAATCCTGAATTTAAGCAGAGGAGAAAAGCTTATGTGAATAGTAACTGCAAGAGCAGCCATATACAGGTCCCCTCAACCCCTCCAGTTCCTCTATTCTTCAATAAGAAAATCAGATTTACCTGCAAAATCAATTATATCGAAACAAAAATTAAACAGCTCCTATGAGGCTTCATGCTTTAGTTCTGAAAGGTTGTAAATTCAGTTATAGTTTAGACACTAAATAGAGAACACTGCCATAATATTGGTTGGACTGGATGATCTTGGAGTACTCGTCCAACCTGGCTCATGTATTTCACTATGCTGGGAACCAGTGACTGAAGTGCAATTTTGCTGCAGTCTAGAAGGCACTTACCATCATGTGCAGGACCTTTTACAACCTCAGCAAGTATGGCACTGCCACTTTTTTTAGGATTTGGCCGAGGGAAGTTATTTTGATCCAACTGTCCCTTAGTCAGAATATAATCTTTTAGAAGTTCATATAGATCACCACCTGCAAATGCTTTTAAAAAACAAAGACAAAAAAACCTAAACAAACCAACAAACAAAAAACACCAACAAGAAAACACAGCACTAAAAACCTACAAATAAACAAATGGAAAGCTTGAGCAGTAGAAGAACAAATGTAAGAAGCACTTCCAGAATAAAACAATACGGAAACTATAAGATATGCACTACAGTTTAAATGCAATAAACTGGACAGTTGTACTTCAGAGCAATTAGAAGTAATGAGATTAATTCAGTAGCTATCCCAGAAAGGCTGGGCATGCAGTACTAAGGAAGCTTTTTCAAATGTAAGTGCACCATTTTCCACCTAAGAATGAGCCCTCAGATATACACAGGCAACTGTGCTGGAAACACATGCAGTCCCTTATAGATAGGGCTTGATAGATCAAAACCAGCAAAATTTCCATGTTGGAAAATAGCCATTCCTGGGATAAGGTGGAAAACTGACACCCCCTTTCTCCTTTCTTTACTTTTCTCTTCCTCTGACATTTTGGATCCAGCATTGCCAGATTTGCTGTTACTACACTGCCCTGAATGCAAGAAAACATTTTCAGCATTTCTTCTCAATTTTAGATTTGTTACTGTCCTCAGCAAACATTTATAAATCAAAACAATTATCATCAATGACATATTCCTAAAGAGGGATTTAAATAGGCAGAAATAGCTTTGCTAAAATGTTAAACCAAATAATCTTTTAAAGACAATTCTCAGCTATTTCTAATTTCTACATTTACAACACACATAAAGAAAGGAAAAAACCCTTCAATGAAAGTAGTTACCATGCTCTCTCAACTTTTTGCAAGTCCTCATAGCATAACTGCGGTACAGCATTCTACTGCTACAGCTGTCAAAAACAGATTGTTCTTCTGTCATGGCCTGCATAAAGAACAAACAAACAAACAGTTACTGGAATGATTTATGTTCTACAGGAAGCATATACCATTTAGAATCTAAAATTCTGAACCTAAAGGTACACATGCAAGTAGCAACCTAATTTTGAAGTGCAATAGAATCATAGAATCAACCATGCTGGAAGAGATCTCCAAGATCATCCAGTCCACCCTAAAACTCAGCCCTGTCCTATCAACTAGACCATGGCACTAAGTGCCTCATCCAGTCTTTTCTTGAACACCTCCGGGGATGGTGACTCCACCACCTCCCTGGGCAGCCCATTCTAATGGCAAATCACTCTCTCTGGGAAGAACTTCCTCCTAACATCCAGCCTATATCTCCCCCGGCACAACTTGAGACTGCATCCCTTTGTTCCGTTGCTGGTTGTCTGGGAGAAGAGACCAACCCCCACCCGGCTACAACCTCCCTTCAGGTAGTTGTAGACAGCAATGAGGGTCCCCCCGAGCCTCCTCTTCGGGCTAAACAACCCCAGCTCCATAAGCTTCTCCTCCTAGGCCTTGTGTTCCAGGCCTCTCTCCAGCTTCATTGCCCTTCTCTGGACATGTTCCACAATCTCAACATCTCTCTTGAATTGAGGAGCCCAGAACTGGACACAGTACTCAAGGTGTGGCCTAACCAGTGCTAAGTACAGGGGAAGAATAACCTCCCTTGCCCTGCTTAGCCACACTGTTCCTGATACAGATCAGGATGCCATTGGCTCTTTCGGCCACCTGTGCACACTGCAATTGGTTGAAACACTTGGAGAGACAAATTCAGTGTTTATTGATCAAAGGTTTGTGTTCAGTGTTTCAACTGAAATTTTGAAACTAATTCTTGTAGGCATTTGGGTTTATTCTTAGGGTAACCATTACTTTGGTTACTAACAACTTTTCCTGATCTTGGTTCAAAGCAGGCATTGATACTTTTGCAGGTCAAGAAATGTTTCCTTAACTTTCTTTCTGTAGAATAATAAGAATCTTAAGTGAAAGAGTAAGCACATTTTAACTACAGTAAGTACAGTCATTAATTATCTAGGAGAGGAAAAATGCTTCTTATCTGATCAAGGTACGCTGCATAATATAGAGAACAGAGAGTCAATGGCAAACGTTTCAGAAGCTTTCCTTAAATGTATAATTACATACATAGAGCTTTACCAGGACTCCTCCTTAAGTTCCTTAGAGTTCCAGGATGCAAGAAATTTGGAAGACCTAAAGGTTAAGCTCAGATACAGTCTGGCAGGCACAAATAACCTATTAGCTTGACCAGTGAATACAAGATGAAAGGCTGAAAATGATTGAGAGATTTATAGTTGTTCTTCAAACACATGTTATTCCTGTCTTCAATAGGTCTCAAAGTCATTACTATATTCCAGTAAGCCTCCACTATTTGTAAGAAGATTTTGGTTTAACATTTATGAAATAGCATTTTTTTTTTAATTAAATGTCTTCTTGGAAGTTAAAATTAGCTGTTTTAATTAGAAAACTGAAAATGTTTGAGCCATGCCTGCTGATAGGGATTGACAGGTGCCCAAGGGTTGAAGTACCCATGGAGCTTGTGATTTAAAAGGAAAGTCAAGAGTAAAAAGGAGATATGAATGTGGTTGTATGTTGATTCTAGTTAGATTTTATTTTTTCCCCTGTTGAAGTTTTTTGGTGATTTTTTTTTATAATTCATTGTTGTTGGTTTTGTTTGGGGTTTGTTTTTTAATGGTCTTGTGCATTGTGTTACTGTTGGAATCAGAGATCAGAGTGAAAAGCTGGGTTCATAATCATGTGTGCAAGCACAAGCTGTGCAGTTGATGAGAAATGAAACATTCCAATACAATATGAAGAAGAGGTGAGGTGGCTTATTTTACTGGTATAGAAACTTTCAGAAAGCATCTTTGATAAGATTTCAAAAGGTCTGTTTAAAAGGTCTTCATAAGGAGAACTTCATGAATCTTGATGAAGTCATTTTGGTCAGCTAACTATTACCTGAGCTCTCATCAGAAGACTGAGGCATAGAATTTGGAACAAGGATGTCAGTAATTATGCCCAGACATGGGCAGAGTGGAAAAGATCCTTTTAAGACTCAACAAGCCAAGAGGGAAGGAGTAGTTCCTTCCTTAGTGGCATGGAGATGACAAGAGTGATGTATTGAGACCAAGCAAGTATCAGTTTTGCTGTGATGGTCTTGAGAAGGCAGCTCTGGAGTATAAGGTGATGCTGGAAACCAGTGGAAGTATCCAAAGACATGGGTTGGTAGAGAGACTGGTGAGGAAAACCATCTTAGGAAACCAGTTTCTTAAACTATTCAGTAAAGTGTATGATGGGAAGAATATATTACAGAACCCACATCTGAAAATACAGTTTAGATTGAACTATTTGGTTTCACAACTGCATGTTGAGAATATTTTTGGATACCATAAGTCTTTTTAGCAACAAGAAGAGACACCAGAAAGGAGGCAATGGTAGATGTTAGACTTCATAAAAAAAACCAGCAGTGTTATCTGGGGGCACAGTCACTAAACACAGTCATCTGGAATTTAAGTCAGACTTACATCATATTTGTCTTGTAATTGTAGAGAGATGGATAAAATAGTGGTCAGACATTGAAATAGGATACCTAAGGAATTGAAAGAGCCACCATCCCTGAATGTGTTCAAAATCAGCATAAATATCTCACCTTGAGACATGGCTTAATGGGCATGGTGGTATTGGATTGATGGTTGGACTTGATCTTAGGGACTCCGTGGTTCCATAATAACATTACCAAGTATAAAATCAAGTGCAATTTAACTTGTGCTTATGAAAAAAAAAGAAATACTGGACTTGAAAAATATTAATCACCACCAATACATCCTGGAATATAAGGCCTATTGACTTAATTCAACAGAGGAATTGCAAAGATCTGTAAGACATTACAAACCTTGTCTAAAGTCTCCCTTTTTGTCCTGCAAATTTTAAGGCATTCTGAGAAAAACACAAATTAACATATAGCTGTCTTGTCTTAAATGGTACTTTGGATTCCAGTTCTGGAAAGGAAGGACTTCCTGAGCAAAAACCTTAAAAAAAAAAAAAGAAACCAAAAAACCCTAACAAAAACATATCAATGTGGTAAATATGTAGGAAATAACCTGAAAACCCTAAAACCAGTACAGATATTCTTTTGCATATCCTCATAGAAGTTAAAAAAAAAAATCATTTAAAAAGTAATCAAACATTGCTGAGTAGCTATTCAGAAAACTAGTGCTGCACATCACAGGGAGCCAGACACAACTGCAAGAAACAGTAGCTAAAGATATTTTCCCTGCTTGAACTAAACTAAGTGGTCTTTCCCAAAGTCAAGTGAGATATTTGAACTGTTGTAACATGTCTTAGAGAAAGTTTGGTCCTACAGCAAGCACTAGCAGCTCAGTTGTAATTTCAGTCATGCCCCCTCTATCTGGCCTTCATTTCAGGCAGTATTTCATAGAGTAAACTGAGGGCCTGATGAACTAGACTAGGAAAAAAGAAACAAGATTATTTTCAGGAATCTGTAGCCTTTGTTAGAGAACACAATGTAGAGAATGTAGAGGTTTTGCTGATCACAGTATGCTTGTTTTAAACTAAGAACAGGATAACCTTACAATATTCTCTCACTCAAAATTCAAAACAAAGTTGACATTAAACAAACCAAAACATCTTTATTAACTTTTTGATCCTTGGGAGACCTTAATTTTTATGCATACCTGTCTTGAAGCCAAATGAAGTATTTTCTCAAATACTAAACACAGGAGGGAGTTAATAAAAGTAAAATGTACACACAAGCACAATTTGACTGAAAATGAACTAGTACTCATCTTTCCCATTACAATCAATTTGATTAACAATTAATATATCCAATTGCTTTAAACCTGTGAGAGCTAGTGCAAGCAAAGAAAGTGAAAATACAATTAGTATAGCAACTTGACTTAAGTACACAAGAAACAAAGTATTTTCAAAAGCTCTGCTAGTATATCACATTACTGAGACACTATAAAATTATGTTAGTAATTGCAATTTTCCCACTTCTGTTTCCAGTCATATATCCATGCTCTGCAGCAGTAACTGTACAGTACCTTGCCTGGCACACCAGTAGCCCTTTTGAGTGGTCTAATGGAGTATCCACAGGGCATTGATGTTGAAGCATTTCCTGTCAGTATTGCATGCAGCTGACCACTTCTCATTTCTATGGGCTGAACTTTAAGAAAATTTGAACAGGTTGAAACATGCAGAAGATAGCACCCACTGATGTAAGTTTTACTATTTACATTGCATTAATCTGGATCACAGATATTTCACAGCTCCTTTGTTATAACAGGGTAAGAGTAAACTCATGCACAGAAGCAAATCTGGAATGTCAGGAAACACATCAAGATAGAAGACATAAATTTCTGCCAAAAGATTCCATGCAAAGTGTTTTACAGCATTTTAGGTCACACTTCAGTTTGAAGACACTAGAATAAAACAGTCATAAGTGTCAAGTTAAAAGCTATTTTTAAGCCATAATGACTGCTTTTAAAGATCTCACTATCCCTTTCCCCTCTCCCGAAAAAAATCAAGATAAAACCAGCATCATAGCAAGAAAAAAAAAATTTAGAAAAACTACCATTTTAGTTTCATCTTTCAATGCAATAGGTATAGTGTATTGATAGAAGCTTTGCCTTTTTGAAGTAAGGCAAGATACAGATCTCAGACATAAAAGTTTGTCATGAGGTTCTGAAGCTATCCTTACAACCATCCCACTTAATGTGACTTGCATTGGTATATATTATACAGCAAGACATTTGTGCAGATACATTCTTCCTGAATAACATGGATTGGTGTACACACCAGCATAATTATTCCATTTCATATACAGATCTTTCATAGCATCTGTAACAAAATCACCCGAATTAAAGGAAGTTAAATTTAATTGCTAGATAGGTTATTTTGTAAGCATGCATTCCAAACTGGCAGCAGAAAGCTGAGAGGGAAACACTGTTTATCACCAAGTGCTGAAAAGAAATTCTACTCCAAGATTCTTCACGTGAAGGGGAGTTTAAAGGACAAAGACAACACAATCTTTAAATTCTAAGATTTAACATTTCAGAAGGTCTACATGCTGCACACTAATACTGGTATCAGTGCTAAGAGGAAACTGGGTAGATTTCTTACTCTTTCAACTCATGCATTGATAAATGTTTTCCAGGATTTTGGTCCAAATTGCACGTTTTAAAAACTTAGCACAAAGTAATTTCCCCCTTCCCACTACAGCTACCAAGACCTTAAAAATAATCTTGTAGCTGGACATGGCAACTCTCTGACCAAGCTAAGTGCTCACTAGTGTTTAATTCACAGCTGGCATTCATCCTAAGCAAACAAACTCATTCAAACAATACCTAACCAAAGTGAAATAAAGTTCAGTTTCTCCAACCTACAGATCATACCTTTTGTTTCAGTCCTTCCATATTGAGTTGCTGACAATCCAGGTGTGATTTCCTTTTCTTCAGAAGTTCTGTCAATAAAAGCTTGTCCCTTTTTAGCCACATCTGCAAATTCGTGGTGTTTCTGCTGGATTTCTGTATCACTCTTCTGCTCAGGAGATGCTTTGAAAGACACTACCACATTTTTGTTACATACCTGATAATGCAAAGATAAAACCAGAGTTAACACTCAAGCAGTTCCACATCACAGCAAGATGGGGTTAAAGTTAACACACTGCTGCATAAAACTTAATCTCACTATTGGACACAGCATTTGATAATGCTGTCTCTGGAAAGAAAACATTGAAAGAGCTTAAAGCTGGTGGAGGAGGTTCAAATAATTATGCCTGCTATTAACATTGCACCAGAAAAGCAGAGAAAGCAACAATCACTTTGTGTTTCCAAGTACTGTATCTGTAATCTCATTGTACAAGCCTCCCCTTCAAACTGACTTTTCAATGCTTCTTAACCTCAGCTGCACTAGAAAGCAGCCTACTTACACCAGCATCAGGAACCAACTCTAAGTACAATATTTGCTGAAACCTTTAACACAAGCTTTGGCATGACATTTGTACTAATTATTTTTAAAATATTTTCACAATTAATATTGTGAAACTCAGCCAATCTGAAGCTCATGAATCTACAGATAAGTAAAGCTATGTTCACACCTTCAGTTTCCAAGTTTATAACTCACCTCAAATATTGCTGGGTTTGCTCTGTATGCAGCACTTGTTTTTTGCTCAGGAACACCTCCTTCAGTTCCTAACACTTTTCCTCTGTGGGCCTATTAAAAACAAGAACAGACTACTTACAGTAACCATTTAGGTAGCTATAGACATCAGCAATACCCTCATGAACCATTCATTTCAATGGTCCAGGACAGAGTCAAAAAACCCACCAGGAAAATTACAACTTCATTAGTTTTGAAGTTAGTCTACATTCAGAACACCTAAACCATAGTGCCTTGAAGCTGTAGCAGTGTAACTCAAAGTTCTCACATTTGTTTACAGAAACAGGATGCTACTGAATACACAACTGCCTCTACAGCTTTGTTTGTTACAATTAAAAAAATACTTCAAGGCATTAAGTTATTGAGAGTAATTTTCTGCTTCAGAAAACATAGATCATCCACTGTCACACTAGACTGGAGAGTCTATAACTTTGTCTACTAGTAGAGAATCATGCAATGTATCTGGCTGGAAGATCATCCAGTCCAACCCTCAACCCAACACTGAAGAGTCAACACTAAACTATGTCCCTAAGCACCGGGTCCACATGCTGCCTGAACACCTCCAGGGATGCTGACTCTACCACTGCCCTGGGCAGACAATTCCAATGTTTGAGGACTTTTTCAGTGAAGTAGCATTTCCTTATATCCAGTCTAAACTTCCCCTGGTGCACCATGTAACTGTTTCTTCTACTCCTGTTGCTTGCCACCAAGAACATACTGGCCTGCTCATCACTCCAACCTCCCTTTAAGTAGAGAGCAACAAGGTCTCTCCCCAGCCTCCTCTTCTCTAAGCTGAACAATACCAGCTCCCTCAGACACTGCTCATAGACCTTGTGCTCCAGGACCTTCACAAGCCTCGCTGTCTTTCTCTGGGCATACTCCAGCATCTGAACAGCCTTCCCACAGTGAAGGCCTCTGAACCGGAAAAGATACTTTGTCTAGCCTCACCACTGCTGTGCAGAGGCTAAAATATGCAACCTAAGACACAATTTGGAGAGAGTATTTTAACTTGACTATATATCATATGCTGTCTTCATATGCTGTCCTCATATGCTCAGGAGAAAAACAACCAAAGATGCACTGAAAGGGAAACAAAATACCTGCTGATTACAGGCCTCCATTTGTTTTTCCTTTTCATACTCTTCAAAAATTCTCAGACACTCCTCTAACAGGTCATCTGATTCAGAGGCCTCTGTGCTGTCCCCACTGGATTGCAATTCTTTAGAGGGTAAACCCAGAGTTATTCTGCTTTCTTTCTTGCATGAGCTGTAAATTGGATTCACGTATGTATCTTCTAGGCTATCACCACCCCTGTTTTCTTCTATTCTCTGGCTTTCCTCTGTCTTTATTTTTACATAAGGTCTTTCAGTTGTAGCCTCATCTTTTGACAAATCACCAGTACACAAGACAGATTGTGCTACTCTTCTGCTGCTCTCACAGTCTTCATTAACACACTTGGGAACAATTGCTTTGACCACCGTCTTGGTTACTGCATTCTCTCGTTTCCAGTTGTCCTTTTTCATGGTTCCCATGACAGAAGCAGCCGAAGATACATGTTTCTTCTCGCCATGACTGAGGGCATCTAATTCCTTCAAAGCCTCCAACTTATCAATGTTTACATCAGGCAAATAAATCTTCTCTGATCTTTTAGAACCGCTGTCTAGTGTTTTGAGAGTACTTAAACATCTGCTGCTCTTTCGCAAAATGACAATTTCCTCCGACATTTCTTCAGTATGCTTAGGAATGTCTGCTAGAGCACCATCATCTAATTCTTCTGCACAAGCTACAGCAGCCAGTTCTTCATGCCTGTTCCTGCCCATATAGTTTTTACTTCTTCTCCTTTTAGTAACAGGTTCTGATGATGTGTCAATGACAAGATCACATTCCTCATCAGAGCCTCCCAGTTTTATTTGAATTTTCACTGGGGAAGGGTCTCTTGAGCTCTTTGTGGATACACATCCAACTGAATCTCTACCCTGTTTTTCATATGGAAGTGCTTCTGTTAGGTTACACTGTGCCTCAGAATTTTTTGACTTAGTATCTACAGGAGAATGAGAGACACCTGCAAAATTTTGTAGAAGATTATATTCCAGGGCAATTTGTGGAGAGTTATAATCAACAATATATTTTTCTAATTAAAAAATAGCCATTGTTTGCATACAGGAAACTGAAGCCACATAACAGGCATGTGCCAAAAAATGCACTACAATGGTTTCCTTAGGAGAAAGTATATTAACCTTAAAGACAATTTACAAAGGTTAAAGTGTTTATAATCATTTAATTGGGAAGACTATACTATGGAGAGTTCCTTCTGTTCCCCAACTTCATTCTTGACTGAAGCTGCTCTTAACTATTCTACTATTTGCTAATCATCCGCCTCTCTCTAAAGACAGATATCTATGCCCTTAAATGAAATCTTCCAAAACTGCAATCTACAGCTTTTTAGCTGAGGATAAAGAAATAATCTATTTTACTAATTATGCACAAGGCCACAGATCTCATTGTCCCAAATACCCAGTAATATTTCAAGCCAGGCATATTTATAACTTTGCACAAGCTTTCAGGAGCTTTGAAATTTTCCAACTGCAGATTTAAGAGAAGAACCATTATTTTCTTAACTCTTATAGACTGCAAACATCTTACCAAAACTCAGACTGACACTTTGTGAAGGCACTAGCTCCATGGATATTCTGGCAAATCACAACACGTAGCAGCTCTTGTGTTAAGTGAAAGGGATCCTTTCCAAGTTATGCAAAAACAAGTCATTTTGTCTTTAACACAATACCACACTGAAACAGAGACATACCACAAAGCCTGACTACCCTGCCCTGCCTGGCAGCTGAGCTCTGTGCAAGCAGCTCAGTGGGGCCAGAAATCAGAAGGGTAAGAGTGAGGGAACTCATGGGCTGAGGCAAAGGCAGTTCAATAGGTAAAGCCAAGCTGCACACACAAGCAAAGCAAAATGAGGAATTGATGCACTACTTCCTACTACCAAGCAGGTTTTCAGACACTCCATAAAATCAGGGTTTCATCCTGCCTAACTATTACATCAAATGCCTCCCCTCTCTATTTCCTGAAGCACATCATACCTTTGGATAGCCTGAATCACCTGTTCATCTGTCTCTTTTTCCACCTTTTGCCCACCCCCAGCCTACTCACTGTCAGGGCAGCATGAGAAACGGAGATCTCCAATCCAAGCTGACCAGTGGAGGGTCTTTCTTACTCTAGTTTTGCTCCCTTACCTTCAGTGTGTGATATTCCTGAGGGCGGGCCTTAGCAGTAAGATAGAAGCACAGAGGCAGTCAGTAATTCTGCCATGTCTGCATCACCTGTCACCATGTCTCCCACTTCATGTAACGATGGACCCACTTTTCCCTTGTTTTTCCTTTTACTGCTGATATCTTTGAAGATGCTCTTGTTATTTTTCACTTCCCTAGCCAAGTTTAGTTCCAAGAGAGTCTTGGGCTTTCTTGTTGCAACTCAACATGCTTCGACAGAAGCTCTATAATCCTCCCAGCTGCCCAGACCTTTTCTCCATCTATTGTAAACTTTCCTCTTCCATTTGAATTTTTCTAGTTCTTTACTTATCCATGCAGGTCTCCTGCTTCTCCTACTAGATTTTTTTTTTCCCCAAAGGGTATACATTTTTCTTGAGCTTGGATGAAGTGGTGTTTGAATATTAATCACAGCTCTTGGATTCCCTTACCATCTAGGGCCCTAGCGCACAAAACACTTTTAATTACTTCTCTAACCAGGACAAAGCTAGCCCTCTTAAGGACCAGGGTAGAAGCTTCACTGGATTACACACTCCAAGTAATTCTTTAAAGTATCAACTTAGAGCTGACAAAGCTTTGCAATAAACAGTGTTACTATAATAGAAATGGCAACACTATGGAAGTTAAGCCCTATGCTAAATGTACCATTCTTGAGAAGTCATCTCTGTCTTAGGTGGAGGAAAAGGAACACAGCCTGTAGGCTGTCTCTGCTAAATCTAGTCTTCTCCTCCCTTCCCCCCAAGATGTTTCTCTCATGTTCTTTAATACCCTAACCCCAGCAGTTCCTATCTTCTAGATGATATTTATAGTGATTTGGATGGAAAATTGATTAACATAGTCACATAGCATGTACTTCTCTTGGCTCATCATCATACTGAGGGGCATTGTATTAAAATTGCAATTAATTAGGCAAAAGTCTTTGCTCAGGCACTATAGCCTTCTAAATCTGTTTTGAAGCTATGTATTTATAATGGTTTAACCTTACTTCATTATTTTTAACGAGGCCATCTTCACAAGATGCGCTCCTCCAGCTATCTTTCTGGATCCTCATTCTCAGAGATAACAAACATTTCCTGGCTTCACACATGTTGACCTTGCTTCTGAATTGCACTAAATAAACCTGCATTCCTGTCCCATGGTAAGCTACATAATCATCCCACAACGACCAGCAGAAGTTAAGGCACAGCACCTGCTTGTTTTCAGTTACAAGCTTATCAAGTACAACTCCAAAGCAGGTTTTTTTAATGAACATCAGCTTCTGGTATCACTAAATTTGTTGGTTCTCATGCTAACGTCACTTAATACTCTGCCTCTTGGATTTATTGCCAAGAGTTTAAACACACTTCTATTTCTGCTAAGGAGACTTATTTTACAGTTGACTGAAAGCACTCAGTCATAACGAAAAAAAGTGACCAACTTCAAAAAAACCAAGATACAAATGTCATTACAATTCAGAAGAAAGCTGAACTTTAGCACACTAAAATTGCAGTTGAAATAACCGTTTGCCTATATGCAAGCAGGTTCTTTGAGGCTGCTGATCCTGGAAGAGAAGGGAGGGAAGGAAGTGCCTTACAGAAATTAAAAGCGATTCACATTACAGTTTCTGCTCTTCATTACAAGGGGCTAAAGACATGCACTGGAAAGACAAGTTGATATCCTCCTATGGAGAACGTGAGAAGCTGTCAACCTTTATTAGACTGTCACTCAAGGGTTTAAGCAATCCTCCCAAGTCTAGCTCCCAGAAGCCTGAACCCAGACGTAGTCCTCTGTTCTAACCCAGGTACCAGCGCTGGCCTTTGCCAGGGTAGAAGGAGTTTCATTGGTGTTTTGGTTTGAGTTTTTTTGTTTGTGTGCTTACTCCTATGAGCAATAAGAGGAGGTACAAACAGACCTTCCAACAAGACAATTTCAGTTTCCATCTCTCACGCACGGCAGTACAGTTACGAAGCCACCGCGCTTCAAAGGGGCAGGCACGAAACCAAGCCCTTGCCTCGGTGTCTCAGAACACCTGCCCCCAGGCCCTCTCAATGACATTGATACCATTTCGAGAGCCAGTACATACACCCTACCACAACCCCAGGACAGGTGGAACCCAGCTTCCTCAGTTCAGCAGTCCCCCACCCCTGAAGAAGCGCCCCTGTCTCGGGTCGGGTCGGGCCGGGCCACCTTCCCCTCTGTCCTCACCCTGTGAATACATGGCGATGCCGGTGGGGAGTGGAGACGGCTGCGGGCTCTTTGCCTCGGCGCGAAGCCTCGCTCTGGTGCCGGCAGTGATGCCGCTGTTTGCAGTCTTGCTAGGCGTCGTTGAAGGAGTGGCAAGCAAGCTGGAAGCTACTGATGTGGCTTACGGTCCTCAAATAAGTCGCAGGCCGGGCTGGGCTGGGCTGGGCCGGACCGAGAGGGGCAGCTGAGGGCGGAGCGCAGGAACACACCTGGGAGTCCTCGAACTCACGGCGCGCTCTTCAGATCGCCGCGGCAGGTGCGGCCCGCCAACCGCTGAGCGGGGAGGGGCGGCGGCGGTGCTGAGGGACGGTGGGGAAAGGGAAGGGAAAGGGGCAAGCGGGAACGGGGGGAAAGGGACGAGGGAGGAGGAAGGGAATTGGGAAGGAGAAAGGAAAACGGGAAACGGGAAAGAGGAGGAGGAATGGAAAGTGAAAAGGGAAATGAAGACGGAAAGGGAAAATATAATGGAAAAAGCTTAAGGGAAAGGGAGGCGAAGAGAAAAGGGGAAGATGGAAATGGGACGACAGAAAGCGGAAAGAGGGGAAGAAGAAGAAGAAAGGGAATGGAAAAAAGGGAAAGGAGAAGGGGGAACGAAGGAAAGAGGAGGAGGAATGGAGAGGAGAAACAAAAGGGAAGCAAAAGGAGAAAGGGCAAACAGAAAAGTTTAAAGGGAAGGGAATAAGGATAGAAAAATGAAAGGGGGAGGGGAAAGGAAATGGGGAACCTTAAAAGGGAAATTGAAAGGGAAAGGGGTTGGGAAAATGGAAAGAGAAGGTGTCAGGAAAAAGGAAATATGCTCTGTCAAGTGGCAGAGATGAAAATAAGTAAACACAAATAGAAAGGATGGAGAAAAAGAAATCTTGCATTGCTGTCTTGTGCTTGTTCATTGCGAGAGAAATTGTTTTCCAGACTTAAGTCATAGATTCATACAATAATAGAACGGGTTGAATTGGGAAGAACCTTAAAGATGATCTAGTTCCAACCTCCCTGCCACAGGGGAGGCATAGGCCATAGGCAGGTGCACCTCCTACTAGACCAGGCTGGTTAAGGCCCCATCAATCTGGTTTGGAACACCAGCAGGCTTAAAGCCTCTGTGACTTCTCTAGACAACTTGTTACTGACAATCAGTCTTATGGTGAAAATTTTCTTCCTAATGTCTAATTCTAGCTTCTTTTAGTTTGAAGCCATTAGCCCTTACTACATCACTACATGCCTTTGTAAAAGTTACCTCTCCAGCTCTCCTGTAGCCCACTTCAAGTAGGGCAAGGCTGATATAAAATCGCCCTGGTCCTTTCTCTTCTCTAAGCTGAACAACCCAAACTACCTCGACCTGACATTTCAAGGGCATGACAAGATTTTCTTCCGCCTGGTGTTATGGGCTCCAGTGGTTATGGTCTGAATGGACGCTGTGTAGTTGTTGGAGGTGCTGGACCTGCTCTGTGCACTTTTGCACCTGCGCATAGGCAGAACAAGTCCAACTGTAGAATATGTTTTTAAAGTAAATTGCTGCCACAGTGAAAGGGAGCCTTACTGAGCTCTCTGAGGAGAAATGTCATGGCACTAAAAAATGAGAGGAAGAAATATCTCCTGCCTGTTTTAGTACCTAGCAGAATGTAACCTCTGTAGTAATTTTTACCTGAATAAAGTTTTGATTAGAAGATACTGTCAGGAGAAATTATTTTTCTACTAGACCTTGCATAAATTAGGAGGGGTAAGAAGACAACCTAAATTACTTTGATGGTGAAATTGGTGCTATTTCTTCATAGATTATCCTGTCTCTATGGCTGCTCTCCTTAGTCACAAGGAGTACACCTTCAAAGGCAGGGTGCTGTGACATCACTGTCATGCTAAGAGCTGTCTTAAGGCAACCAGAGGATAAGATAAGCCTGGACATCTGAAAACACCCCACCCTCCCATATTATACTGAAGTAAAGAGGACTTCTCATGTAATATGATGATTCTTTAGTCTTACCAGTGGAGTTGCAAAGGGCCTGTAGATGTAGAGGGGCTGAGCAGCTCCTTCCCCATGTCATTCTTAAGAGTTACCCTTGCTGTGGGTTGCTCAGGGAAAGAGGTCCACTTGACACAGCGGTTTTAAGTCTTACTGCAACACACATCTTGTGACCAGATCTACAAGCATAAGATGTCAGCACAACTTTCAGTTCTCAGCTGTTACTTTTGCTTGACTGTAATCTATAGAATCATAGAATGGTAGTGGTTAGAAGAAAACTCTCAAGATCACCTAGTCCAGGCCCATTGTTAATGAAGGTTTGCCCTAGATAAGGCTGCACAGGATCACACCTAGGTGGGTTTTGACTGTCTCTAGAGAAGGAGACTCCACAACCTCTCAGGGTGGCCTTCTTCAGTGCTCTGTCATCCTCAAAGAAAGGAAGCTTTTCTTATGCTAGGTGAAACTTCCTGTGTTCTAGTTTGTACACATTGCCTCTTGACCTGTCACTGGGCGCCACTGAAAAGAGCCCATACTCTTGGCCTTCAGATATTTATATGTGTTTATAAGATCCCCTCTCAGTTTTCTCCAAGATAAAGAGAGCCGGGTCTCTCAGCTACTCCTTCTAAGAGAGAGGCTTCAGTCCCCAGATCATCTTTGTGACCCTCTGCTGGACTCTATCCAGTAAGGTACTCGGCACTCGTGAACTGGATATCCCAGAACTGGAAACAATGCTCTAGGTTTGGCCTCACTAGGGACAAAGTAGTGAAAGACTTCAACATCCCTCACACTGATGGGCACACTCTTCTTACTTCACCCCAGAATGCTATTGGCCTTCTTGACTGTAAGAGCACATTGCTGGCTCCTGGTGAACTTGTGATCCACCAGCACTCCCAGGTCCTTCTCCGCAGAGCTGCTTTCCAGTGGTTCAGCCCTTCACCTGTACTAGTGCAAGGGGTTATTCTTCCCCAGGTGCAGGATTCTACATTTGCTCTTGCTGAACTTTATGAGATTCCCCTCTGCCCAGCTCTCCAGCCTGTCCATGTTTTGCTGAATGACAGCACAGATTCCTGGTATGTCAGCCACTCTTTCCAGGTTTTTATCATCAACAAAACTCCTGAGAGCACTCTGTTCCTTCATCTACATCATTGATTAAGACATTGAATGTCAACCTTTTCAAAAATTACAATAGTTTCAAATGCATGCTTCCCATTATAATATTTTTGTCTAAGCTCTGAGGGTTTCTTTGCTTTAGAATAGATGAAAAGGGGACTGGAGCATCTCTCATTGCTTGGGAAGTGATTGTCTCCCTTTTCTCAGTGCTGGTGAGGCCACACTTTGAATAGTGAGTTCTCTTTTGGAGCCCTTACTAAAAGAATGTGGACATGCTGGAGTGGGTCCAAAGAAGGACAGTGAAGCTGGTGAAGGGTTCAGAAAACAGGTCTTCTAAGAACTGGCTGAGGGAACAGGGATAGTTTAGTCTGGAGAAAAGGAGGCTGAGAAGACACCACCTGGCTTTCTGCAACTATCTGAAAGGAGGTCATAGTGAGGTTGGTGTTGGTCT
Organism: Tricholaema leucomelas; assembly: GCA_013400475.1. Taxonomy (NCBI): domain Eukaryota; kingdom Metazoa; phylum Chordata; class Aves; order Piciformes; family Lybiidae; genus Tricholaema lacrymosa; species Tricholaema leucomelas. Next base: position 156,340 of record WAAF01001378.1, read on the forward strand.
CTTCTCCCTAGTGAGTGATAGAATGAGAGGAAATGCTCTCAAATTGTACCAGAGGAGGTTTAGGTTGGACATCAAAAGAGAATTATTGGCTCAATAATTGGCTCAATTGTTCTCAAACATTAAAGGGGCTGCCCAGGGAGGTGACTGAAACCCCTTCTCTAGGAGTGTTTAAAAGATGCAGAGATGTGGTGCTGAGGGATACTAGGGTTTGTAGAGTTAGTGGTTGGGCTTGATGATCTTAGAGCAGCAAGTGACATAGCTCCCTCTGCTTATTGCAGAAAGAGAAACCTGATTTTCAAAAGGGAGGTTAGAAAAACATGTGCAGGAAGTATTGCAGAACAAAAACATGAAGAAGAAACAAAGGCTGAGAATAAGATATTATTATGTCCTGGGTTTGGCCAGGACAGGGTTGCATTTTTTGTTTGGTGGTTGGGTTTTTACTATCACAAAAAAGCTGTGAGGGGCCACAGCAAAGACAGGTAGCTAAACTAGCCAATGGCTACTGGATACCATGCTGCCAATGGCTACTGGATACCATGCTGATGTCATACCTGCTATCTAAGAGAAAGGCTGGATGGGGCAAACATGAGTGTTTTGAGCAGGTGACTGTGGTGTGGCAGTGGTGGGACAAGAACAGGTGGACAAAGGCCAGGCCATGGCAGTCACTGCTGTGTTTTGTATAGAACTTTATATAACATGTCATTATTAGTATTGTTCTTCCTGGTTGTTTTTACCTCTTTTTGCTTTTTTGTCAAAATCTCCTCATCTTAGCCCATGGGAGTTTGCCTTTTTATGCTGATGAGAGGTGTGGGACAGTTGTGTGGGAAGATGCAGGGGGCTTGGCTACTGGCTGAGCCTGAAAAATGACAGTGTGGAACACAGAAGGTTCCATGTAAACACAAGTTAAGAGTTCTTAACTTTGAGGGTGGCAGAGCAGTGGACCAGGCTGCCCAGAAAGGTTGACAATTTCCTTCTCCAAAAGCATTCAAAACCCACCTGGAAATGTTCCTGTGTGATTTGCTCTAGGTGATCCTACTCTAGCATGGGAGTCAGACTAGATGACCTCTGGAGGTCACTTCCAATGCCCACCATTCTGTATTCGGTGGTACTAGGAGACTAGAAGTCCATAGTTTGTAAACACGTACTTACTCTACACTCAGCAAATGGTTGACATATGTTGCTTGCATAAGGAGGAATTCTAGTATTGATAGTGGAAAGGTGAGAAGGAAGAGCATTCCTGATGTTGCTCATATAGATTCAGCTTGCAGCTTTTGGTAGCTCAGTAAACTGGCTTTGGTCTCAGTAAGATGAACTGTGACCTTGTAGCCATTACATTTCCTGGAGGCAACCAGTTTTGGTTGCTATGTTTCCAGGCTTGCACTGAGACATGAGCACTTAAGCTTGTAAATGGGTAAAATATGACATGAGGTTTTTTTAACATTAGAGACAAGTGTGTCCCTCTCTGGAGATTAAAAAAGATTCAAGCTCTGAGGCAGACTGTGTTCAGGTGATTAAATCCTCACTGCAGGTGAGAGGAATAGCAACAAGGCAACTTGCATATAACGATTCACTGCACAGTTGTTGCAGGTGGTGCTCACAAGGAATTCAAGTTAAATAAAATGAGAGCTCCATTATTAAGCATTGAATGGTGGTATTAGAGATCATATTCAAATCAGCCTAGAAGTGATTGATTTACCAGTTAATGAACAGGGACTTAAAGCAACATTAAGAGCTGCCAGCAAGTTTGTGCTACAAAACATAAGCAAATGCAATTTTGAGCTAAGAAGTGGAGTCAGCAGAATTAGGCATGTGGCAAACAGAACACTGTAAGAAAACCTTCCAAACACCTAAAGAAACATTTTGATATTGAAGGGGACTGAGGTGAAGAAGTAAAAAGGAACTAATGGCTGTCAACAGCCTTTTATGCCAGGATTCAGTGATGCTGTATCACCAAACTGAATGCCAACAACCCTCCTTGAATTGCTGCTGTGGGAAGGATGAAACCTGAATGGAAGAAAAAGTAGGTGATGATGAATATAGAGGACAGGGGAAATGAGAGAGAGAAAATACTGTCAGTATTTAAATTAAAGCCAGTAGCTTCTAATTGTTCTTCTTCGCACTGCAAGTGTGATACTCTTCCAGCACTTCAGCAAGCACAGCTACCAGAGGGAGCCCAGAGGTTCAGTGCTTTGCACAACAGATTGTGCAGACAGAGACTATAACTCTACTGGGAACCGTGCATGTGTGCTCCGTGGTGGAGGTGATGTACCACAGGTCATCTCTGGGCACCCACTGGAACTGCTGATTCTAATGTGTATGTAACTCCCATAAGAAGATGCAAGTGTCCAGGCATGGGGCTGAAGACAATGCAGACAGCTGGAGCCTCACAGAGGCCACAATGGGGGTGATAGTGCCTTTGCTTATAGAGTGTGTTTTTGGCCAATCTCTGTTACCAAGGAGGAGCAAGAGAATGTCAACAGGCTGCAGAGTCTCATACACATCAAGAGTGAGCTTACCCAGCCAAGAAAGAGCCCAGACATGCCTGTTTCCACAGAAGAAGGGCAGGCAGAATATGTGCTTATCAAGCTGAGGCATGGAGACTGCCTGGATGGATAATCCCAGGAGCTGGTAATTTCTTGCACCAGAAAGACCACTCCTGCCAAACGTATCAGTCCTCTTCAGCTACAGAGCAGGTTTAGTGTCCCAACAACAGCAGAAGAACTGAGAACTGTGTCCGGTGAGCCATCCCAATCTGAGCCTCACAGCAACAACAGGAGGAAGTGTGACAGACTTTCTGCCACAGGGATAGGATGCCTCACCTGCTCTGGGTGGGAGATGCTTCTTGATAAGGGATGAGCATTGTGGAGAGATGCTGGTTCCCATCCAGTCTCTGGACTAGTATCCTCCATATCCCTCCTCAGGGACACCAAGTAATGCTGCCAGGGAGGCCTGGAGGGTAGCATCTGCAAATGCACGGTTAAGTATCTGTATATGCATCTCACTGCTGCTTAAATGACCCACTCAATGGAGAACACACGTGGGCAATAGCTCCATCCATTCGACCTGACATCACCGAAGACAAAGTAACACAATTGCACTTCTTAGTGTAGAGTGTGCTAATTATTACAGCAGTGGTGTTGAACTGCTGAGGCCAGCCAAGTCAGAGTGCTGGTCAAACAATGAATGGCAGCAGAGCAGGCACAGCCTGCTTTCTGAGGTACCTTAATACCAAAAGTAGGTGACATGTGATTAGGGGCTCTATTTGAGGTAGCACAACAAGAGATTTGAACTGTCCCTTAATTAGGGATGCCCAGAATTATTTTCAGAATGGACATTTTTCTATTTACATGGCCTAAACCACCTTCTAGCTTTAATAACAGGGCACTGAAATCATCCAGGCTGGTTATGTAGGTCTAATGCTTCTGTACAGAGAAAATTAGAGATAATTGCACATCTGTATTATACAGATAAGCTGCAACAGGTTTAATTTCAGGATACTAGTTCTTAGCTGTCTTGCAATTGATCTACATCAGTATAATTGTCTCATTACTTGCTATTCTCTTATCATAGATGACAGATTCACTGCCATTTTCCTCTTTCAAGAAATAATTATAGTGCCTGCCTTCTTAATGCATAAGCATTGCTACAGTATCAAAGTTAATGAGACCCCTCTTGTTAATGTCCTGTCGTGGCCTTTTAAAATGCATTACTTTCCACACGTAAATATATATTCTATTTAGGGTTGTCTTTTACTCTCTTTGCCCTTGCTGAGCGCTCCAGAGACTGGCCATATGGGTGTTTATCAGAGATGACAGTATCTCTATCTCCTGCCTGCAGAGGATGTCCTTGGGCCACAGGATAGCATTTTCTGTACTTTCCTTACTTGATTTTTCCCTAAACAAGTACCAGAGAACTACTAAGAAAAGCAAGACACAAACACACACGCTCAAAAGACCTGACCAAAACCCCCAACCAAAGAGAGAACCCAACATGTAGAACAGAATGTAGTTTGAGGGATTGCACATTAACCTGCAAATTAATTTCTGTGGCAAGGAATCTGCATGCTAGAAATGACACTGGGGCTGCTAGTGCTTGAGGCTGCTGTGCAGTCGGTATATAGCTGTTTAGTTTTGAGATGGAAAAAGCTGTATCTCCCTTCCAAAGTGAAATGCAACTGCTAGTGCTGGGCCAGCCCCTGAAGAAGTGTCTTGAGTCTTGAGCCCCTCACTCCAAGTAGGACAATAAGGTGCTGGAGTATGTCCAAAGAAGAGCAAAAAAACCTGGTGAAGCGTCTATAGCACAAGTCTTGTGAGGAGCAGCTGTGGAAACTGGGGTTGTTTAGCCTGGAGAGAAAAAGGCTGGGGAGAGATCTTTACACTCTCTAAACGCCCTGAGATGAGGTTGGAATGACATGGGGACCAGACTCTTCTCCCAGGAAACAAGTGACAGGACAATAGGAAATGGCCTCAAGTCACACCAGGGGAAGTTTGGGTTGGACATGAGGAGCAATTTCTTCCCCAGAAGGGTTGTCAATCTCTGGAACAGGCTGCCCCAGGCAGTGCTCAGTCCCTATCCTTAGAGGGGTTTAAAAGCTGTGTAAATGTGGTGCTGAGGGACATGATTTAGTGATGACCTGGCAGTGCTGGGTTAAGCATTGCACTTGATGATCTTAAAGGACTCTTCCAACCTAACCAACAATAGGACCCTAACCCCACGAATTGGCTGGTATGAACCAGAGTTTGACAACCATGAAAAAAGCTGTGATGGCTGTAGTATACAGAAAGCACAAAATACAAGGATTTGGACATTTCCTCCTTTTTTTTTTTTCTTCACAGCAGCCCAGGGTCAGAAGAGGTCAGAGGCAGTATAGCACAGACACTTCAAAACAAAAACAAAATGCAAAACCAATCAAAAATAGCAAAACAACCAAGTAAAAACCCAACCAAGCAAAACTAAGAAAACCTAGCCTGAAATGCTCCATGTCCTGATAGTCAGAGCAGCTACACAGATTGGTTTAATTTTAATTAAACAGTCTAAATCTGTACTGATATTTTTTTAATTTTGAATTTGTGCTGAAATCTGTACATTCACATAGGAATGAGAAGAACAGAAAAAAATACTGGTTCAGAGTTTCCACTTGGAAAAGAATTGTTTACAGTTTCCATCTGTTTCACTACTAAAAGTTAAATACCCTGCTTAGCTCTCTTTATGGTATTTTACTGGTTCAAAGAAAAAGATTTCTCCTTTACTTGTGCTGCCAGTCACCCTGCTCTGTACCTCTATCATTCTTTTCAAGCAAAGCAGAAGCTTTTTTCATGCCTCTGAACAAGGCACATAGCAAATCTAGGGGCTGGATCTAACAATGAGCCTCTCTCTGGGACACAGACCCTCAAGAAACAACCAGCCTGTCAGAAGAGTTGTTTTGAATGAATGCATCAGGTCCACTTTGAATTCTGTGAAACCATGAGAAAACTAAGAATGGGAAAAAGCAACAAAGCTTTGTCTCATTTGTTATGCCACTGAGCTGCTGAAGTAAGACTTCTACACTGTTTGCTTTACAGAGGTAAAGTTTTCAGACATTTCTTTGAAGTTGGTGTAAATTTTGAGTTTTATTAGGTTCCCACTCCAGTACTTTGATGGCTTTTCAGAGATGAGTTTATATCATGACAGCTTGTGGAAATGCAAGAGCTCACAGATTAAAAGACAAAGGCTGGAGACCATCTAAAGTGGTGAAGTCAAAGCAGTACAGGCTGAGCTTCAACATTACTCTCCAGGCCTGCAGAGTAAATCCCTCTGGCAGTTCTGCTGGGTTGTTTTCTTTCTCTTCACTTATCTGCTGTACTTGGTGATTTGAGATTGTTTTTCCAGTGGGCTGACATAGAGAATGATTCATGTACACTCACCTGATAATTCAGCTTGTGAATTGTTAGCTAATAGCAACAAAATGCAGTGGCAGACTAAGCTAGCAGCTTTTCCACCATTCCTGCTCATCTGCAGGAGCACTCACATTGTTAGAGACAGGAACCTTGACAGTCAGGCATTATTTTATCAGTAAAATTCAGTTTTCTATGTGTTATTTGGAACAGGCATTTTGAGGGTCGGCCACACATCACAAAGTTGAGTATCATGCATGGTGACACGTGCCACTTACAAGCTGAGGCTTTTTTTACATTAACTCAGCCTCTTCCTCCAGCCTAACCCTCTCATTTTCCTAACTATGAGTCATGCCCAAGCAACTCAGAGATAGAAGCTTAGGCTAGACAAGGCTGATTTCACTACCTTGAATGATCAGCTTAGAAGTGTATCACCAGTAGGCTGTCTGATACATGGGCTCCAAGTATCACCACTAAAACAAAACCACACAGTGTCCTTTCCTCATCTTAGACTGATTTTTTTTTTTTTTTTTGTTTTTCCTGAAAGGAAAACATGCATTGGAGAAAGGTAAAGCTCCAGAGCA
>WAAF01001379.1:0-30681 GCA_013400475.1 Tricholaema leucomelas
GTGAGCTCTACAAGTAAATATGCAGGCTACTGAGCAAGTCGATGCACACGCGGGTGAGTGAGCTCGTGAGCAAATGCACCTAGCACATAAATGCACTGGTGAGCGAATGCCCCAGCACGTGAGCCTGTGCATGTCTATTTATTAACTGTGGGCCAAGATCAATGGTCTCATTGGCCACCAATGCCCAATCAGGTTTGCAGTCATAGTANAGCAATAAGGTCACCCCTGAGCCTCCTCTTCTCCAGGCTAAACAACCCCAGCTCCCTCAGCCTCTCCTGGTAGGGCTGTGCTCGAGGCCTCTCACCAGCCTCGTTGCCCTTCTCTGGACACGCTCAAGGATTTCAATGTCCCTTCTAAACTGGGGGGCCCAGTCAGCCAACCTTACCATAATAGGCAAGGAGCCACAGGCCTGGACTTTCCAAACATGGGGCTCACATGGGCCTAGCACCTGGCAAGCGTGAGCCGAGCATGTGGGGGCTTACACAACCTAAAGCCTGGGCAGGCCAGACTCCACGTGGCACCAGGCCCATTGTGCCCCTCTGCGCTGGCCATGTGCTCACCCCTGATTATGAGCAGAAAAAACATGTCCAGGCAGGGCAAGGCATATGCAAATCTGGTTTTGGGCCTATGGGCCCTCCACAACAAGTTACCACACAGCTGATCCAAGTATAAAATCAGGTCTGTGCTTTGTGTGTGATGGAGAAACCAAGCTCACTCAGCCTGCAGCTGCTCCACACATCCTGCCCATCAGGTTTGCCACATATTCTTCACCCATGGCCTTCTGGGATTTGAAAATAGCTGCATTGAGAACTGAAGCTTGAGTCTTCCCACTCCAAGGCTGAGGCAGGAAGACTGCCAGTTACTCGTAGTTTTGATTAGAAAATAGCAGAGCTAATAAGAGAGGAGCCAAACAGGGTTCTTCCACATACCTCTGGTTTTGAGACAGAACAAATACATTGTGCAGGTTCTGGTTGAGGCTTAGTTTCACGTCACTTCTTCCACCACCTTTTCTTCATTTTCACCTGGTTTTACTAGAATTCCTGAAGTTTTACTTCATACATTTGCTCCCTTGCACTTTATCTCTTTCAGATCACAGGTAGGGTTTCGCTCTTGGCACAACGTGCACAGCTACTGAAGCATGTTAGCAATTAGAGCAGTCTACGACTTGGCTGCAAGAACTAAAAGTTGCAGATCCTCACAATGGATGAAAATGGATCACTGTTGTAGCTGACACTTGGCTCTCCAGAAACATTTTCCCATTGAATATTTTGTCATACTACATTGCTAAGAAACAAAATCTTCCACAGAAGCACGAGACTGTCACTGATCACCATCGCCAGTCCTTTGTGAAAAATCACCCCTAACTTCAAAAAGGGCTTTGAAGTTAAAAAGACAAATATAGCAATAATAATTGGGTAATAGCTTCCACTTTCCTTTCTTGAGCTCTCTCCTGGGAACTTTCCCCCACCTTTTTCCCCTGTCTCTCACTCCATTTGTCATTGAAGCCTCAGATTTTGACTACTGCAACTTTCTTCTCTCTATTTTATGTCACAGACATTAAAAACCCGTGGCTTCACCTGCTTTGCAGCTACAGCATGTGTTTCTTTCCCACTAGCACATAGCAGATAAAATTACAGTTTTCAACAATATGGGAAAATAAAGTGAATGGGATCCACATGTTCAAAATAAAGCTCAGTGTTTTGTTTACTTATTTCCTGAATTAAGGCACTCATTTTTGTTCCTTAGCTGCTGCTAAGTTATCTTGAGAATCATCATGCACGATAACTACAATTTGTCACTATATGAAATTAAATTATCATGTGCAATCAAGTTGGAAGTTATCTCTGCAAGAGATACACACCAGAGGAAAAGAACATGCATTAAAAAGCTCTTTGCTTTCTTCATGGAGCAAATTAAAATACCTAACTGTAGTTTTACCTAACGTATTCAGAATGAATAGTGAAAAAAAAAAATGAATCTGCTCTCAGTGACAGGATTTTCAAACTCATCTCTTCACAGAAACATGGTATACTGAATAACATGAGAAGACCACTATGAATAGAAGGTCTTGAGAGAACTAATAAAAAGGGATGTTTACAATACAGATTGCAATCACCAAAGAGCATTCATTACCTATGAATGCAGGGTATTTGGTTTTCTTCAGATTTAGATGTTTGATGCATAAAGTAACTGCTTGTTACCTCCTTCATCAAGTACCTGAAGAATCAAAAAGAACCATTAGATCAGGCAGCAAAACTGTCCATTAAAATTATTTTCATAGAATCAACCAGGCTGGAAGAGACCTCCAAGATCATCCATTCCAACCTATCACCCAGCTCTATCCAGTCAACTAGACCATGGCACTAAGTGCCTCATCCAGGCTTTTCTTGGACACCTCCATGGACTGTGACTCCACCACCTCCCTGGGCAAATCACTCTTTATATAAAAAATTTCCTCCTAACATCCAGCCTATACCTTCCCTGGCACAACTTGAGACTGTGTCCCCTTCTTCTGTTGCTGGTTGCCTGGGAGAAGAGACTGACCCTCATCTGGCTACAGCCTCCCTTCAGGTAGTTGTAGACAGCAATGAGGTCCCCCCTGAGCATCCTCTTCTCCAGTCTAGACAACCCCAGCTCCTTCAGCCTCTCCCCATAGGGCTTGTGTTTCAGGCCTCTTGATGGCTTCATCTGCTCTTGCAGAATTCTTCATTGTAATTAATCTTTCGCTGTTTTTTGTCCTGATCACAGCATCACAGGATGTTAGGGGTTGGAAGGGACCCAAAGAGATCATCAAGTCCAACCCCTGTGCCACAGGAGGACCATACAATCTAGCTCAGGTCACAGAGAAACGCATCCAGACAGGCCTTGAAAGTCTCCAGAGAAGGAGATTCCACAGCCTCTCTAGGGAGTCTGTTCCTGTGCTCTGTGACCCTTATAGTCAAGAAGTTCTCCCTTGTGTTGAGCTGGAGCCTCCTGCACTGCAACTTACATCCATTGCTCCTTGTCATATCACAAGGAGCAAGTGAGCAGAGCCTGTCCCCCTACTCCTGACCGCCAACCCTCATATATATATAAACACTTATTAAATCCCCTCTCAGTCTTCTTTTCTCCAGACTATAAAGCCCCAGGTCCCTCAGCCTCTCCTCATCAGGCAGTGCGCTGGACCTTCTTAAACTGTCCCTCTTAAACTGGGGAGCCCCAAACTGAATTGATAGTGAAGAGCACTTTGAATCAGAAATTGTGTCTCGTATAAAGGCTTTACAACGCACACAGCTGAAGACATATTTGGTGCTTATATGTTTTCTGTTTTAGTAAAGTACACCTTTGTATCTTGCTTGCCTTGTAGCTAATGTCACACCAGGTTATTTCACATTCAACACCTCGACTGTTTGCAGTAATCCTTTCAATATTCAGCAGAGCAAGAGCCAGCAGGTCACAAAAGTGGCTTTGCCTCGTACTGAGAAGTTTCACTTGGACTTGAAAAAAGCTCTGAGCTCATGGGGCTGTGACCTCAGGCAGGCTGTCATTTCCAGTGTTTGTCAGCAGGAGGGCAACAAGCTCCTGCATCTCACAACCAACCTCAGAACAAGCCACATCTCTTGAGGCTGTTTCAAATAGGGCAGCTTTGCAGCTCAGCTGGTTAATGTCTATGTCAAAACGTCTCACAGCCAAAGCCCTAAGAGTAATGCATAGTGAGATTGATGTATTTTCACATAATGGCTTTTTGTTCACACCGAGTTGCCTTTTTTTTTTACCTCATTGCAAAATAAGCATCTCCATAGAGATGATCCATCTCAGGGAATGAAGATCAGTCCTGAATTTAGGATAGCCTTCCCTCTAAGTTGTTTTGTTTTTTTATTAACAGTTAAACCTACCCTGATATAATTTTAAACTTCTCTCTCAATGTTCTCTCTCTGTAAGATGGAAAATAGCAGCCCTGTATATCAAAATGAGATAAATGTCTTAACATTCTCCAGGTGCCTAGGTGGTACATTGATGAATATCCTAAATGAGACCAAAAGCAAATGTATAATTCCACATTTAACTCAAGCCTTAAAGACATGAAAGGGATGAAATGAAAGAAAAAATAGTAGGAAACTGTCTGGAGAATGTGTGAACATGTAATTAAAGACTGCATCTTAATGCAAAAAGCAGATGAATTAGAACTGCAAATCCATTTACTGTTAGCACTCCTCACTTCAGAGAGCTCCACAGGTTAATGTTCTTTTAATGTATGCCCAAGTAATGATGTACAAACCTCTCTATATATGTATTTAATCATTGAATGAGCAATGGATCAAGCCTTTGATTCAGGAAAGATTTATGGTATAACAACTATAAGAAATAAAATCTGAGTAAGAAATGTCTTTGCTACTGAAAATTAATTTTAGAAGTCATCAATTTATTCATGAAGCTCTAATAAAATGGATGGAGTTTGCTTTCCAAGTTAAAACAGTCATTATTAAAAAACTCCACACCATTATCTTAAACACATTTTAACCAACTCAGGCAAAAACTGCATTTGTTACGAAGTGTAACTTTGTGGTCATACTCCTACCCGTACTCTCCCACTCTCGTGATGATTTACTCAGCTGCCACCTCACCCTTAGGTGCATCTCCTGATGTTCTCCTGATGACATAGTTCAGACCTTGTCCATCCACTATCCACACTGTAAACACAGTTGTGTACATATGAGCTCTGCTCTCAAGCTCACTGCAGACAGGACTGAGGACAGGCTGGAAGACACATGGGAAAGGGAGGAATGCTCTATTTCTGTGGTTTTATGTAGTGTGGATATGATCTCACCATACTTGCTTCTACCTCATTTGATGGCTTGCTTTGTTTCCCCAGATGTCTGGTGCCCTCACACAGCCCTCTAAACCCACACTAGAAGTGAGAGTCCCCACTAGGGTGACCTCTGTTGGGGTGGAAAAGGAAAAAGGAGGGAAAAAAACCCAAACTAAACAAAACCAGACCTGAGAATATGCACTCAGGCACAGTTACGGACTATGACACTTTACCCTCCAAGACCTCAGGAGCTACCCTCCGCCTCTTACAGGTATCGGTTCGCTATATTAACAGGTTGCACATTAGAACCACTCTGCAGCTGACAGTAATTCAGCTCAGCCAATTCAAAGCTCCAACAAAAGGAAGGAACAAAGGATTAGATAAATAAGAATAATGAACCAATTGCTCTGTTAGTGTAATTGCACAGGCTTCAATAGAGCTATACTAATTTCCAGCAGCTGGAGTTCTGGCTATTTATTTTTTATTTACTTTGCCTTCTGTTCTTCATTTCCTAACCTCCCATTTGTTTGTTATTTACGGCTTCTACATTCATACTGGCTGCATTTGGAGTGTAAATGCCCTCAGGAGCCATGCTTCTTATGTAAACAACCATGCAATTCTAGGACACAAAGTAAATTCTTTGCCATATCTGATAGCCTGATAGGTAGGAGAAATGTGGTAGGTATAGGCACAATAGAGAACTGGGATAAAAAAATTATATCCCAACCCAGCTCCACGTATGTTTGCCTCTTTGCACCAAGGTATTATTTCACATTGTCCTGGAGTCCTGCATACCCCAAAATTCCTCTCCCTCTGGGGTTTCAATGGGAGAAGAAAGGCACAAAAAACCTGTTTCTCCCCCCCTGCCCTGCAGGCATGAAGTGGGGGAGGAAAGGGCCCTTCCAGCACGATGGGTGCCCCGTACAGTGCCCGTGCTGGAATCAGGCTGGGCATTGGCTGTAGTCTTCATGCCTAGGAAGTGGTAACTTGGCTCTTTGTCTAGGAAAGGGATAAATATTGGGGGACTTCCTGCCTCAGAGTTCTCCCCCACCTGGATAGTTCCTGCAGAGAGTCCCCTGGTGCTGCGAAGGACAAGCTCCTGAGGGACCGGGGGGCTCCCCACCGTAAGCACCCTTTGTGCGAGCTCATCGGGTCTAACGAGCCTCAGATGTCTTTTGACAGAGAGAGATCTGGCAAGCATCTGGACCATCCTTTCTCTCAGACAGCCTAACTCACCTGTGAGTAGTGGACTTTCTACTCAGCCTAATAAATAGCAGGGAAAGCTGTGCTTATAGCTTAGCCTTTTCCATTTCCTGACTTCCAAAATAGTCAAGCTTATCTGTAGCATCTCAATTAACTGAGCCTGCTAATTAAACTAAATCAATTTCCGTACATAGTTTTGGGGGCAGGCTTTCAGGAAAAGAAAATAATTCTAACTTTATATATATTCCTGACTCGGCCACATTAATTCCCTGCCTCCACAACACACATACAAGGTTCATTATTCCATTTTAGAAACCATGCCTTAGGAATATGATTTTTTTCATCAGGTGTTTGTATAAAACAGCTTTCCTATGTTACTGGGCAGACTTGCTTTAGTACTTTGAAAATGTGAGAACTTCATAGACATGTTTTTAATGGCTACATGGCTATCCTTCAAATTGACTGTATACCTCCCTCCACTGCCAACTACTTGAGTAACATTGCAGGGGACAACATACAAATTGCTGTTTGCAAATCATAGAATGTCAGGGGCTGGAAGGGACCTCAAAAGCTCATCCAGCCCAATCCCCCTGCCAGAGCAGGATCACCTGTACCAGACCACACAGGAACACGTTCAAGTGGGTTTTCAATAACTGCAGAGAGGGAGACTCCACAACTGCCCTGGGTAGCCTGTTCTAGTGTTATGTCACCTTCACAGGAAAAAAATTCCTCCTCGTGTTTAAATGAAACTTCCTATGCCTCAGCTTCCACCCTTAATGAACTTGGTGTCATTAAGCATTGCACAACTACCATTGCAAATTACCAGTTTATTTAATACACTTGCATGTGAAATTAGTTTTATCATTTTATATCATTTATCATTTATGTTATTTATCATTATCATTTATCAAAATAAATCCATAAACCCATAACAATTTCTAGTCAAATGGTTAGCTCAGCACCAGTTGCATAAAATGCTTAGTACTGGGGCTCAATGGATACAAAACCTTCAATCTTTTACTGAAAATGTGATTAGGTCTTGACTGCTCCCATCAGGAGGAAAGGCTTTCCTAAAGCAAAGAGCACCTGTAGCTGCCCCACCAGTCTGAGAGCAGCAGGGAGTTGGGATTCATTGTGCTCCATTACTGCACAGAAATACAGTGCTCAGTTTTGTCATAGAATCACAGAATAGTTTAGGTTGGAAGGGATCTCAAAGGTCATTCAGTTCCAACCCCTTGCCATAGGCAGGAACACCTCCCACTAGAACAGGTCTTCTATCCCACTGAATTATCTTTATGCAGGTAGAAACACAAGTGACAAAGTGCTTGCCTTTTACTCTCTCTGGTAATTTTCTCATCATATTGTTCAGATCTATCTATCAGCAGCTTATACTGAAATATCACAGAACCACAGAACGTCTGGGTCTGGAAGGGACCTCAAAAACTCATCCAGTCCAACCCCTCTACAGAGCAGGGTCACCTATACCAGATCACACAGGAACGCATCCAGGTGGGTTTTGAATATCTCCAGAAAGGGAGACACCACAACCACCCTGGGCAGCCTGTTCTGTCACACTCACAGTGAAGAAATTCCTCCTCATGTTTACATGGAACTTCCTGTGCCTCAGCTTCCACCCACTGCCCCTTGTGCTGTCAACATGTTAACATGTAACAGAAATCAGATCTTTATTTACCCCTTACTTCCATCCTTTCCGCTCATACAGCGCTTCCACGGGGAAAGTAGATGCTTCAGCTCACAATCTCTCAGGACTTTTTTGAGGAGTAAGTTTTCATGTTGGGATTGTATTGTGTAACCAAATTAAGGACAAATTTTTGTCCCTCAACAGCCAAAGCTTTAAGCAGAGCCAAGGACTCAAAGCACTCACCAGGTTGATGAAGTCCTGGTAGCAGATCCTCCCTTCAGAATTGCTGTCTGCCAGGGCCAGCAAGACCTCCAGCTTGTGAGGGTCCAGCTCTGAGCTGTGTCTCTGGAGCAGGGAGTGGAACTTCTCAGTGCTGATGTAGCCAGTGTTGTCAGGATCAAACTGGGACAGGAGGGGAAAGTGCTAGAATTAATCACTCCATGTTACACACAGCTCTGTCCTGTGCCTTCAGCATCTGCAACAGACCTGCAACTGGGGTTTGGCAGTGCATTGCCCTGCAGTCACCCAGCTGCAGCTCCCTGTCACTGCCCAGGGACTGGGAAGCACCCTGCTGCAGAGAGGGGTGAACCCAGGCATCACCATCCACACCACCACCCTGCCTCCACCCAAGCTAAGTCAGCTCCCTTCATGTTCCTTCCCTCTGCACCATCATTTCTCTTGACTATTTCTTCCTTATGAGACTTTAAAACAAACCATAGATGTGGCCTGTGAGACAGAAGGAAAACATTTTACTCCTGTATTTCTTAAGAGCTGCAACATAGGAATGTGGCAGCTCTCCTCGAGCCCTTTCTGTGCTCAGTGCTTCTAAAAATAAAAAAACTATGGTAGAGTCACCGTCCCTGGGGGTGTTCAGGAAAAGCCTGGATGAGGCACTTAGTGCCATGGTCTGGTTGACTGGATAGGGCTGGGTGATAGGTTGGACTGGATGATCTTGGAGGTCTCTTCCAACCTGATTGATTCTATTCTATTCTATTCTAAATGCCATACTTTTCTAACACTGGGTAGGATGATGCCTTGGAAGGTGATTCAGGTGAAAGCAACCTCCTTTTGTGGTTTCTGTGGCAGCAGTTGCAATCTTCCTCTAGAAGCCGAACTCATTATCAAAGTGGTGGCATTCAGTACTATCTGTAAAATGTTAAATACAAATACTTCTACATTTTAGTCCTAAAGCTATACTTACTAGGCAAGCCTGCTCACAGCTTTCAAAAGAAAGCATTTCAGTTAAGTGGAAACATCAATGTAGAAGTCTGGGTTGATGAAAAGCTTGACAGGAGCCAGAAGTGGGCATGTGCTGCCCAGACAGCAACTGTGTGCTGGGCTGCAGCAAGAGCAGTGTGGCCAGCCTGGCAAGGAGGGGATTCTGCCCCTTTACTCTGCTCTACTGAGACCCCATTTGGAGTACTGTGTGCTGCTCTGGAGCCCCCAGCACAAGAAGGACATGGAACTGTTGGAGCAAGTCCAGAGGAGGCCACAAAGATGCTCAGAGAGCTGCAGCAGCTCTGTTATGAGGGCAGGCTATGAGAGTCCGGGCTCTTCAGCCTGGAGAAGAGAAGGCTTCAAGAAGACCTTGTAGTAGCCTTCCAGTATCTGGAGGGCTGGGGAGAGAGTATTTACAAGGTTTTGTAATGACAGGATAAGGGGTAATGGGTTTAAACTGGCAGAGGGGAAATTTAAACTGGATGTTAGGAAGAAGTTCTTTCCAGTGAGGGTGGTGAAACACTGGCACAGGTTGTCCAGAAAGGCTGTGGATGCTCCCTCCCTGGAAGTGTTCAAGGCCAGGTTGGATGAGGTCTTGAATGACCTATTCTAGTGGGAGGTGTCCCTGCCTACGGCAGGGGGTTGGAATGAGAGGATCTTTGAGGTTTCTTCCAACCTAAATAATTCTATGATTCCATTCTATGATTCTATGATCCCTTTATCAAAAAAAAAAAGAAAAAGAAAAAAAAAGAGAGATTTAAAGAGGCTCTAAATCATGGTGGAACCCACACTTAGACATTTTGCCTACAGGTTTTTGGTTTTGGTTTGTTTGGGTTTTTTTTAACCCATACCATGTGCATATGAATTTGTCACAAACCTTTTCCCTCTAAGTTTCCATTTCCTTACATAGAAACGCTATTCTGAGATATAATTTACAGAATATCATCCTGCTATCTTAAACTGAGATGGTAGTGGAGGAGCAGGAAAGTGTGAAAAACCTGGTTTGTGGAAGAAAGGCTGATTGCTAAGGAATGTGCTGCTCTGGTGTTTCAAAAGAGGACTCACATGTCAGAAATTATGCTGACTGGAAAAAGATGAACATAACACCCATCTTCAAGAAGGGGAAAAAGGATGACCCTGGAAACTACAGACCAGTCAGTCTCGCTTCTGTGCCTGGAAAGATCATGGAGCAGATCCTCCTGAAGGCTCTGCAAAAGCAAATGGAACACCAAGCAGAGGTGAGTGGTGGTACCCAGCATGGCTTCACTAAGGGCAAATCATGCCTGACAAATTTGGTGGCTTTTTATGATGTAGTCACAGCTGCAATGGACAGGGGAAGGGCAACTGACGTCATCTACCTAGACCTGAGTAAGGCATTCGACTCTGTCCCACATGACATCCTGGTCACCAAACTGGAAAAGCACAGACTGGATGGGTGGAGCACTCACTGGATAAGGAATTGGCTGGATGGTGGCATGCAGAGAGTGGTGATCAATGGCACAATGTCCACCTGGCGACCGGTGACAAGTGGTGTTCCTCAGGGGTCAGTGCTGGGACCAGTGCTCTTTAACATCTTTGTCAGTGATATGGACAGAGGAATTGAGTGCACCCTCAGCAAGTTTGCAGATGACACCAAGCTGTGTGGCACAGCTGACTTGCTGGAGGGCAGGGATGCCATCCAGAGGGACCTGGACAGGCTGGAGAGGTGGGCCCAGGCCAACCTCATGACGTTTAACAAGGCCAAGTGTAAGGTCCTGCACCTGGGTCGGTGCAATCCCAGGCACAGATACAGGCTGGGTGATGAATGGCTGGAGAGCAGCCCTGAGGAGAAGGACCTGGGGGTCTGGGTCGACGAGAAGCTCAACATGAGCCGGCAGTGTGCACATGCAGCCCAGACAGCCAACCGAGTGCTGGGCTGCATCAAGAGAAGTGTGGCCAGCAGGGCAAGGGAGGTGATTCTCCCCCTTTACTCTGCTCTCGTCAGACCCCACCTGGAGTACTGTGTGCAGTTCTGGAGCCCCCAATACAAGAAGGACATGGAACTGCTGGAGCGGGTCCAAAGGAGAGCCACGAAGATGATCAGAGGGCTGGAGCACCTCTGCTATGAGGACAGGCTGAGAGAGTTGGGGCTCTTCAGCCTGGAGAAGAGAAGGCTTCGAGGAGACCTTAGAGTGGCTTTCCAGTATCTGAAGGGAGCCTACAGGAAGGCTGGGGAGGGACTATTTACACAGTCTAGTAATGTCAGGATGAGGGGGAATGGGTTTAAACTGGAAGAGGGGAGATTTAGACTGGATGTTAGGAGGAAATTCTTCACAGTGAGGGTGGTAAGACACTGGCACAGGTTGCCCAGGGAGGTTGTGGATGCTTCCTCCCTGGAGGCGTTTAAAGCCAGGCTGGATGAGGCCTTGAGCAGCCTGCTCTAGTGGGAGGTGTCCCTGCCTATGGCAGGGGGTTGGAGCTGGATGATCCTTGAGGTCCCTTCCAACCTAAGCCATTCTATGATTCTATGAATTATGTCTTCTAAATGGTAGATATAGATTAGGTTTTTGACAGAAGAACATTATTCTTATTTTCACATCAATCTGATGTAAATAGCATAAAAGAAAGTTAAACTCAGCCTGTCTTCCACAGTTCAAAACCCCCAGTAGTCTCCCCGAAATTACATTAGCATTCATGTAAGAATTTAAAACTCACAGTGAGTCAAAGACTGAACTGAGGACAGAAGTTAAGTGGAAGTTGTAAAATTTGGCCTGGGGACTATTACAGAGCCAGTAGTTAAAAAAGTTTAGTCCAGCAGTAAATCAGGACAGGTTAGCAGCAAAGGGACTAAAGAGCTCAACATTGTCCTTAGTGTTGTTCTTCTATTTCAAGAGCTTTCACTCTCAAAGTCATTAGAGTAGATGAATTTGCCCAAACAAAGCCTCGAGGGATTTGATCTTTTACTCTCAGGCAGGCAGAAGAGCCTAATTTTTGCAGTCCAGACTTTATCCTTTATATGATTCCTCTGAAATGTCTTTGCACACACTTTTCCCCCATATATTTACTGTGAGAATATTTTCCACGAGAAAAGATTTGAACAGCTTTTACTGACAATTGGGGTTGGAACTAGATGATCTTTGAGGTCCCTTCCAACCTAAACCAATCTGTATTTCACTGAAATTTATTATAACTTTATGTTCTAAACAGCTGTCTTAAAATGCTCCTAAAAATAACTGACTTTATTAGTGACATAAAAATGACTACTAGTTGTAGAAATTTATTTCTCTTGCCTCACCTATTTTGTGCTGGAGAGGTCTGTGCACACTTCTGGTGTCAGCACTCATTAAAGTTACAGTCTTAAAATCCCTGGTGAGACAGGCTCATTTTCCTGGGATGAAGCCCACCTAAGTGAGAACAGACAGATCTGGTGAAGCAGGTGACAAGGAACTTGGGGGTTTAGGGTTTTATTAGGTCTGTTATGCTCTTGTCTTCTCTTTTGCATGGAGCTTTTCAGAGGTTACCTCTGACTGACTGTTGTGAAAAGCTCAGCCATAAGTTCGTCTTGGCACAGCCTATGCCAGATCTCTAAATAATGGCAATTGGATGGCAAACACAGGTTTGCTCATGTTTCATCATCACTTTCTTTTTCAGCATGCAAAATACAAATCTTAAAGAAACTTAAAAGATCTTTTGAATTCCCAAAATATGTGAGGACTCTTTTTCTGTCTTTTCAATTTAATGTGGCTTTACATCTGCCCCTGTACTCAGCACTGGTGAGGCCAACCATGAGCACTCTGTCCAGTTATGGGCCCCTCAATTTAAGAAAGAGGTTCTGGTACTTGAACATGTCCAGAGACAGGCACCAAGGCTGGTGAGAGAGCTGGAGCACAGCTCTGTGAGAAGAGGCTGAGGAAGCTGAGGGTGTTCAGCCTGGAGAAGAGGAGGCTCAGGGCAGACCTCATTGCTGTCTACAACTACCTGAAAGGAGGTTGTAGCTAGGTGGAGTCGGTCTCTTCTCCCAGGCATCCAGTGACAGAACAAGAGGACATAGTCTCAAGCTGCTCCAGGGCAGGTTCAGTCTGGATGTTAGGAAGAAATTCTTCACGGAAAGAGTGATTGGCATTGGAATGGGCTGCCCGGGGAGGTGGTGGAATCACCATCCTTAGAGGTGTTTAAGAGGAGGCTGGATGAGGCAATTAATGCCACGATTTAGTTAATTAAAGGGTATTGGCTGATAGGTTGGCCTTGATGATCTCAGAGATGTCTTCCAACCTGGTCGATTCTGTGATCAAAAATACACTGAACTGTATGAGATGACTGTTCAGCTTAAGTACAGGTGTGCTAGCTTGAAGCTAGCTAGAATGCTTTGGTGAGAAGAACGAGATTACAGGTTGTGAAAGACAAACAGTGCTGATGTCTACTTCACTCATAGGCTTGCTGAGATGTATAAGAACAGGAATCCAAACATAGATAAGGCTGGGGAGCTCAGAGCTTCTTTTTTTTTNAGTGGGCAACACCCAACAGGTGATGGGCAACCATCACAACAGGTTATGAAGCATTTATTCAATTTTTAACTGTTAAAATGCAATATCAATAACAATTGCAATAATTGCATATCTAAACAAAACTCAGTTAAATTACCTAGAGGCTAAAGAGCTTATTTGGAAATTCTTAATCCCATTCTAAACAGCATTTTCCCCATAATTTACTAATTTTTACTGTTCTGGACATCTGTGAAGTAAAAATATAGCAAAATCTTAAACTTCATTTCCCCTGGATAACTTATCATGCTGAACATCCCTATCACAGATAGAAAACCCTCAAAGTATCATCTACAATGCCCGTTTCCCAATTATTAATTGTCACTGATATTATTCACACTGTTGTGCTGCCAGGTAAGAACTGAAGTTACCAATTAACATCAAATGAGAACTCTTCACACTTGCCTCAATCTGGTCAAATAATTAACACTCATTTATAGAGTCTTCCATGAATGGTGTCACTCCATTTACAGACTGCTATAGTGAGGGGAAATGAATGTCCCAGTTTTTTTTCAGGTCTATGTACTGTGTAAATTGCAATCCCAGTTAGAATGATAATGCCATTTGTAGTGTAGTTCTGTAGAAAAGAATGAGTTCATTATAACTATGCCATATACTGTGTGCAGTTCTGGAGTCCCCAGCACAAGAAGGATATGGAACTGCTGGAGTGGGTCCAGAGGAGAGCCACGAAGATGATCAGAGGGCTGCAGCACCTCTGCTATGAGGACAGGCTGAGAGAGTTGGGGCTCTTCAGCCTGGAGAAGAGAAGGCTTCGAGGAGACCTTAGAGTGGCTTTCCAGTATCTGAAGGGAGCCTACAGGAAGGCTGGGGAGGGACTATTTACACGGTCTAGTAATGTTAGGATGAGGGGGAATGGGTTTAAGCTGGCAGAGGGGAGATTCAGACTGGATATTAGGAGGAAGTTCTTTACAGTGAGGGTGGTAAGACACTGGCACAGGTTGCCCAGGGAGGTTGTGGATGCTTCCTCCCTGGAGGTGTTTAAAGCCAGGCTGGATGAGGTCTTGAGCAGCCTGCTCTAGTGAGAGGTGTCCCTGCCTATGGCAGGGGGTTGGAGCTGGATGACCCTTGAGGTCGCTTCCAACCTAAACCATTCTATGATTCTATATAGATGTTTTGGGAACCTTTCTACTGCAGCTGAGATACTGCCATGCCTATGCATCTGTAGCAGTCAGGGGTCTCTAGGTGCTGAAGTTTTCCAGCTGTAGGAAGGAAATAGAATTGTTTTGTTGCAACAATCAAATGGGAGAAACACAGAGTGCCCCTTTACAACCAGTCTTCTATTAATGCACGTTAAATGCCTCCAGTGCCACAAAATACAACATGCTATCTGTTCCTGTAAAGAAGTGTTCTGACCTGTAACACAATTTTCTCAGAAATTACAGGGATGTGACTATCAAAACCATAGAATCATAGAATCAACCAGGTTGGAAGAGACCTCCAAGATCATCCAGTCCAACCTAGCACCCAGCCCTATCCAGTCAACTAGACCATGGCACTAAATGCCTCATCCAGGCTTTCCTTGAACACCTCCAGGGACGGTGACTCCACCACCTCCCTGGGCAGCCCATTCCAATGCCAATCACTCTCTCTGTCAAGAACCTCCTCCTAACATCCAGGCTATACCTCCCCTGGCACAACTTGAGACTGTGTCCCTTTGTTCTGCTGTTGGTTGCCTGGGAAAAGAGACCAGCCCCCAGCTGGCTACAGGAATCAATTCACCTTTGAAAAGAGGTAAATTTAGCAAATAAATATTTTAAAAAAACATATATTTATGAACTCTGAATTTATTTATTTTATTAATTCAGACTTTTCAAACTGAATTTTAACCATGCTATCACTTAAAATAAAAAAAAAAAAACTCAGAAAATATGCTTTTTTTTCTTCTCTTTCAGATAGTATGTGGAAACCCTTCAGCAAATGCATGGCTTTGCATTTGCACAACAGTTTCCAATTACAAACTGCATTCTCTAGCTATTACAGAAAACCATTGTGCTTGGTGGCAGCCTTAAATTATTTTGTTATTGGCCTAGGATGTATACCAGTCACAGCAGAACTATTCGTTCAACCACACATACAGGACTGTTTACCCGTAATTATTATAACACATATTAATCACGTGGGAGCAGGATGTGTAGATGGACAAGGGACGGATGGCAAGCCCCAAGTTTACCTCCACAATCTGCAAATTGTCTCCAGTCACCCAGATGAATTTTTCCTCCAAGCACAAGTTGCTGGAAGAAGAGATCTACTCTGGATGCTAAATAACCCAGCTTTTGAAAGAAGGACCCTGGATCACAGAATGTTAGGGGTTGGAAGGGGCCTTCAGAGATCATTGAGTCCAACCCCCCTGACAGAGCAGGACTATGAAATCTAGCACAGGTCACACAGGAACACATCCAGACAGGGCCTGAAAGTTTCCAGAGAAGGAGACTCCACAGCCTCTCTGGGCAGCCTGTGCCAGTGCTCAGCAACCCTTACAGTCAAGAAGTTCTTCCTCATGTTGAGGTGGAACTTCTTGCGCTGTAGTTTATACCCATTGCTCCTTGTCCTACCACAAGGCACAACTGAGAAGAGTTTGTCCTCTCCCTGTTGACCCCCAGCCCTCAGATATTTATGAACATTGATTAGAGTCTCTCTAAGTCTTGTCTTAACCAGACCAAACAGCCCCAGGTCCTTCAGCCTCTCCTCACAGGGCCGTGCTCCACCTTCTTCATCATCTTTGTAGCACTCCCTTGGACTCTCTCCAGTAGATCCCTTTTCCTCCTGAATTGGGGAGCCCAAAACCAGGCACAATATTCCAGGTGAGGTCCCCTCTAAGTCTTCTCTTCACCAGAACAGAAAGTGCCAGGTCCCTCAGCCTCAATTTAAAGCTATTTTTATCACCTTCTCCTCCCCAGAAGTCTCAGCTTTGCTGATGTTACTGCTCCTTGCATGGGCCAGAGTATGCAAGACTTTTGGTGCCTATTTAGTGACTACATAAAGCAGAAGAAACTCAAGACCATAATTTTCAAGTACTCTGGAAATAGTCTCAGTTATGGTTAACTTTAAATCAATAGACCTTCAGAATTATTGCTGAAAGCATAGTAAAAAAACCACAAAAAGATAAATACTCAGGAAATTGGAAAAAAAAAAGATGGGCAGAAGCATAATACACCTAAATATCCTCTTTCTCCTCCCGTCAGTGTGTACAGTAGGGTCAGGAGCTGGATGGAAACGAGTCTACAGTGTTAAAGGGACAGTTCAATAGGGACATAGAACTGCTCAAGAGAGTCCAGCAGAGTCACAAAGATGATGAAGGGAATGGAACATCTCTTTTATGAAAAGAGCCTGAGGGAGCTGAGGCTCTGCTGCTTGGAGAAGGCAGAGAGGATATCTGATCAGAGTGTACAAATATCTGAGGGGTGGGTGTCAAGTGCCTGAGGCTAAGCTTTTTTTGGTGTCCAGCAGCAATAAGACACGGAGCAACAGCTGCAGACTGGAGCAGAGAAGGTTTCAGCTCAACACAAGGAGAAAATTCTTTACAGTGAGGGTGACAGAGCACTGGAACAGACTGCCCAGAGGGGTTGCGGAGTCTTCTTCTCTGGAGGCTTTCAAAATATTCCTGGGTGTGTTCCTGTGTGAACTATCTTGGGTGATCCTGCTTAGCAGGGGGGTTGGACTTGATGATCTCTGGAGGTCCCTTCCAACCTCTAAGGTTCTGTGATTTGCATTTCTCACATGAATATTCACTACACCTTAAGAAACCCTGTTTGCCAACTTTGATCCTAGTGGTAAATTGAAAGGGTCAAGCAAATTTTTTTCTAAGCACCCTGAATGCTAGATTCTAGATGTGGAACTTCGAAATGTATCTAAAAAAGACCATTTTTATTTAAAATTCAAAACCTAAAAGCATCGTGCTTCCACTTCTGTGGTGCCTGGGAAACTGTCCAAATAAAACCCAGGGTAGAACTATCCACATTTTGCAAATGTTTCCCAATGTTCTGTGCTTTCTTTTCCACAAGTACTGCAGCCAAATCATTTCTATCCAAATTAGCAACAGCCACTCATGCAGAAATAATGTTAACATTGTGACAGGTCAAAGCTTTGGAGAAGGAGGTGAGGAAGAGTGAGATGTCAAATGCCTAGTCTTCTTGGGGATCATGATCCCAGCTGAAGCTCCACTGGCATTTTGATAATAAAATATTGTGTGTTTGTGCACATTTAAGTAGGTGAAGCAATAAAGACAGAAATATACACTTCCCCTCTAAGTCATATGAAACTGTTTGACTATAAAACCCCAGCATTCCTTTTCTTTGGCCCTAGACATAATCCCTTCTCTTCAGTGTGAAGCTTGGATAATTTCTGACTTTTGGGGGCTATTTTAATCTCAGATCCTTGTCCTCTAACGTGCCACACAGGCAGGCTTTTTGGTAGACCTCAGACATTTGGGTCATAGAACAAGAAAATTAGTCCCTTTGCATTTCATGCTATTGAGAGTTTGGGACTGTGGTGCATGGCATTGATCGTGCCATTCTAGGATGTAAAACTATTGCTCTTCCTTGAACTTAGAAGGTCAACTGACATCATCTACCTGGACCTGAGTAAGGCATTTGACTCTATCCCATATGCCATCCTGGTCACTAAACTGGAAAAAACACAGACTGGATGGGTAGACCACTTGCTGGATAAGGAATTGGCTGGAAGGCCACACACAGAGAGTGGTGATTGATGGCACAATGTCCACCAGGAGACCAGTGACAAGCAGCGTCCCTCAGGGGTCAGTGCTGGGACCAGTGCTCTTTAACATCTTTGTCAGTGATATGGACAGAGGAATTGAGTGCACCCTCAGCAAGTTTGGAGGTGACACCAAGCTGTGTGGCACAGTCGACTTGCTAGAGGGAAGGGATCTATCCACAGGGACCTGGACAGGCTGGAGAGGTGGGCCCAGGCCAACTTCATGACATTTAACAAGGCCAAGTGTAAGGTCCTGCACCTGGGTCAGTGCANATCAAAAAGACCTTATAGTGGCCTTCAAGTATCTGAAGGGAACCTACAGGAGGGCTGGGGAGGGACTACTTACAAGGTCTTGTAATGACAGGATGAGAAGTAATGGATTTAAACTGGGAGAAGCAACATTCAAAGTAGATGTTAGGAAGTTCTTTCCAGTGAGGGTGGTGTGGCACTGGCACAGGTTGCGCAGGGAGGTTGTAGCTGCTCCCTCCCTGGAGGTGTTCAAGGACAGGTCGGATGAGGCCTTGAGCAACCTGCCTATGGTGGGGAGTTTGAACTGAATGATCCTTGAGGTCCATTCCACCCTAAACCATTCTATGGTTCTATGATTCTATGAACTTTTCTTATTACCAGTCAGGGCAACTGGTGTTTGGAGTTCATCAACTTTGGAAGAGAATAATCACAGAATGGTTCTTGTTCTCATTTGAGCTAACAAAACTTTTGCCACAACTTGAGTGGCCTCCCAAGCCCTTGAGGAGGACTTTCACAACATTCAGCGTTTGAAGTTCCACATGGTTCAAATCAGAAGCGGAGTCACTTGGGAAGAATAATATTTCTAATTCTTCTTCTCACACCATAGTAAAATTCCAACAATTGCAGAGGCCAGTTTAAATTAGAAATAGTTTTACCAAACATGCTGCAATTTCACCTACATTTTTTCCACAGTACCTGCTGTTTATTCTGCCCTTGGCACGTTCATGTGCCACTTGCTTTTAATTGAAGAGGATGCGGTCACTGTAAAAGCAAAGCAGCAACAATGTGCTCTGTGTTGAGCGCAAGTTAATTTGTAGAGATTTGCCTATCAAACCCACAAGAGTTGAGAGTGCCTTTTATCTCCCTACAGTTTCACTATTCTCTGGATAAAAATATTCTCCAACAGCCAATTCATTCCAGAGCAGAAATATTCATGTTTGACTGGTTCGCCTTCTGTGCACATCACCTACCCACAAAACACATCCAGCTCGTGGAATAACACAACCACAGAGCCTCGGAGGTTGGAAGGGACCTCCAGAGATCATCAAGTCCAACCCCCCTTCAAACTCCAGCTAGTTTGAAGCTAGCTAGAATGTTTTGGTGAGAAGGACTAGATCATAGGCTGTAAAATGAAAACATGAGTGATGTCTACTTCCCTCACAGCCTTGCTAAGATGTGTAAAGTAGAAAAGCAAAACATAGATAAGGTCACTTGCTCGCTTCGCTCTGGGCTTCACTCTTGGCTCTTCGCCTGCTGGGGAGCTGGGGCTGCTGGCTGAATTCCATCTTGCTTTCTAACCTCACCCTCCATTTGATTTTGGCTGATTCACCTTGCTTCTTAATCCCCCTAGCCGAGCCTCCATTCTTCCTTGGGACTGGGGTAAGGTTGAGAGGGGTAGGGGGAAGGTGAGGGGGTGGTTGAGAGCCCCTCCTGGGGACTCAGGTTTCTGGGAGGGGAGTTGTGTTTCTGTATTACCTTTTACCTTGTATATTTCTGTCTATAACTGTATATACTGTAAATATCTGCTTGTAAATTGTGCCAGCTGTAAACATATACTTCATTTATATTTCCAGAGCCGACTGAGTCTAGTCTGGGTGATTTCTAAAGTGGGGGGAGGCAGGGAACACCCAAACCACCACCACACCCCCTGCCAATTAGGATCACCCAAGGTAGTTCATACAGGAACACGTCCAGGTGGGTTTTGAAAGTCTCCAGAGAAGGAGATTCCACAACATCTCTGGGAAGACTGTTCCAGGGCTCTGCCACCCTCACTGTAAAGACGTGTCTCCTCATATTGAGCTGAAACCTTCTCTGTTCCAGTTTGTAGCTGTTACTCCTTGTCTTATTGCTCCTGACCAGTGAAAAGAGATTGGCCCCAGCCACTTGACACCCACCTCTCAGATATTTGTACACACCGATCAGATCTCCTCTCTGCCTTCTCTTCTCCAGCCTCAGGGCTCTCACTCTCTCTTTATAGTGGAGATGCTCAATTCCCCCAGTCATCCTTGTAGCTCTCTGCTGGACTCTTTTTAGCAAGTCTCTGTTTCTCCTGAACCAGAGAGCCCCAAATTTATCACAGTATTCCAGGTGTAGAAAGTCCTTCTATTTCAGCACCAAAATGTGCTGTCACTACAATGACTGACTAGAGGTGTCATCTTCTTGTGACCCACACCTCCACACA
The DNA here is from genome assembly GCA_013400475.1 of Tricholaema leucomelas. NCBI lineage: Eukaryota > Metazoa > Chordata > Aves > Piciformes > Lybiidae > Tricholaema lacrymosa > Tricholaema leucomelas. The sequence goes on from WAAF01001379.1 coordinate 20,538, forward strand.
AAAGCAATAGACTCATCTGATATTTTTAAAGAAGGGTGAATAGGGATTTATCCTGTCTGAAGAAGTCACTTTCAGACAAAAATCGTTTGCGCAATCATTTCCACTTCAGTACAGGAATAGGATGATGGTGCTTCCCATGGAGCCAAGGAAAATAGTATGACTGCTGCAGCAAGGGTGAAACAGCTTTCAGTGGGGAAGCTGACATGTTATTTCTTTTGCAAAAATCCTCAGAACTTTCTAAAAGGGACTCAGTATTTGGTGAAGCGTTAAGGACCTTTTGGAAAATGTGCTTTGCTTCATAAGAAGTTACTCAGAGTGCGGTTCAAAATGTGTTTTCCTAACTAAAGAGAAACGTGTGGTGCATACGAAAAAAAACACAGAAACTCATGAAAGATATCTTTGTTAAATGTCAGTGATATGTGTCTGTTATTTTTCTGTCTTGCAAGCTAATAAACTTAAGACCAGTTGCTTTACAGACAGGGCAGTTATTAGCTCTTGGTAGAAAATAGCGTACCAGAGGGAGTTTACAGTATAAGAAAAACGCTCTTAAATATTTGGGCCATCTTAGCCACCCAGGGTAGGTGTTTTCTGGCAGTATAGGTGTTATTGTTGCCACAGCCCTGCCACATGATGTTACTCTCCCAAATAAAACGTAGTTTTCATATTAAAGAGCTCTGCTTAAGCCCAGCAGCAAGTAGCCATCTCACTCATTCCATCTCACACTCACAGTATCACAGTATCACCCAGGTTGGAAGAGACCTCATAGATCATCAAGTCCAAGCTGTTACCACAGAGCTCAAGGCTAGACCATGGCACCAAGTGGGGTGCACCACTCAGGATGGAAGAGATGGTTTTGAGGACTGGGCAGCAGTGGCAAAGGAAAAGAGCAAGCCTGGAGCCTGTGGTTTAAATTAAGCAGGTGGATTGCAAGAGAAAAAGGTGCTACATTTCTGACCATGCTTCCAGAAAAAAAAATACTCAAAGGACTAAAACAACAAGTTGATCTCAGTAATGTTTATAAATATGCAAAGGGTGAGTGCCAAGAGGACGGAGGCAGGCTTTGCTCAGTGATGCCCAATGACAGGACAAGGGGCAATGGGTGGAAGTTGAGGCATAGGAAGTTCCATAGAAACGTGAGGAGGAATTTTTTCCCTGTAAGGGTGACAGAACACTGGAACAGGCTTCCCAAGGGGGTTGTGGAGTCTCTCTCTCAAGATATTCAAAACCTATCTGGATGTATTCCTGTGTGATCTGGTCTAGGTGATTGTGCTCTGGCAGAGGGGTTGGACTGGATGAGCTTTTGAGGTCCCTTCAAGCCCCTGACATTCTGTGACTGTGTTATTGATTATAGTGACAGTAAAAGGCAGATTTCTTGTTTCCAATCATAAAACCAAGACATTAGACCAACAAATCTATAAGGAGATATCTAACCCTAGTGGTTTTTTTTATTTTGATGGAATCTCCTTTTAGCTATTGGGTTATCTTCTAAATTTCATATTTGTAATCTGAATCTACTCACTGAAGATCCCAGACTGGCAATAAGAACAGCTACCGTTGAAAGCCCAGCAGCCAGATTCTGAGGTGATTGTTGAGACTGAGCAAACATCTTCCAGACAGAAAAACAAACATGAAATTGTGTTTTCAAACCCCTAAACAATGTCTGGCTATGCACACTCTTGGCCTTACACTTCATGTTTAATAATGTAAACATAAAATGATTCTGCATTAAAACTTGACAAAATCACTTTGTGTCTTACTGCAGAGTACCCATATTGAAATTGAGGCTTTATGAGCGTCAGTAGATTAGACCTGCAATGTTATTTTCAGTCATGTACTTATTCATGAGCAAAAGCCTTTTTGGATACAAACCAGGTGCAGACCAGCTGCTTTGTGTATCTGAACAAAAAAAATTGCAGATACCTATCTTTGAATAATAGCATTTTTGTGTCAAACAATTCCTCCATGTAGTGCCTGCACGTTTTTCCATGACTAAATAATTGGTGGCCCCCTTCACTAAGGTCAAAGCTGTGTGATATGGTCTGTCCATTTCGTTGGCTTGTTGCACCCATATGGCCACATTGGGGTGGTGATGGTGACAGAGGCTACCTGCTTGCTACCTAGCCCACAGACCATCTTAGGGGGTTCTGCGAGGGCCATCATGGGCAGCTGAAAAGCTGCACACTGGCCCCCTGCTTACTGCCATACTCACATGCAGTCAATACACGCTGACAGAGCCATACAATAGCAGCATAGATAGAAAAACAGCAGATTGTGCCAAACATAACAGGCTGTTTGAGGCAAGGATGATAAATCCTAGCAGAGGTCAGTGTCTCCTTGACCATAAACAAATGATAATGATTAATACTAACACATACATTTGTGTATGGGGAAGGGATGAGATGTCTTAAGGAAAGCTTTGATACTTAGGAATAACCTAAGCTTCATGTCACATATCACAGTGATTTGCTAGTAGTAGCTTCTGAATAAAGGCCGGAAGCAGTATTTGATTGGAAAAATATTAGGCAGCCAGCAAGCAAGAAGAGCTGAGAATGAAGCCTACAGCAGCTGAGACCAGGGGCTGAAAGTTTCATCTGATAGAAAAATGAATTCCTGTTGATCTGGGGAAAAACATAATGTGAAACACGTTTGCTGAATGAGAAAAATGTTGATTGGGCAATATCAAAAGCAGCTGTGGTGTGACGGTAGAAAACCAATTAAATCAATGTGACATGACAGCAAAATAGTCCGTGTGGATTTGGGTCTCTGACGTTACCAGAGGGGACACTGATGTAATAGTTACTCACTGATCTGTAATTGTGACAACAGTATTGGTGACCTACCAAGGAAGTGTAGAAACTCAGTGTTTCCACATATCTTACTTCTATCATTGTGGTACTTCTCAACTTTCCAGTTGATTAGCTGTCTCCCATGCTGTGGTGAAGGTAAGTTACCAACACACACAGACTACTTGTTCTTCATCCTTTGGATCTCTCTTTCCATTTCTTGACACCAGTCTTGAAAACAAAGCAACCAACATCATAATACAAAAAAACATGAAATGCAACATGCTCTGCCAGACAAGAGAAGTGTTAGACTGACTGTGCTATGACTTGCAACTCAGTAACAATAATAGTAATAAGTAGGATGAGGATATAATAAGTAATAAGAAGGATGAGGACAAATTCTTTAGCAGGGCCTGTTGCAACAGAACAAGAGTTGATGGTTTAATCTGAAAGAAAGTAGACTTAGAACAGATATAAGGACAAAAGATTCTACAATGTGGGTGGCAGAACACTGGCACAGGTTGCCCAGAGAGGTGGCAGATGCCTCATCTCCAGAAACATCCAAGACCAGGTTGAGGTAGGGGTTTGAGCAATCTGATTTAGTTAAAGAAGTCCCTGCTCATAGCAAGGAGATTGGACTAGGTGATCTTTAAAGGTCTCTTCCAACCCATTCTGTGCTAATAAAGTATCTTTACATTTTTTGACTACCAACAGCAGAAGATCTATAGCTGTCATACTTCTCCTTTGAAAGAATATGCAGTGCCTGTAATCAGTTTCATTTCTGTTGGAGCTATTACTAGAAAATAAATCATTGTGCTTGGTATAAAGAACAAACATGATGCAGTGTAGGCTGTATGAGTGAGACACACTGACTATTAATGTTCTGAAAAGGGGCACAGGATAAGAAACTGCTTTGTGTACATGAAAATACTGGAAAGCTGAAACGCAAAGAGAGAGAGCAAGCAAGGTTTATGTCCTTTTCAATTTTTTGGATGAGTTTCTTCTTGAACAAAGGAACCAGTATTCATTTTTTCTATTTATTTGAATCACTTAAAATGTTTTAGCAATGAGTCACTGTCAAGAGACTAGACGAAAAGACTTCATCATAAAGAGATAATGACATAGTAATGCAAGGTTTTGTTCCAGATTGTTATGCAGTAATCTCAATTTAATGCTAGGCTTCTCATTTTCAGTGTATGCTTGCAACAGATCAGTCATATGTAGGTTTTTTTACACCCCAGCAGGTGTCAACAGTTCTGGTTCCTAAAGCTTTCTACATTTCCATAGAACGGGAGCAACTTTCATTCAAGCTTCTCCAACACTCTCCCACCTTTTCCTTAAGGGACCACTTTGAGATGAATGCATGGCTTAGTCTCCATGACCCACTCACTTCTTGGTGCCACTGTGACTGCCAATAAGTGACTGAAATTAGCTTTAAATGCAAGGAGAACACCAGAAGTAGTTCGACAGACACCAGTATTTCATCCTTTGCCTGATGCATATTTCTGCTACTGTTAATCTGCTCGAATCAGTGACCTACAGCTAATGGATTCAATAGGCGTTTGGCTTCAGTCTGACCAAGCTATTACTAATACAGCTGGGCAAATAACTACAAAGAATGCTTTGAATTTCAATATGATTTTTTTAACAACCTCTCTATTCCTAATGCCCACAGCCCACTTGTTTCCACGTCAGGCTAATGTCTAAAGCAATCAACCCAAGTAGCAATGGGTTATCTTCGGTGCCTACAATCCATTCCATTTGGTGTGCTTTCTCTTCTTTTTCCTCAACAGCAGCTGGGAAAGTAATTGCTGGTGGAAACACATGGACACAGCGAGCTTTAGCATAGCCAGGACTGCACTAGACCATGTGGCTAACTCGAACTGCATGTGTTTGGATTCCCTGTCTTAATTCTGAACCCACAACTTAAGGGGAGCATATTTCCCTGCTCCAACGTCATTAATTGCAATCACTGCTATCCAAATAATCTGGTTCATAGATAAAATTTGTCCCAAAAGGAAAAAAAAAAGCAAAGTTGGAGGACAGACAATAGATCAGCCAACAATAGACCGGCTGATCGCTTAGGAAAGCTAATAAAAACAGAATAGTGACATATTAATAAACCATTCCAACTCCTGGCTCATCAACTATTTGGACTATGAAGTATAACAAATCCAAAACCCATCCGCTAAGTTCTACTGACACGGAAATCTACAGGAACTCCAATTCCTGCGTAGGGTGATGGTGCAGCTGGGTGAGTTCAGCCAAGCTCTATGGCCTGAGATTTGGCTTCAGAAATTGTGATGTGCCTCCACCTCTGAGCGATCACAAAAGGCTTACTGAGTGCTGCAAACAGCTCAAGCGCAACCCTCTGAAGGAGCAAGCGGTGCAAGAAGCAGCTGCATTAAGCTTTGGCAATAAAAACATTGTTACCTTCTGCCTTACACAGATTTCCTACGTGACCAAGATCAGAACTAAGCAGTTGCAATATTCAGTACGTTCTTATCCAGATAAATATTGAAAACATATTTAATGCAATATTGAAGGGATTACAGCATTCAGAAAAGGGAAAGTCTGACTAACACTGCAGCTGTGCAGCATTCCAGTGTATCCAAGCCATTGCCAGCATTTATTAGCCACTCAGCCTTTGACAGTAAACAATCTTCAGCTCATGACTGTATATCCAGACAGATAGATGTAGGATAGTCCCTGCACAGACATGTTAACACTGTCCTGCTTAACTGGCACGAATACTCTCAACCACTAGCTTCAATTCAGCGAGGCTGTGACAAAAGGTGTAGTTCCATTCTGATCTTCTTTTCTTTAATGACTATGGACAGTATCTTTTGATGTATATTTACTTCTGTTTTCTGAAAGTATGACTGTGGACTGAATTTCAGGAAGACTTTTTAGTGCTGACATTACAAAATCAAACTTTACAGGATCACAGGATGTCAGGGGTTAGAAGAGACCTCCAAAGATCATCAACTCCAACCCCCTTGTCAGAGCAGGGCCACAATCTAGCTCTGGTCACTCAAGAATGCATCCACACAGGCCTCAGAAGTCTCGAGAGATGAAGACTCCACAACCTCTCTGAACAACCTGTTCCAGTGCTCTGTGACCCTTACAGTCAAGAAGTTCCCTCTTGTGTTGAGGTGGAACCTCCTGTGCTGCAGCCTACATCCATTGCTCCTTGTCCCATCACAGGGAGCAAGTGAGAAGAAATTTAGAAACTTTAGGCTAGAAAAGATATTTTACCCTAAGAATATTTGGAATCAAACTACTGGAAGTTATGGAAATCATTGCAATAGGGAGCAGTTTTTCATCCATTGTAGTGTGATTTGAAAAGGAAAATGCCACTGAAAATTACTGAGTTTGTATCTTTCCAGAGAAAATGTCCAATATTAGGAATAGCAAAAAAAAATATCATGATACTACCTCAGTGAATCAAAGAAAAACCACAGGGATCTTTCCCAAACATTTTGTGGAATAAGTAACATGAGTTTAGCCAAGTCTCTTCCATTTAAACATCCACACCACACGGCACTCAAATCACCAAGCACACCCAGCATGGGCTCAGAAAGCTGTCTGTCTTATCTTAGGAAGATGCTCTTTACAGTGAGGGTGGGGAAACACTGGAATGGGTTACCCAGGGAGGCTGTGGATAGTCCCTCCCTGGAGGTGTTCAAGGCTAGTTTGGATGAGGCTTTGAGTGGCCTGTACTAGTGGGAGGTGTCCCTGCCTATGGCAGGGGGTTGGAGCTGGATGATCCTTGAGGTCCCTTCCAACCTAAACTATTCTATGATCTTCAGTCATTACTGTATTATAAAATCCAGTTAAATTTGGTGAATGGTGAAGAGGAAGAAAAGAAAGAATTGTCACTAACTAAACAAAACTGCTCAGTGTGAATGTGTTTTGGTTTCTTGAAATGCCTGGTTTGCCAAGGACAGACTGGAGCAATTATACCATACAAGCTGAGATACTTACTTCAACAGATAACACCAAAACTCGAATAATATCAGCCAAGATGTGTCTCAGATCAGCTGTTCTGAGAATAGTCTAAGCAAAAGACTTCCTCCCTGGAGGCTTTTAAGGCCAGGCTGGATGAGGCCTTGAGCAACCTGCTCTAGTGGGAGGTGTCCCTGCCTATGGCAGGGGGTTGGAGCTGGATGATCCTTGAGGTCCCTTCCAACCTAAACCATTCTATGATTCTATGATTCTAAAAAGAAGACCAAGAATGTTTTGTAAAGACAGGGAAATGCTTCAGTGCTTCTGATAATACAAAGTGGAAAGCTGCACAAGCAAGAGTCTCACGTAAAAATAAGTATTTTTTCAATGCACAAGATAAAAGGATTAGTTGGCCCCTTTCTTTTCCTTGTCTTAGTAAATGAAGAACTAAATGTCACTGATATTAGCCAGTTGCATTCTGTCAAAATTCAGTATAGCAGAGAAAATCTTAAGTACTACTGAGAAAGAGATCACTGTCAGCTGGAGAGTATTTTATTGTGGTACCTTGTTGAGCAAGTTTGAGCCTAGCTAGAATGTTTTGGTGAGAAGGACTAGATAATAGGCTAAGAAATTAAAACAATGATTATGTCTACTTCCCTCACAGTCTCGCTGAGATGTATTAGAATTAAAAGCAGAACAGAGATAAAGTCACTTCACTTGGCACTTCGCTCTGNTAAGATAGTTTTAAAAATACAAGCCAAGAACAAGTGAAAAAAGCAACAGAATCCCTTTAATACATGGAAGGATTAGGGTAAGAATAATGTATCTATTTTCATTCTTAGTCCAGCACTGGACATTCCAAAGTTAAATACAGTAGGGAAGTATTTTAAAAGCATTTGTTTCATTAACATCAAATTTTCTCCTCAGTGCAACCATCTCTGGGACATGCAGGTTTCTAAAAATGATGATTTCCAAAGTAGCCTTGAGCGGTGAGGAGGTAAGCCAGCAACAGTGGGACCAAGTACTTGAGTGGGGACCCAGCTAACATCAACTCTGTCCTGATCCCTCCACACAGGTATCTGAGCTGCCAGATGTGCAGATTATGAACTGCTGCAGGTTTTAGTGCATTTTAAGACAAGTGTTTTGTGGCAGCCTGGACACTGATGTGTCTTAAAACAGCACACCACACAGGCAATCAGCAACAGAACGAGGGGACACAGTCTCAAGTTGTGCCAGAGGAGGTGTAGTCTCAATATTAGGAGGAAGTTCTTCACAGCAAGAGTGATTAGCATTGGAATGGGCTGCCCAGGGAGGTGGTGGAGTCACAGTCAAGAAAAGGCAGGATGAGGCACTTAGCACTATAGTCTAGTTGATTGGATAGGGCTGGGTGCTAGGTTGGACTGGATCATCTCGGAGGTCTCTTCCTACCTGGTCTATTCTGTTCTATTCTTCATGGAAGGAATGGACAAGTAGCTCAGGTGGGTGTAACTCACAAGCAAGACAAGGATATGAAGATGAAAGGGCTGGAGCACTGCCCTGTGAGGAGAGGCTGAAGGACCTGGGGCTGTTTGGTCTGGTGAAAAGACTTAGAGGGGATCAGATCAATGTTTATAAATATCTGAGGGCCAAAAGAGAGAGGAAAAAACTATTCTCAGTTGTGCCCTGTGATAGGACAAGGGACAATGGGTATGAACTACAGCACAGAAAGTTCCACCTCAACATGAGGAAGAACTTCTTGACTGTAAGGATAACAGAGCACTGGCACAGGCTGCCCAGAGAGGTTGTGCAGTCCCCTTCTCTGGAGACTTTCCAGCAATGCCTGGATGTGTTCCTGTGTGAACTACCCTAGGTGATCCTGCTTGGCAGGGGGGTTGGACTTGATGACCTCTGGAGGACCTTCCCAACCTGTAATGTTCTGTGATTTGCATCCTTTCGTTACTGACTGAAGAACACAGGAAATTTTGCCTGAACATTAGCTTTGAAAGTGCTGCCATGGTTAGTAATTCACATTTGCTAGAGTTTTACTCTTTCAGATAGAATCCTCCCCTGAAGAGGCAGAATACCAGCCCCAAGGTCACGTTGAGTTCAACCTCAAAAGCACAATGGCACAGTATGTGCTGCTGGATATAACCAAACACAGAAAATTACTACAGCTAAACTGAGATTAGCGAATCTGAGAGAGTTGCTGGAATCAATGATCTCCAACTGAAAGCCTACCATGGTGGTCTGATCCAGGGGGCATTTATTACTGTGTAAGGAGTACTAGCCCAAGAGACTAGACAAAACTCAATAAGTGCATTTTTCATTTATGAGTTCAGTGAGAACCTGGACAGTCAGCTAAGATCCTTTAAAAAAAAAAACCCAAAAAATCATTCGTTTCTTTGGCCTTTCATTAAACCATTTTGATGCTTCACCAAGGTTTAGGAGAAGCTATGGTCAGGGATCAGGAGCTCAGATGCAAATGCCTTCAGGTGATAGTCATATAAAAGATAAGAGGGTCATAATACCACATGGCATCCAAGCAATCAAAAAGCACATTGGCAGAGAAGAAAAATGAGAAAAGCCTGGAGGTACACAATTCAAGTTGCATGTTTCCTTTAAAAAGAGATACAGAATAAATCCTACTTCTTTACCATCATAAATTCCTCTTCATTTTAAAATAAGATGTGAAACATTAAAAACTAAGCTAAAAACCTAAAAGTCAAAGTTCTTAAAAAACCCAAACCAACAAATTTCTAGCTTGTCCTTTTCAGAATTAAGGATAACATTTGGGAGTAAGAGTTTCAGTAGTATCTGCCTGAAGGGTTGCATCCTAAATGAATGCTATCATTTGTCAAACATGCAGTACTGCTGGCTTCTCTCCACTGTTGAAGTCAAGCCAAATATTTATGCATATAATATGGTTTTATCACAGCCATTCTAAGAAAACAATTCCTTGCATTAGGCTATTTTTTAATGAAACACTGCTGGGATTCTCTGCTTAATCTTCTAATTATTTGGTTACAAGCACAGCGCATTGCGGTTTTGAGGATCAGTATCACTTTAAATTAAAACTCAGATTCTCAGGATAATCCTTAATTGCTAAATGAAGAAACTGAAGGTCAGATAGGACTCCTGTAGAGAGCTGAGACGCTATCATATGCTTTTTTGGTGATTGCTCAAACTGGTTTTTTTTGCACACTGGCATTACACTTTGGTAATGCCATGATGATAAGTCCTTTGAGGACTCATGGCTGCATTTCTGCATTAACAGCAGGAAATATTTGGACTTTAGGTAGTTGCTGTCTACAACTACCTGAAGGGAGGTTATAGCCAGGTAGGGGTTGGTCTCTTCTCCCAGGCAACCAGCAACAAAACAAGGAGACACAGTCTCAAGTTGTGCCAAGGGAGGTATATATTGTAAAGGGGGGGGG
>WAAF01001379.1:39209-69099 GCA_013400475.1 Tricholaema leucomelas
GAAGGGAAGGGAGGGGAAGGGAAGGGAAGGGAAGGGAAGGGAAGGGAAAAGCAACCCACATTTTGCCCAGTTCATTAAACATTTTTATCACACTGTGGATCATTCATTGTTCAGAGTGGTCAGACACACCATAAGATATCCTTTTCTTCCCTAATTTGTTTCAACAAAGGCTACGGTATTCTTTTTTTTTTCTTTTTAACTAGCATTCTGTGTCCGTCCTCAGAAGGAAGCTGGGAAAGAGAGCAGCAGCCACCGCCTCTGACCTTATTCTATAGCTGGCAATTGGCTTGGCATTCACTGCAGACTAGTCACAAAGACCTTGGTCTCATCTGCACAGTGTACTTCCCACGTAAAGAGTGATAGAGCCATCGACTTCTCAACCGAGGAGTTTTTTAGGTAAACAAAATGCCATTGATTTAAAGCTAAAAAAAAAAGAGTTTTAATTTGATAAAGTGTTAGCTGGAGAACTCACATTTTCACTCTAACATATCTTTCCCTTTCAGAGCATAGCCTGATCATCTAAAAATCATTCTAGACACATATCTCAAATCTGAACGTAATTAGTCTGAATTATTTTCCAGTAATTCAGATTGCAAAGCAGAACTTCCAGTGACTTGTGCCATTCTGATAACTCAGAATACTCAGGAACTGAGTTCGTGGCTGCTTTACATTCCCAAAGTGACACAAAACAAATGGACTGCAGCAGGAAATTCATCCTTTCTTAAGATCACAGAATGTCAGGGGCTGGAAGGCACCTCAAAAGCTCATCCAGTCCAACCCCCCTGTCAGAGCAGGATCACACAGGAATGCGTCCAGGCAGGTTTTGAATACCTCCAGAGAGGGAGAGTCCACAACCATCCTGGGCAGCTTGTTCTCTTCTCCCTTAGTTCACCAGCATTACACCAAATAAATAATGCACTTCACCATCATTACACCAAATAAGTAATGCATCCAAAAAGCCCAAATCTTTTTTCTGGAGGGATAAGAAAGTTATGCATAAAAGTTACAATATTGGCTTTATTGGAACTTTTTCATAGTAATTGTTTAATCATAGAGTCATAGAATGGTTTAGGTTGGAAGGGACCTCAAGGATCATCCAGCTCCAACCCCCTGCCATAGGCAGGGACACCTCCCACTAGAGCAGGCTTTCTTTAGAAACCATGACAGACCACAACACAGTAATTCAGTCATCAGTACATGCTTAGTGCTCTGGAATGCAGAGCTAGAGCACATGCATGGCTCTAGCCATCAGGTGGGCTAATTGAGTGTATGAAACTGGCAGGACACTGCCTTTTGGTGCAAGGAAAGAGATGGCTGTAATTTGTTCTACAACAGGTAGAGGAAAACAATATGATTCAACCAAATCAAATAAACTTGTTACTCCTCTGCCTCCAAAGTTGTCTGGGGAAGAGTGGTTCACCCAGAGCACCCCATAAGCCAGAGCTGTCAAAACTGCCTGTGAAACTGTACCCAAGTCCTGTCCTAGCTGTCCTGAAACTGTACCCAAGTCATGCCCTATTACAGATCGGTGCATGGAGTTCTGTCTTTGGGGTGTGTATGCACTTGGGTTCCTTGTAGGACCAGACAGAAAGCTGCATTGATATATACATCCACTTAAGACAGAAGCTGAGCAACTAGGGTAAAGCTCAGAGTTCTAGGAGAGAAAATGGGAGTAACAGCTTCCTGAGGCCTGCTAAGCCAACACACTATTAAATGTACCGACTGACATCGTTCTGTTCTTCCACTCTTGCAGCTACCACATGTGATGGACAAAATCCAAGTCAAACACTCTCACCAGAGCATGCTCCAAGACAGACGACTGGGCCTCAGGCTTCGCCGATACAATGCACTTCTATTCTCTATTTATTTTTGCAGTTCAAAGACCTGGCAGTAGCCCATTTGATGCCTGCCATAAGGACCAGTGCACTCCTGATTACTGCCGTGCTACTTCCAAGCCCACAGGCAGCATGTATTCCAGCATATGCCAGTCACCAGGACACACTACGTACAAACAGCAGTGGGATTCTCTGGAAGAAAGAAGAAAGCCAGCTCCCACTTCCACTTTGAACCCTGCCACGATAGGCTGCCAGCTTGAGGACCTTGCTTTAATCACAGCAACCACATGAAAGAGTTTATTCTGTTTATCTTGGGTCGTTTAGGAAGCCAGTGATAAGCCTGCCATGAAAAGATTCCATCTTCTCCTGGAAGCTGGCATAACTTATCCCAAGATAGGAGCTTTGATTTCATTTTAAGTACAGTTATTTACAGTCATATCATGGAGTGCATGAGTCTTCTCATTCTACCAGATGACTCCCATAATAAGCAAGCAGTGAAGACTTCGAACTTCCTCTCTAGTACAACAGCATCTCTGAATGGAAGTGGTGGGAAAAGGGCAGCAGATCCTTCTGAACCCACAACCAGAGGGTGAAGGCTTCATCCTTGATGTGAGGACCCTGCAAGGCAGAAAGAGCTGCTTGAAGAAGAGGTATGGCCCACACATAGCAGGGGACAAAGTGTGCCATGTGACTGACCTCTCTCCTACTAGACCTTCTGAAGAACATAGGACAACAGTCGTTAAAGACATGAGACTGGCACCAGCTACTGAGTATGAAGCTGGAGTATCACTTTGCCATGGAATATTAATAATAGAGAACAGAAAGATGCAGACTAAATTGAGATAAAATTATATAACTCTCTACAGCATCATCTAGCTGTGTTTTTTTTTTTTGCTATGGAATATTATGGGTAACCAAACATGTATTCCTGTCCCTGTAAATCGCATCAACATATATACTTTTTAACTTTGCTACTATCTACACACTACTAGCTGCAAGCAGTGCTGTTTGTGGTGTTGCCAGACTCTTTAGAGATGCTGCATTAGTTTAGTGGGCTCACAGGTTGTGATGGTTTGGGTCTTACCCACCCCCACACACTTTGGAAATCACCCAGACTAGACTCAGCTGGCTCTGGAAATTGAATGAAGCTTATATTTACAGCTTAGCAGAATATACAAGCAGATATTTACAGTATATACAGTTATAGACAGAAATATACAAGGTAGAAGGTAATACAGAAACACAACTCCCCTCCCAGAAACCTGAATCCCCAAGAGGGGCTCNAGAGTCAACAAATGCAATCCTCTCTGTGTTAATAAAGAGCTTTAGAAGACGGGAAAGAGCCAAGAGGTTCTTTTGAAGCCAATGGACACAAGGCAGTGTCTGTGGTGATGATGAGTGCATGTCCTGGAGACTGTTTAGGCACACATTGCTAAAGGACCTTGGAAGCAGACGGTAGCAATCTGCTGTAACCAAGTAAAAGACATTTATGGAGACATCCGATTCCTGGAAGCTACATGAAGCCTCCACTTCTGGCAAAGACATAAATGGGAATGGAGAGGAAGCCTCTTCTCATATTTGCAGAAATATGTATAATTTTCAGATTCTGAAGGATCATTATCTTTAGCACAACCATTTTTTTCCTCTTGAAATGTAGATTATATTACTGCATCTACCTCTAACTCCTCAGCCCTTGGCACCCATAATTCAGTTTCCCCATTTAAAAAATTGCTGAGGTCTCTGTGCTGATATCTCAGCAAACACAATATTTCATCTCCAACTGTATCCTGTTTAGTCTGGATTTGTTCGTGTTCACAGGCAGTGGATTTGAAATACAGCCTTTCAGAATAATCAGTAATAAGCACACAAAAGTGACAGGCAATAATTTCATAGTTTTCATGGGAGATAACACAAGATATTTTGCAAAGCTTTGCCATATTGCACGACTGTGCCAATTTACCTCTTGCGGTAAGGCAGAGCTATTCATATTACAAAATACTAGGAGATGCTACTATAAATCTCACAGTATCTTGAAAATGTGCAATTACTCTTCAAAAGTGCCCAGATGGGGATTATATCTCATTATATCAAGTGCTATGCAAAAAAAACCCGAATGTCTGGCTGTAATTAATAGGGTTGGAAACGTCAAGAGGAACAGATCTGCTGATGAAAAAAACACGAGGGGTCAGAGTTGCAGCTAGAATAACAACTCAAGTGACTGGATGTTTACGTTAACCTTGTCCAAAGTATGTAATCATCCTGAGAATGCAAAACTGGACTGAATCATGGAACTGGACATGCAAGCTTTCCATTGTGTCTTAGAATCATAGAATGGTTTAGGTTGGAAGGGACCTCAAGGATCATCCAGCTCCAACCCCCTGCCATAGGCAGGGACACCTCCCACTAGAGCAGGTTGCTCAAGGCCTCATCCAGCCTGGCCTTAAACGCCTCCAGGGAGGAAGCATCCACAACCTCCCTGGGCAACCTGTGCCAGTGTCTTACCACCCTCACTGTAAAGAACTTCCTCCTAACATCCAGTCTAAATCTTCCCTCTTCCAGTTTAAACCCATTCCCCCTCGTCCTAACATTACTAGACCTTGTCAATAGTCCCTCCCCAGCCTTCCTGTAGGCTCCCTTCAGATACTGGAAAGCCACTCTAAGGTCTCCTCGAAGCCTTCTCTTCTCCAGGCTTTTCTGACCTTTCTGCCTATGTGTCTATGCATCAGAAATACGTCCAATAACGTTCCTTTCTCATGCTACAGTAGCACAGTAGATTTCTGATCACTTTTAGAAACAGAAAAACAAATCAGCTTTGGGGTCCCCAATTTAAGAGGGACAGGGATCTGATGGAGAGAGCCCAATGGAGAGCTATGAGGATGAGGGACCTGGAGCTTTTTGGTCTGGAGAAGAGAAGACTGACAGATCTAATACATGTTTATAAATTCCCAAGGGCTGAGGGTCAGGGAGGGGGACAGGCTCTGCTCACTTGCTTCCTGCCATAAGACACGGAGCAATGGATGTAAGCTGCAGCACAGGAGGTTCCAGCTCAACACAAGGGGGAACTTCTTGACTGTAAGGGTCACAGAGCACTGGAACAAGCTCCCCAAAGAGGTTGTGGAGTCTCCTTCTCTGGAGACATTCAAGGCCCAACTGGATGCATTCTTGTGTGACCTGTGCTAGATTCTATGGTCCTGCTCTGGCAGAGAGTTTGGACTCGATGATCTCTCGAGGTCCCTTCTAACCCCTGACATTCTGTGATCCTGTGATCCCTGGTGGGGAGGGGAACCTAAAAAACCAAACACCAACACCAATCATACGAAAAACAACAAACCAACCAAACAAAAAAATTAAAACAAAAAAAATCCCCCAACAAAATAAACTCCCCCCAAAACATAAACACACACAAAAAAACCCCAAACAACAACAAAAACCCCTCAACAAAACAAAACAAACAAAACCCCACCCAGCCAAAAAACCAAACCAAACCAACCATCCTAATTTTATGCTGAATTCATAGAATCAGTCAGGATTGGAAGGGACCACAAGGATCATCTAGTTCCAACCCCCCTGACATGGGCAGAGACACCTCACACTAGATCAGGCTGTCTAGAGCCTCATCCAGCCTGGCCTTAAACACCTCCAGGGATGGGGCTTCCACCACCTCCCTGGGCAACTCTATTCCAGGGTCTCACCACCTTCATGGTGAAGAACTTCTTCCTAACATCCAGCCTAAATCTACTCATTTCTAGCTTTGTTCTATTCCCCCCCAGCCCTATCACTACCTGACATCCTCAAAAGTCCCTCAGCTTTCCTGTAGGCCCCTTAAGATACTGAAATGTCACAAAAAGGCCACCTCAGAGTCTTCTCCTCTCCTGCCTGAACAGGGCAGAGCAGCTCAAGCCCTCAGATCATTCTCATGGCCCTTCTATGGACATATTCCAGCACATCCATATCCCTCTTGTAATAGGGGTTCCAGAACTGGATGCAGTACTCCTGATTTAGTTGAGGCAATTAATGAGGCAGGAATGATAAAACAGGTAGTTAATTTTATTTCTTGAAAGCCCTGCCCACATCTGTATACAAATTAGTTAAATCTGGGTTATAATTTGGTCAGGAAAACCTTCACAAGGATGCTTATGGGAAATTCATTCATTTAGGTGAACCAGAAAATTGGAAAAGTTTAGCCACAAAATGGCTTTGTCTCACTTGCAAATAGACAGCCTGGAGACCTAGGGAAAGTCTCTTATACTGATGGTGGAAGATTAGAAACTTTGAGGTCTCCTTTATGGCAGTGTTGGCACTGCTCAGTGCCTTGATAGCTGTTGAGAGGCTTCTAGATCTTCCCAGGCTCTAGCAGGGTGTTGGGAAAGAGACAGACGGTCTCTGATCTGATCCTGGTTCCTCTTGGCATAGAGATTTTCAGAGGTGCAGGCAGGATCTCTTGCAGATGTGCAGAGAGCACAATGTTGGTGGCAATTCTAGGCCTTCTCCTGGGAAACTTGAGGCACTTAAGTTTTCAGGTAGTTCAAGCCCAAAATATCAGGGCTAAGCTGGTCTGATACACAAGGCAGAGCAGAACACATTGTCCAAGCCAAGAGCAGTGAGGCAGAGGCAGCACAATTGCTTACAGCTTAGCTCAATTTATATTACTTGCTGAGTGTAATGGCTCCTTTGGCCACAGAGATTCAACAATAAGAATGGCATTTGCAAATCTGACCAAGGCTTGCTTACCCTTATTTGGGAAACACCTGTGGGTACCTGTTTATCACTTTGGAAGGGGACATAATGGCCCAAGCCTTTGTTTCCCTCCTGCCCTTGCTTCCCCCATCAGCAGAAGGGTGGGGCAAGCCAGGACATATTTTAGGCCTATTAGCCTTCCACAACTCCAGGTGGGGTCTCACCAGTGTGGAGTAGAGGGTGAGGATCACTTCGCTTGCCCTACTGGCCACACTTTTCTGGATGCAGCCTAGGATTTGTTTGGCTTTATGGGCTGCCAAGCACTCTGACAGCTCATATTGAGCTTCTCGTCCCCCAGCACCCCCAAGTCCCCCTCCTCAGGGCTACTCTCAAGCCAG
The DNA here is from genome assembly GCA_013400475.1 of Tricholaema leucomelas. Classification (NCBI taxonomy): domain Eukaryota; kingdom Metazoa; phylum Chordata; class Aves; order Piciformes; family Lybiidae; genus Tricholaema lacrymosa; species Tricholaema leucomelas. The sequence goes on from WAAF01001379.1 coordinate 46,120, forward strand.
CATTAAGGTTTGAAACTGATCCATTTTGGTGGAAGCTTAAATACAATCCTATTTTACGTGTGAATGAGTTCACTCAAACACCTAGACCTGGTTTACACTCACATAGGTGGAACTCAGCATTGCCAAACTCCAAATTACAAGCCCTAACCCAAGCTTTCCAACCCTAAACATTCCAGTTCCCTCTGTCTGCAGCTTTACAAACATGATACACAGATACAGGCTGGGTGATGAATGGCTGAGAGCAGCCCTGAGGAAAAGGACCTGGGGGTCTGGGTCGACGAAAAGCTGAACATGAGCTGGCAGTGTGCACATGCAGCCCAGACAGCAACCCTGTGCTGGGCTGCAGCAAGAGCAGTGTGGCCAGCAGGGCAAGGGAGGGGATTCTCCCCCTTTACTCTGCTCTCCTCAGACCCCACCTGGAGTACTGTCTGCAGTTCTGGAGCCCCCAACACAGGAGGGACATGGAACTGCTGGAGCGGGTCCAGAGGAGAGCCACGAAGATGATCAGAGGGCTGCAGCAGCTCTGCTATGAGGACAGGCTGAGAGAGTTGGGGCTCTTCAGCCTGCAGAAGAGAAGGCTTCCAGGAGACCTTAGAGTGGCTTTCCAGTATCTGAAGGGAGCCTACAGGAAAGCTGAGGAGGGACTATTTACACGGTCTAGTAATGTTAGGACGAGGGGGAATGGGTTTAAGCTGGAAGAGGGGAGATTCCGACTGGATATTAGGAGGAAGTTCTTCACAGTGAGGGTGGTGAGACACTGGCACAGGTTGCCCAGGGAGGTTATGGATGCTTCCTCCCTGGAGGTGTTTAAAGCCAGGCTGGATGAGGCCTTGAGCAACCTGCTCTAGTGGGAGGTGTCCCTGCCTATGGCAGGGGGTTGGAGCTGGATGATCCTTGAGGTCCCTTCCAACCTAAACCATTCTATGATTCTGTGTTTTCCTTCATGCACCACTGTAGCACTTTTCAAATAGACATCACCCCTGGATTATCCTGCTCAGAAGCTGCTTGTGGTTGGTCCACACATTTTGCAGTATTTCAATTCCGTTTGCCTCAGTAACAGTTTTCCCCAAAGAAACAGCTTTGGGTTATCTCAGGTGCATGCCAGAGACAGCAAGCTCTAGAGGCTTGGGTTTTCCCCTGAAGTTTTCTGCAGCATTAGTAGCTGAGCAGGCTCAGCTGAGTATGTACCCAGATATGCTTTTATTAAAACCGACTTTTAGTATTAGTCATGAACAGATCTAAGCATTTTCTTTTTCCCCTTAGTGCAAAGAGAGTTAGAGAAAATTGCATCTGAATGAAGTTATTCTCATGCTCTGACAAACATTTTGATCAAACACACAAAAGTGCAGATGCATCTCCAAAATATTTTTAACTGCTCTGAGATGCGAGTCTTGGGTTTTCTGTAAGAATTAAGCATGATATCTATTCCAAAGGAAGCATGGGACAAGGCAGAGCAGATGTCTAGGGTGCAAAGTGAAAACAGCTGAATTTTTTCATTCAACAAAAGTTACATTTTGTGAAAACAACGCTTTGCATTTACGATTCTACCAAATTATCTCTCGTTCTCAGATGTGTTGAGAAGTAAAACCAAAAGCAATTCTTTTTCCTTTCTTCCGGGAGAAAAGCAGAGGTGGATAGATTCTCCTTAGCTACCTTTAATTCTGGCTTCAACAGCATAATTTGTCAGAGCCAACGTGACTATTGCACAGACAAACTGAGTGCCTTCCACTGAATCTTTGCAACCCTGACATGCAGGCCACAGAGCATGAAACATTCACTTGAATTCAGTTTGTAGAACAAGTAACCAAAACCAACTCTGCCTCCCTTTTACCTCCCCAAGCCTGTTGTGAAAATGTTTAATGGCCCTAACCCTGCAAAACTGCCATGCAAATGGATGCTGCTTCTCAGGCGGACTGTCACAAGCACATGATGAAGAAGGGGAGCTGTGATGGCTATTTTTAGATGGATGACACCAGGTCCATGGAAAACTTCTCTGAAAAAATAAACCAGCCAGACTTTTGGATCACCCTTCCTTATATGCAGCTACATTAATCAACCTCAGCTTTCTCTACATCAGGAAGTGACGGCCAGCACCATGCCTTGGCCTTTTCTGCTAGATCATAGAATCATAGAAGAGACCTCCAAGATCATCCAGTCCAACCTAGCACCCAGCCCTATGCAATCAACCAGACCATGGCACTAAGTGCCTCATCCAGGCTTTGCTTGAACACCTCCAGGGACAGTGACTCCAGCACCTCCCTGGGCAGCCCATTCCAATGGCAAATCACTCTCTCTGGCAAGAACTTCCTCCTAACATCCAGCCTATACTTCCCTCAGCACAACTTGCAACTGTGTCCCCTTGTTCTGTTGCTGGGTGCCTGGGAGAAGAGACCAACCTCCACCTGGCTACAGTCTCCCTTCAGGCAGTTGTAAACAGCAATGAAGTCACCCCCGAGCCTCCTCCTCTCCAGGCTAAACAACCCCAGCTCCCTCAGCCTCTCCTCATAGGGTTTGTGTTCCAGGCCCCTCACCAGCCTTGTTGCCCTTCTCTGGACACATTCCAGCACCTCAACATCTCTCTTGAATTAAGTAGCCCAGAACTGGACACAGTACTCAAGGTGTGGCCTGACCAGTGCTGAGTACAGGGGCAGAATAACCTCCCTCGTCCTACTGGCCACACTGTTCCCAATGTCTCACAATCTCTGTAGATCAACAGCTGCCACTTAGCAATGAGTCGACTGCCTGGGAAGCTGCAACCCATATATTTATTCTCCTGACTTACCAGTTTGCTCTTCTGACTTTTACTTGTGGTTTCTTCAATCCAGGCTATGCATAGCCAACTTCTCTCTTTAAGCAGTACTTAGGATGTGCACCTCAGGTTTACCTCTTATTAGAATTCTTCTTACCTAGCCCTACTCACTGGAATTCTGTATTTCTTAATTCTATCTCATACTAGACAATTGAAATCCCTGCAGTAAAGGGCCCTAATAGTTGCCTTTGAAAAATTAGTGCTGTTTAATGTTTGGGAATACCAGCCTTGACAAAAATATGCCCACACTTAATTAGTATTTGATACATTTAGTAGGTGAGTTGACTTGGATCACCTTAACACTCAAAACACCCACAACAAACTAACAAAAAAAACCCATGTACAAAACCATCTGAATAAATATGCTGAAAGATCTCTGCATTCCTGAACACTTTTACTCACTTTTTTGACCTGTACAACTCAGGCTAAGAGTTGTGTTATTTATATGCAGTCTGTTCAGGAGACTCTCCCTGCATCTGGAAGAATATCATGGTGTGTACATACCAAGAAATACACAACACTGAGACACTGCTCAATTTTTCAAGGGTAGGAAGTTCTGCCTACAGATTAACTAAGAAAGTATTACCTGCGTCTAATAATTATAGGATCATTGAAGGTCTCTTCCAATATGGTTGATTCTATGATTTTATGTTAGGGGTTGGAAGAGACCCAAAGAGATCATCGAGTCCAACCCCTCTGCCAGAGCAGGACAATACTATCTAACAGAGATCACAGAGGAACACATCCAGACAGGCCTTGAAAGCCTCCAGAGAAGGAGACTCCACGACCTCTTTGGGGAGCCTGTTCCAGTGCTCTGTAACCCTTACAGTCAAGAAGTTCCACCTTGTGTTGAGGCAGAACCTCTTTTGCTGCAACTTACACCTGTTGCTCCTTGTCCTATCGCAGGGAGCAGTGAGCAGAGCCTGTCCCCCCACTCCTGGCAGCCTTCAGATACTTATAAATATTTATCAAATCCCCTCTAAGTCTTCTCTTCTCCAGACTAAACAGCCCCAGGTCCCTCAGCCTCTCCTCATAAGCCATGCCCTCCAGGCCCCTAATCATCCTCGTAGCCCTGCACTGGACCCTCTCCAGCAGATCCCTGTCCCTCTTAAACTGGGGACCCCAAAAGTGAACACAGTATTTAAGATGAGGTCTCAGCAGGGCAGAGTAGAGGGGAAGGAGAACCTCCCATGATCTGCTGGTATGATATCACAGTATCACAGTATCACAGTATCACCAAGGTTGGAAGAGACCTCACAGACCATCAAGTCCAACCCTTTACCACAGAGCTCAAGGCTAGACCATGGCACCAAGTGCCACGTCCAACCTTGCCTTGAACAGCCCCAGGTACGGCGACTCCACCACCTCCCTGGGCAGCCCATTCCAGTGTCCAATGACTCTCTCAGTGAAGAGATATGCTCTTGCTTTCACTGAAACAGCATAATGCAAACCAGAATAAAACTCCATCTGTATATCCACAAAATATATAAACTAGAATAGTTTAATACGTTGATCTTTATACTCTGCTCCAGTCCTTTAATAAAATCAGCCTGAAGCTTGAGGGTTCAGCTATTGTATTTAAAAGGTATTAGTGTCCAGAAGGCAAACTTGATTATATTTCCCCCTCTTCAGCCTGGAACAACAAACATTACAACAGAAAAAAAAACTCAACAACCAAAAAACCAAATTATTAACATACTGCATAATCTTCAACCTAAAGAAAAAAATGCCCTTTTATATGTTCTGCTAATTGTTCTAGCAAAGCTAGCAGAAAGCAATTCTAGCAGCTGACTGAAGCTCCTAATCCAACAAAACACTTAAATGTGTATTCGAATTTTCCAGGCTGAGATGTGGACATCAACTGAAATACACAAGAGAAGAATTTCCTGCCCCCCCCCCCCCCCAAATAAAAACCTAAAACAACAAAAATCAACTAAACAAAAATTTAAAAATAATACAAACAAAACAACCAAACCCAACACAAGCAAAAAAAAAAAAAAAAACCAAACTCAAACCCAAACTAAACAAAAAAAAGACCAAAAAAATATCAAAAACAACCCAAGTAAAAAATGCTTCTAAGATATTAAACCCCAGTCTGTACCCCCAGAATATCCTGAAAATATTTGCTTCTTTCTTCATAGAAATCAGAAGCAAACAAAAGGTTCTGGCCTCCTGAACGCATGCCAGGAAAGCTCCTGTCATCTGCCAGAAAGTGAACTTATAGCAAGGGAAAAGGTGGCTTCAATAAGCCCAAGGAGGGAGCAGTAAAAGAAACAAAATTATTATGAACAGCCTGGTAGGTAGTAATTGTAGCCATAAAACCACTGCTATTGAGTCATTTACATTTTAGAGCTCTTCTAGCCAAAGAAATGGGAAAAGGATCACAGGATGTTAGGGGTTGGAAGGGACCTCCATACATCATCAAGTCCACCCCCCCTGCCACAGCAGGACCATACAATCTAGCACAGGTCACACAAAAATGCATCCAGACAGGGCTTGAAAGCATCCAGAGAAGTAGACTCCACAATCTCGCTGGGCAGGCTGTGCCAGTGCTCTGTGGTCCTTACAGTCAAGAAGTTCTTCCTCATGCTGAGGTGGAACTTCCTGTGCTGTAGTTTGTACCCATTGCCCCTTGTTCAGGGCACAACTGAGAATTTGTCCCCTTCCTGTTGATCCCCAGCCCTCAGATATTTATAAACATCGATTAGATCCCCTCTGAGTCTTCTCTTCACCAGACCAAGCAGCCCCAGGTCCCTCAGCCTCTCCTCACAGTGCAGTGCTCCAGCCCCTTCCCTGTCATTGTAGTCCTCCCTTGGATTCCAATGATGATGAAATAGTTTGGAGAAGTTGTGTTCATTTGAGAAGCTCTTTGTATCCAAGAGAGCTGTAAAGAATAAAAACACGACAGAGCTCATCAGGAAAGTAGTCTCCTCTGTTGTTGAGGAAACCTGATAAAGACAACTTTATGGGTAGGGAAAAAAACATAATTTTTTCAGAGTAATGAATTAAGAAGCATTTCCTGAATGAATAAAATCATCAATAACTATGGGAGAGTTATGTAACTCAACTCAATGTTTGTATTAACTTCACACTTTAGGCATGGCACTGTTGGCTTCTGATAATCACTCTGCTCTATGCAGCTTCACTGGGCCAGGACAGAGATTCTCCGTTACTGAAACTATAAAAATGAAGAGCAGGATTATCACAGGATCATAGAATCACAGAATGCCAGGGGCTGGAAAACACCTCAAAAAATCATCTGGTCCAGCCCCCCTGCCAGAACAGGATCACCTAGAACAGATCACACTGGAAAACATCCACATGGTTCTTGAATATCTTCATAGAGAGGGACTCCACAACCCCTCTGGCAAGCCTGTTCCAGTGCTTTGTCACCTTCACAAGGGAAAAAAATCTTCCTCAAATTCACATGGAACCTCCTCTGCCTCAACTTTCACCCATTGCTGCTTGTCCTCTCACTGAGCATCATGGAGAGGAGGCTGGCTCCATCCTCCTGGCACTCACCGCTTACATTATAAATATAAGTTTATTTGAATCCAAACGAGGTCAAGGACTACAAACTGAAAAATGTACTTGGAAGATCAAAAAACTCTATTGAACATCTGAATAAATTCAGCATTTGGAACAACTGCATAACAATGTGAAAAAACACAGACCTAATGGGAATTTTATGCTCCAGTTGGATCTGCCATTGCATAAAAGGTCGTCAGAATTAAAACTTCTTCAGAGAATATAAATTGTGAAAGTCTACAACAAAATTATTACAACTTTTTTCTTTCTTCTTTTTTTTTTTTTTTTTTACATTAACAACTGATTCAAATCAGAGGCTTCAGAATTATTTATTCCTAAGATTCAAATAAGGAAGTTCAGAATTATTTATGCCTAAAACACAAAATAAACCAAAAAGGTCATCATTTCATCTAAGAAGAAAAATGTTAAAGCATTGAAACAAATGAAGAAACCAAGTCATTAAAATTTTCTTCTATGCAGATCATTAAAGTTTAATGCCTTCACCAAGCTGGGGGCTGATGTGGCTGGGTTGGAGGGCAGAAGGGCTCTGCAGCGGGACCTTGACCGCCTGGACAGATGGGCAGAGTCCAATGGGATGGCATTCAATGGCTCCAAGTGCAGGGTGCTGCACTTTGGCCACAACAACCCCATGCAGAGATACAGGCTGGGGTCGGAGTGGCTGGAGAGCAGCCAGACAGAGAGGGATCTGGGGGTGCTGATTGATACCCGCCTGAACATGAGCCAGCAGTGTGCCCAGGTGGCCAAGAGAGCCAATGGCATCCTGGCCTGCATCAGGAATGGTGTGGCCAGCAGGAGCAGGGAGGTCATTCTGCCCCTGTACTCTGCACTGGTTAGACCACACCTTGAGTACTGTGTTCAGTTCTGGGCCCCCCAGTTTAGAAGGGACATTGAGATGCTTGAGCGTGTCCAGAGAAGGGCGACGAGGCTGGTGAGAGGCCTCGAGCACAGCCCTACGAGGAGAGGCTGAGGGAGCTGGGATTGTTTAGCCTGGAGAAGAGGAGGCTCAGGGGTGACCTTATTGCTGTCTACAACTACCTGAGGGGTGGTTGTGGCCAGGGGGAGGTTGCTCTCTTCTCTCAGGTGGCCAGCGCCAGAACGAGAGGACACAGCCTCAGGCTGCGCCGGGGGAAGTTTAGGCTCGAGGTGAGGAGAAAGTTCTTCACTGAGAGAGTCATTGGCTACTGGAATGGGCTGCCCAGGGAGGTGGTGGAGTCGCCGTCCCTGGAGCTGTTCAAGGCAGGATTGGATGTGGCACTTGGTGCCATGGTCTAGCCTTGAGCTCTGTGGTAAAAGGTTGGACTTGATGATCTGTGAGGTCTCTTCCAACCCTGATGATACTGTGAGACTGTGATATGACACATTTTATGAGGTTTCACTCTTCTGATTAAAATGTGTTTGGGAATTTTTGTTTCATTTGCAGTGCAGCTTAATAAATATTCTAGAAAGAATCTGAATATTACAAAACAGAAGTGATGGAACGACCAGACAAAGAATTTGAGGGTCTTCAGAATATTAAAAAACCTGTACTTACATTAATTTCTTACAGCTGTGATTTTCAGAGGTCAATTTTCAATATGAAATGAGTGGTCTGTAATAAAAGATGAGCTTGTGAAAATCACAAGGAGTGTGGCTAGGAGGTCAAGCAAGGTTCTCCTGGCCCTACATGCTGCCCTGGCAGCACCACGTCTGTAATACTGTGTCCAGTTCTGGGCCCCTAGTTCAAGGAGGACAGGGAGCTGCTTGAGAAAGTCCAGTGTAGAGCCACAAAGATGATGAAGGGAATGGAACATCTCTTGTTACAAGCAGAGCCTGACAGAGATGAGGCTCTTAAGCTTGGAGAAGAGGAGACTAAGCGGTAACTTCATCAATGTTTATAAAGATGTAAAGCATGAGTGCCAGGAGTCTGGAGCCAGGCTTTGCCCAGTGATGCCCAATGCCAGGACAAGGGGCAATGGGTGGAAGTTGAGGCATAGGAAGTTCCATGGAAACATGAGTATCACAGTATCACAGTATCACCAAGGTTGGAAGAGACCTCACAGATCATCAAGTCCAACCCTTTACCACAGAGCTCAAGGCTAGACCATGGCACCAAGTGCCACATCCAATCCTGCCTTGAACAGCTCCAGGGACGGCGACTCCACCACCTCCCTGGGCAGCCCATTCCAGTGGCCAATGACTCTCTCAGTGAAGAACTTTCTCCTCACCTCGAGCCTAAACTTCCCCCGGCGCAGCCTGAGGCTGTGTCCTCTCGTTCTGGTGCTGGCCACCTGAGAGAAGAGAGCAACCTCCCCCTGGCCACAACCACCCCTCAGGTAGTTGTAGACAGCAATAAGGTCACCCCTGAGCCTCCTCTTCTCCAGGCTAAACAATCCCAGCTCCCTCAGCCTCTCCTCGTAGGGCTGTGCTCGAGGCCTCTCACCAGCCTCGTCGCCCTTCTCTGGACACGCTCAAGCATCTCAATGTCCCTTCTAAACTGGGGGGCCCAGAACTGAACACAGTACTCAAGGTGTGGTCTAACCAGTGCAGAGTACAGGGGCAGAATGACCTCCCTGCTCCTGCTGGCCACACCATTCCTGATGCAGGCCAGGATGCCACTGAGGAGGAATTATTTTCCCTGTGAGGGTGAGAGAACCCTGGAACAGGCTGCCCAGGGTAGTTGTGGAGTCTCCCTCTCTGGAGATATTCAAAACCCACCTGAATGTGTTCCAGTGTGACCTAGTTTAGGTGATGCTGCTCTGACAGAGGGGTTGGACTGGAAGAGCTTTTGAGGTCTCTTCCAGCCATTGACATTCTGTGATTATGAGTTCTATATTAAAAAAAAAAAATAATCCAACATAAGTTTTGTTTTCCCTTTGTTACACTGCAAGTCCCTTTTACTCACTGTGGGAATTTTTATTGCTTTAGTTGTTTCAAAACCAAAAAGAACAATTCAAAAATAACCGTTGACTGAAACTGATGGCCATAATTTCTTCCAAAGCAGTCTGAATCCTTCTGAACCTACATCAATTTGGGTTGTTGACTGGTCCTTTCTGGCAACAGTATGAACTACAGAATCACAGAATGAACCACATTGGAAAAGACCTTCAAGATCATCCAGTCCAACCTATCATCTACCACCTTCTAATTAACTAAACCATGACACTAAGTGCCTCATCCAGTCTCCTTGTAAACAGCTCCAGGGATGGTGACTCCACTATCTCCCCAGGTAGCCCATTCCAATGGCAATCACTCTTGCTGTGAAGAACTTCTTCGTAAGGTCCAGCCTAAACCTGCCCTGGTGCAGCTTGAGGCTGTGTCCTCTTGTTCTGTCATTGGTTGCCCAAGAGAAGAGACCGACCCCCATCTGGCTACAACCTCCCTTCAGGAAGTTGTAGAGAGCAATAAGGTCTCCCCTGAGCCTCCTCCTCTCCAGGCGGAACAACCCCAACTCCCTCAGTCGCTCCTTGTAAGGCTTGTGCTTGTGTATGGCCACAGAAGCTACAAGAACTTAAATGTAAAGAGGTATTTACACAACTAGTTGTTCCACAAGCCTTGACTCCTAACAATTCAGGTGCACCAAGGCCACCATGATCTCCCCAAGCCAAGAAAGACCTGCAACCAAGGGGAGGTTCAAAAGCATCTTGTATAGTCGTTTTATTTTTCTGTCTTTTAAGGCAGAAGTGCCTGAGGACTTTGTGGATTCTGTTTTGCATTCCTTCTTAGCTTGCCAAAACTGAGATAATGCTTTAGAAGGATAAAACCCCATTTTGTTGTTCCAGAGGTTCATTTTAAGGAGGTAAAGCAATATGAGAACACAGCACACACTTGTAATGCATGCAACTGAAATACTAATGAAGTCCCAAGGCTTAAGAAACAAAATGAAAAAGAAAAATGTGTACATAAGCAATCCATGCTTTCTTCTTGTCCTAATGACCATTTTTGAGTTCAGCAGCATGAGGAGAGGCTGAGGGAGCTGGGGTTGTTTAGCCTGGAGAAGAGAAGGCTCAGGGCTGACCTCATTGCTGTCTACAACTACCTGAAGGGAGGCTGTAGTCAGCTGGGGGTTGGTCTCTTCTCCCAGGCAATCAGCAATAGAACAAGGGGACACAGCCTCAAGTTGTGCTGGGGGAGGTATAGGCTGGATGTTAGGAGGAAGTTCTTCCCAGAGAGAGTGATTGGCATTGGAATGGGCTGCCCAGGGAGGTGGTGGAGTCACCACCCCTGGAGCTGTTCAAGAAAAGACTGTATAGTGCCATTATCTAGTTGACTGGATAGGGCTGGGTGCTAGGTTGGACTGGATGATCTTGGATGTCTCTTCTAACCTGGATGGTTCTATGATTCTATGATACAAGAGTTATTTCATGGAATAGCCACATCCATAGCCAGAAGCATTCCCCACCATAGTAGAAGGCTGAGCTGGATTCAAATGTTTTGCTGGTGGGAGCAGAGTCTCCAAGAAGACACAAAGGAATATGGTGCCTTCAAAGTCTATGCCAAAGATGGGTTTTGTATTTTTCTTATATTTTTGCTCATCACTAGCTAGATAGTGGCAAAGAAAAACTGTTCCTAATTACTTTAACAAGGATTTAGTCTAGAAACCAAAGCCATCCTCATTCGGTAATGACATTAATATCCAGTAACTGAGTCACGTTATCCACAATTATTATAGAGACTATAGAGTTCCTTGTGGAAAACAACCTTCTACATCATCACAGAACATGGATAAAATTTGGGATGTATCTAGTACAATGATGGATTCAGTCAAGCAGAAAATTAACCAACACACAGTCTGGCCACTAATCCAATAACCCTAAAATTCCTCCAGTATGTCAGGTATCTGTTTCAATCAAACCAGTGAGGAGGAAAAAAAACCCAGAGAGCTGTCTATTCATAGAGACTTTGGAGAACAGAGAATTTCACTCAGAAATGAAAGAGCAGATGCTTTCAACATGAGCCAACAGTGTGCACATGCAGCCCAGACAGCCAACCGTGTGCTAGGCTGCATCAAGAGAAGTGTGGCCAGCAGGGCAAGGGAGGGGATTCTCCCCCTTTACTCTGCTCTCGTCAGACCCCACCTGGAGTACTGTGTGCAGTTCTGGAGCCCCCAGCACAAGAAGGACATGGAACTGCTGGAGCGGGTCCAGAGGAGAGCCACGAAGATGCTCAGAGGGCTGCAGCAGCTCTGCTATGAGGACAGGCTGAGAGAGTTGGGGCTCTGCAGCCTGGAGANGGTCCCTTCCACGGTATCAAAGTATCACCAAGGTTGGAAGAGACCTCACAGATCATCAAGTCCAACCCTTTACCACAGAGCTCAAGGCTAGACCATGGCACCAAGTGCCATGTCCAACCTTGTCTTGAACAGCCCCAGGGACGGCGACTCCACCACCTCCCTGGGCAGCCAACCTAAACCATTCTATGATTCATCTTGTGAGCAGAGCTCAGTGCAGCAGGCAGGCAGGAAAGATACCAGGGTGCTCTCTTGGCTGTAATGATCCTTCAGGTAGAAGTGGATTTGCTGGGTGCCTCATGCCCATCTGTTGGGCTTGTACTCCAACATATTTTCCAAACCTGGTAGCAGGAATCTTGGCAATTAGCAGAGGAGTTCTCCCTGGCAATGAATTCTACATGAGGGCTAAACAAATTTAAGAAAATCTGGATCGTGCAAGTCCTCATTACTGCAAAGCTCTTCCAGCTGTTTTCTGTCAATCACAGCACTAAAGCACACCAGGTTGCTGAGAACCTCTGGTGATGCAAAGCATTTTCAGATCATGAAGAGCAAGAATCTATCAGAAAGGATGTATTCACTCCCCATAAGGAAAACTTGAAGCAAAGACTATGCCTAATCTACCTAATCTGCACATAAAGGGCATTAAGGTCCTCATCTCACAAATCTCCAACACACTTCAAGCGTACATTACAGGTCTCAGGATCATTCTGCTTTGCATGGAAACAGTGCACAAGGAGGAGGAGAAACCTAATGCTGGTTTGTTCACCCTCTGTAGTCACAACCAGCTGAAGTCTCCAGATGACTTATTTAAAACAAAGGTATGGACAGATGCAAGTTCATCTAAGAAGCTGACAGAGGAATCTGTTCAAGAAAAGACTGGATGAGGCACTTAGTGCCATGGTCTAGTTGACTGGATAGGGCTGGGTGATAGATTGGACTGGATGATCTTGGAGGTCTCTTCCAACCTGGTTGGTTGATTCTATTCTATTCAATCTCATAAGTACATGAGACCCCGGAATGTGTTGCCCAGGGAGGTGGTTGAGGTCCCATCCCTGGAGGTAAGGCCAGGCTGGATGGGGCTCTGGCCAGCCTGATCTAGGGTAGGGTGTCCCTGCTCATGGCAGGGGGGTTGGAACTAGATGATCCTTGTGGTCTCTTCCAACCCTGACTGATTCTATGATTCTACATCAGGTACCTTATCCTTTTTCAGCTGTGTATAAAGTAGTCAGCAATGGCTTAAGGGTTTGGGGTTTTTTTATTTGGTTTATCAGTATTTTATCAATTCTCTCTCAAATGAATTAAAGTTACCAGATTCAGCCATGAGGAAGTGTGGACAAGGCAGCATGTGTAGAAGTGGCACTTGGGAACATAGCTTACTGGTCATGGTAATGTTGGGTTGGACTTGATAATTGTCGTGGTAGGCCTGATAGGCCCAAAATAGGCTTAATACATATCCTGCCTTGCCCAGGCATGTTTTTCTGTTCTATGAGAGAGGCAAGTGCAGGAAAAGGACACAAAAGAACCTGGAGCCACTGAGTCTGGCCTGCCCAGGGTCCTGTGGTAAACAAGGTACACACACTGAGCTTGTGCCTGCCTAGTGCAAGGCCTGTGCTTTTCCCAAATTTGGTAAAAGCCAGCCTGTGGCTTTGTCCAATATGGTATGGTTTGGCTAACAGCCATCCTGATTGGCTATTCTGTGTCCAAGGGGCAATTAATCTCAGCCCACATTGATAAAAGGAGACATGCAGGTGAACAACGTGCTCCCCTGCTCTCTGCCGTGTTCTGGTGTGCTCTGCCACTGCCTGCTGCAATTGCCTACTGCCTTATTGTTTGCCAGTAAACTCCACTGCTGTTTGCTTACCAGGAGCAGGCCCTGGATGCCTGCACGGGATCAGCCTGTGTGGTCAGCTTGACATCGTGCTGAGATTGCACATCGCACGACATCCTGCCTCTACACCTGAAAGTCCTGCTTAGAAGTCCTGGAGATACACAGATTGTCCAGAGGAGCCAGGAGACAAGGTCAGAGATTGTCTGCCTCCCTTCCCCAGAAGCCTGGGAAGAATCAAGTACCACAGCCGACAAGGCAGAGTCCCCTGAAAGCATTTGGGCACTGTCTGGACTCTGGCTAGTCCCCGTGAGTTGGGTAATAATAAGTTGCGAGTAAAGGCTTATGAGCCTCTTTGTAATTCTCCACTGCCTTCTGCCATAAGCAGAAAGAGCTCCTTGAGTCCATCCAGAGGGCATGCAGTACACTGACCACAAGCAGCATTCAACTGTGGGAATCTTCTTTCCCGGTTCAATTAATGTTTATATATTTTGCTTGTTATTACTAGATGTAGATACTATCCATAGAATGTTTCCATGGCCATGTAAGAACCTAAACATTATTAAAATTAGCCATCTGGGGTGGCAAGAGTTCTGAATAGCAACATTAATAAACAATATTAATTTGGGGGAAAAAAATATCTCTCATTAATTAATTTCCCCTTCGCAACAATGATCTTGAAGGTCTTTTCCAACCTTAATGATTTAAGCACAGTAGATAGGACAGCAATTTCTTCCTCAGTGGGAGGGAATGGATTGCTTTTTTCCACTGAATCTAAGATGCTATTCAGGCTTAGAAAACATTTATTTCCTTTAAAACAAAAAAGATTTTAATATGTTACCTCCACCTTGAAAACAACTGTAATGAACAATAACTAAAGACAATTAAATTGTTCATCTTTAACTGATTTCTTTACCTCTTCTCAAGCCATAGCATAGCTGTGCTCAACTGCCTTACTGTGATATATGCAATCAGACACTGGCATGCCTGTTCAGTACTTCTGGGAGACTATGTGGTTACACACCAGCCAGATGTCAAGGTTCTTAAATTTTCACCAAGGTACATTCCCTGTGGTTTCATTGCAGAGGGCAAGATTTTAATTGCCAAGGGCAAATGTATTTTTAAGGTGGGATTATGTATTCATAATGTTTTTGTACACTGTGGGTTACCTTTTCTTACAACCAGCATTGTTAAGAGCTGTAGTAATGTGTCATTTATGAAAAGCAGTCTTTTCTTTCCTTTGGCCATCCTTGAAAATGCATTCTGATTTTCAACTGTATTTTTCCTTCATAAAGTGGTTGCAAGTGCAAATGCAATGCATCAGCAGCCTTTAAGAATTAAAAATATATATATATATATAAAGCTGCTTTCAAAACTGCTTTGCTCATACCAAATACAGTTTGAGAGAAGTGCAGTTTCCAATTTGCATGGCAGAGATGCAGTAACCAATTGGAAGGCAGTGGCTGCCAGGAACATTTGGTGTCAATTATAGCAGAGCTGGAGGAAAAAAAAAGACCCCAAACCCACCAAAATTTTTAAATATATGCATACATGTATACTTTTTCTAGAGAAACTGGTGAAATCTCACTTTTTTTTTTCTTGGGTTTGTCAAAAGGAGGATTTCCTGCAGTTTGTGTTCTGTCAAGGGGCAGTTTGTCCCAGCAAAATGTCAAGATGTCTTTATCTAAAGCAATTTGCCCTACTTGCATTCTCAGCAGACCAGAAAGTTGTACTGTTTTCATGAGTAATAATGAGAATACTAGAATGTGATTATTAAACACAGACATCTGAGGGACAGAAATTGTAAAACTGGAGGACAATTTTCCACTTACACTTATATAAATGGCTGCCACTATTATTCCTGGAACTGTCCCATGACTGCTGCTAGTGGTGGCCACATACCTCAGAGCCCAAGGCTGTCTTTATGCCACAAGTAACTGTAGTGGCTTAAGGAACTTCTCCCTCCCCCCCAGTTAAAATCTACAAGGCCAGCTCAGACTAGGATAAAGTTCTATTTAGAGGAAAGCTAAATTCACAAGCATATATATATATACACACACACAATATATTTACAGGTATTTACAATTATATATTTACAGGTATTTACAATTAGATACAATTGAGAAATAATTCAGAAATCCAAATTCCCTCCCAGACAAACAAAAAGAAGCCCAGAAGGGGCCACAAAGCCACCCTCTCTCCTTCTCCCAGACAGACAACAACCTTACTTGTTATCTGTTATCTAAGGTTAATGGAAGACATTAGAGAGAAGTGAAGAGATCCAGCACCCAGAAGCAAAAGAGAGCCAAATTGTTTATACTTTGGCTTCTTATCCCTTTTACCAAACCAATAAATGATATGGACTTAATCATTATTATTCTTTTATAACCAATGATCTAATTTCTCTCATTAGAATATTCCAATGAGCCTCAAACCAGCACAGTAACTCCCTCCATGAGCAATCCTACAGATTTCATTCCCTACCCTTCCAATTTAGCCATGAGACAGAGCCAGGTCTTACAAGATGACAAAAAAGCTCTCACAGTGGATAAGTAGAGATGCTGCACCTTTCTGAAAAGCATTTCTGTAGTGGTTTAAGGATTATTGGAATACTCTAATAAGAGAAATTAGATTACTGGTGGTAAAAGAGTAACAATGATAGTCTGTATCATACATTGGTTTGCTAAAAGGGATAAAAAGGCAACATATAAACAGTTCATTCTTCTTTGCTCTTGGGCACTGGATCTATCTGCTTCTCAAACCTCCTCCACTAACCTTGGCTAACAGATACCACATAAGCCTTGCTGTTTGTTTTCTATCTGACAGAGAGAGAGGGTGGCTTTGGCCCCTTCTGGGCTTTCTTTGTCCAGGGGGTAAGATTGGATTTCTGTATTATTTCTCAATTGTATCTAATTGTAAATATCTGTAAATATATAATGCATATATGCTTGTAAATTTAGCTTTGCTGCAAACAGAGCTTTATCTTACTTTCAAGCCATCTGAGCTGGTCTGGCAAAGTTTAGTCAGGGGTGGGGGAAGGTTCCAATCCACCACAATTTCTTAGGCTATAATATAATATAGATGAACTGTAGTTTTCATTTCATAAAGAAAACTAGTGCTTTCTGGGTTGAAAAAAACATGACCAGCCATGAATAATAATGCCCTTGCTTGTGGCTTCAGAACTCAAGCCCCATGGGTTTTCACCTTTTTGAATCCCATAGAGCAATCCCTTCCCCCATAAACTAAAGCTCCAGCCCACATTAGTTTTATTACATACCTTTAAAATGTCTTCTTAGGCTAAAAATGTGCTAAATGAATTTTAAGTGTGTTCTATCAATCATAAAAAGTAAACTACATCTAGACCTCCACAATGTAGAGCACAGAAACTGTGCCTTGTTGAGAAAGAAAACAGCCATAGCTGTTCATAGAACAAACCAGGAGAGAGTCAACCAAGCCATTCTTGGTCTCTCCAAAGAAAAGCAGTGGTTTATCTTTCACTCTATTCTTGTGTCCCTAGCACATGGAACACTGCTCTAAGCACTGGAAAAACAATCACACAACTTCTGAGCATGCTGGGTCACCCAAAGCATGGCTGGAAAGGCACCTCCTGGAGTGAACTGAGAGATGAGGATGAGTCACTGCAAGGTGCTAGGGAAGCACTGTTTTCCCTGCAAATGATGAAGGTCTGTACATGGCATTAACAAAGTCTAAGTAGACAACTTCTTGTTGAAAGGGAAAAAAAAACCAAAACCAACCCCAAAACCCAGAAAATCCTACACCAAACAACAAAAGAACAGCTCCTTGGAGCTGGCACAGTCTCTTGTGTTAGGTTCTGCAGTCTTGTATCTCACCAGAGCTATTAAAGGCAGTCCAGAATGTGATCTGATTTCCACCACATCTGGAATGATTCCACTGCAGTCACTGAAATTCCTCTCTCATGCCTCCAGAACAACAGGCTGCAACTGCTTCAAAAACTGTTAGCCACCAGAAAGGGTGGCAGGAATTAGCTTTTTTAAAGAGGCACATTTGGCTAAAGCATGCCCCACGTGTTAAACTTCCACCTACCTGAGCAAGGCCCTGGCTGCTTTAGATCCCCATTTCATTCCACTGAAATCCAGAGCCCTGCCTCATGGGCTGACTGCAAAATACAAAGTTAAAGTTTTTAGCTATTGATGTTAGTCATAATCACAAAAACATTCTGGTTGGCAAAGCCCCTCAGGATCACCAAGTCCAACCATTATTCCTACTCTACAAAGTGTACCCTAAACCATATCCCCAAGCACCACATCCAAACGACTCTTAAACGCATCCAGGATTGGTGATTCCACCACCTCCCTGGGCAGCATAGTCCACTGCCTGACCACTCTCACTGGGAAAAAAAAACCCTTCCTAATGTCCAGTCTAAACCTACTCAGTCACAGCTTGAGGCCATTCCCTCTTGTTCTATCACTATTTACCTGTGAGAAGATACCAGCACCAACCTCTCCACAACCTCCTTCCAGGTAGCTGTAGGCAGTGGTGAGGTCTCCCCTCAGCCTCCTCTTTTTCACACTAATCATCTCTAGCTCCTTTAGTGAATCCTCATATGATTTTTTTCTCCAGGCCCTTCCCCAGATTCGTTGCCCTTCTCTGCACTGGCTCCAGCACCTCCACATCCTTCTTGTAATGAGGTGCACAAAACTGAACACAATACTCAAGGTGTGGCCTCACCAGAGCCAAGTACAAGGGGACAATAAGGTGCTCAATATTAATGCAAACCTTTATTACATGTGAAAAGTTACCAACAGTAACTTAGATGTTTTCCTTTCCTCTCAGGCAATACTTTTGGGCAACGTAGCAGGTGATAACCTGAATTTATAAGTGCAATGTGATAAAAGTTACCACAAAGTAAGCTTCTTTCCAAAGTCCCTAACATTTTCCTTACAAGAACATGTGATTTTTTTTTTACTCCTCTGTTAGTCTTGATTATCCAGATTTGCACTGCTCTTAAAAGTAATGACTGCTTTCATTTGGCAGGATAGCTGAAGAGCTACATTCTCTCAGAGTAAAATTAGAATTCAATTCAAAACTCCAGTCTGGTATCTTCCTGGCACAACTCAAGCACAACCAGTACAAGTGATTATAGAGCTACCTCCTACTAAAGGCAATAAAGTACCACCATTTAGTCACACTAATTTATCTGTGTTTCTAAGAAAAAAAGCCTCATCTATTCCTTTGCACAGGACACATTTCTTACTCTAATTAACATACTTGTAATCTTCTCAATGTGTTTTGGAATATGTGTGACAAAAGCTTCTTCTTGACTTTAATACCAATGAAATTAAAGGTGTTAATTCCATTTATAGACAAGATTATTATTACAGAAAGGAACCAACCTGACAATTTCTCTGATCACCTGCTGCCAAGAGTGTTTCTAATTTTACTTTGGTGAAATCTGGGAAATATGTTCACACTTCTCTGTCTCATTCCCTTAATATTACTGGAGAAGATTTGACATAGTCTCATTTTATTGACTTCATTCAAAGACCTCCTCACCTTCCCTTGGCTTATTATACTTTTTTTCTTCCTTCTTTCTCCCACCCACTCCTACTCATAAAGCCTTCTGTAAATCATGGTGAGCTTCGCAGCTCTGCGGGCTTAAAAAGCACTCTCATAAAATAAGCCTTCCTCTTTGGAAAAAGCAAGCAGAGCACATGCAGGGTGCTTAAGAAGGATGTGAAAATACTCTCGTTTGACTACCCTCATTGAGGGGGGGAAGTTTTTGGCAACAGAATAAATTAATACATAACAAACAGGATAAATTAGCAGGTCAGCAACAGCTTTGCAGCCACATGTGGCCACTTGAGCTAGATTTCTAGCTCAGACATAGAGGAGAGGTGAACGTTCTAGGGATAGGCCATATCATGGCAACAATGGATAAATTAAGGTAATTTCATTGGAGCATCAAGAGCTTTATGTCTAGAAGCACAGCTTGTTCTTTTCCCTTGCTGGCTTCTGCTGCTTCATGCTGGCTTCTGCTGCTTCGTCTGCGCCTGCTGCTATCTTCCCCCACTGCTGTTTCGGCTGCTGCTTTGATGCTTCGTCACTGCTTGACCCCTTCCCCATCTTAGTTAAGGTTATTATATTTCTCTAGTAGTTTATTTCTCCTTACACCACGATATTTAAACTATAAGAAATACCATTTCATTTTCCCCTGACTTTCCAAAAAAATAAAATCTATGTTGTGGTGAGTTTATTCTAGCAGGGGAGGGATCCACCCTAACCCAGGACACCACATCAGGAAACAAAAAATTGAGGCATGGTTAGGTGAATCGATTAATAAGTTACACACTCAGAGAAATTAAGACAAGAGAGTCACTGTTTGCTTGATGCCCCTGAAATTACAAAGTCAAACTGTTTGGTTTTTTTTAATGTCTCTTCTTTTCCCTACACCTAATTTTCAGTGCCTCAGTGCTTATTGCCTGCTGTCAGAGTTGTGTATTTGCAGTTCCAAATAAAGTACCAAAGCAGAGTCACCCAGTCAGGTCTGACACACCTCACACAGCTACCCAAAACACATCACCCAGCATTAGTGGAAACATTTGGAAATAATGGTCTAGTGCTGTGTGAAAGAAAAAATAATATGAAATCTTTTACCTTGCAATGGTTGTGTGTGTAAAGTGAGTATTTTACAAGCCTTGTTATTTCAGATTACTTAGAAACGGGAGGGATTTGTCTTTTCTTTGAGCAGAACGTAATGTTTCCTGCTTTCAACTGCTTTATTATTGCCAGATCTATTGCTGCTGCTGCTGCTGCTGCAGAAACAAAGTTGATGAAACAACAAATCAACAAGGAAAGATTTATTTTTCTTAATAAGTTAAATGAATAGAAAATGGCCCATCTACATCTCATGCCAAAGCTGGGAGCTGAAAACAACTGGATAGTAGGAATATAACACCTTGCTGCTACAATTTAAGCATTCAGAAATTCACCACATGCTTGACACATGCTAAAGGTCACAGGCAGCCAATGGCAAAACATGAGAGCTTCTAAATGTTATAAATTATCATCTTCTAGTTTAAAAAGGCAGTGAAACCAACACATAATAGATTTTAACAGTGGAAGGACCTAAACTATGATTATCTTATAGTCTGATCTTCTGCAGCAAGTATTTGGACTGGTTACAAGTGATAAAAGATGAATTATCCTGGTTCCCATACATCATCCACCCTCAGATAAACCATCATCCCCCAAAGGAATAGGGAGCAGATAATCCTTTGATAACGTACAAAGTAATGCAGAAAGCATCTGGCTTCAGATAGATGGCAGACTCCTTCCTCCTCAGCCCTCTCCACAGGATCCTCTTCTCCACCCTACCTCCCCATCTCCCACATGCCCTTCCCTTGGCCCTTCCTTCAGAGGTTGATAAATCAGTTCAACCTAGTGATCTGTGATGGCTGATGGAGGCATGAGGAGGATGGTCCACTTCTGGGCCCCCAGTTCAAGAAGGACATGGAACTTCTTGAGAAAGTCCATCACAGAGCCACAAAGATGATGAAAGGAGTGGAACATCTCTCTTACACGGAGAGCCTGAGGGAGCTGGGGCTTTGCTGCTTGGAGAAGAGGAGCCTGAAAAGTGACCTCGTCAATGTTTATAAAGATGTAAAGGATGAGTGCCAAGAGGCTGGAGCCAGGCTCTGCTGGGTGATGCCCAATGACAGGACAAGGGGCAGTGGGTGGAAGTCGAGGCATAGGAAGTTTCATTTAAACATGAGGAGGATTTTTTTTCCCTGTGAGGGTGAGAGAACCCTGAAACAGGCTGCCCAGGGGGGTTGTGCAGTCTCCCTCTCTGGAGATATTCAAAACCTGCCTGGATGTGTTCCTGTGTGATCTGGTCTAGGTGATCCTGCTCTGCAGGGGGGTTGGACTGGAAGAGCTTTTGAGGTCCCTTCCAGCCCCTGACATTCTGTGACTCTGTGATGGGAGCACAGAAAGAGAGAGGGGAGCCATGGAGAGAATGAGGGAAGAGCCAATACCAAACAGCAACTGAGACAGCAGGGTGTGGAAAGGGAAAAGGCTTGTCCTCATGGGGAATGTGGGGGAAATGGTGTTAGCTTTGATTTTTACAGCTTGACATCTCACTTTCCTTGTGGGGGTCAGGTTGGCATACAAAAGGAAACTGGAATTTAAAACCCCCTTGTTATTGTCATGTACAAACTAAGCTGTGCTGCAGAGTAATTCCTGTCTGTAAAATGCATAGGTATCCATGACTGAGTCTATATAAGAAAATGTCTATAAATATTGGAATTTCACTTAAAATGTCAAAAGTTCATCTTTCCATAATAAAGAAAGCAATTCCAAAATGAGCCCTGATTTACTGTGCTTTTGTGTGCAATGGTCTTCAGCACTTGACCCCATGTTCACTCTCAGCTCATTTTTTCCACAGTATGTCTAGTTCTTCCCACATCTTCTAATTTTGTCCTTGCCATACTCACAGATTGTTCTCTTTATTAATTAAAAACTGGATCAGAGTTAATTTATCCTAGTCAGCTGGCTAATAGGATATTTAGTCTGTCCAGTCCATGAGCCAAACCAGACACAATATAGCTGGTGAGCTCACACTTTGGGAAGGAAAAAGAAGAAAAAATAGGAGAGTCTAACTTAAGATTCTCTCCTTTAGTTATCCTTCAGTTCTTACCTACTTGTAAAACAAGTTTTAGGTTTTTTTCCCCCAACTTTCTACCCCTTTAAAATGTTCTTGAAACAGTGAAACAGGTCATGGATGGATGGCACTGAAATGAGCTGCCCATGGAAGTGGCTGAATCACTAACCCTGGATGTGTTTAAAGGTCCTTTGGATGTGGTGCTTAGGGATACGATTCAGGGTGAATGTTGCAGAGTAGGTTTATAGGTTGGACTTGATGATTCTGAAGGTCTTTTCCAACTTGGATGTTTCCATGATTCTGTGAAGACAGTGCAAGAGCATGATGGTGACATAAACTTTGTTTCCTCTCAGTTTTTACCTAATGCAAAGGTATTGTCTTTTACTGGGTTTCTTTCTTCTCTTTCCCCCAGTCTTTACAACTCATATTAGCCTTCCATTCAGGAAAGAAACCACTTAGTCATGTTCTGTGCTTTTGATTTTGACTTAACTCATCCTTGATGCAGCACCAAAGCCTGTTCCTGAAGTCATAGTATAGCTGAAGGCTATGACTCCCTGTATAAGTATAAAGTTCATGAATTGGGACTAAGTGTATTGGAGAAGGGTGTGCAGGCATACATAGCACTTCATGATAGTAAACAACAGAATGACATAAAACATTCATTTTTTTCATAGAAAAAACCTCAAACAACTATTCACCAAATTTGAACATCATGCAGGCATTTCTTGACTTTTAAGCTTTCTTGGGCTGCTTTGAAGTTTGAAAGTGAACTTAAAATAAGCTTAAAGAGAATGTGCTCATTTTCTCACAGCTTACTTTACAGTAAGGGACAAAAGAGGAAATTAAGAAACATTTTTTCCCCGCAAAATTTCCCCAAATTTTAAAGGATTTTGGATAATTACACCTTTGTATTATCTTAAACAATACTTCTGTCCTTGCATCCATATTGC
>WAAF01001381.1:0-15804 GCA_013400475.1 Tricholaema leucomelas
GCTTCAAAGCCTTCAAGTACTTTTCAACAGTATGATGCGATCCAAGACGAAAAACTCAGTCATTTTCACTTCTGCGGGAATCTGTCCATTCTGCTGTGTTTAAATCGATCAGGAAAAATTTGACACTTTTTCAATGACATGCCGCCTTAGGCTGGTAAGGGCGGATGTAAACAGAGTAGGAGCTGAGCAATTAGCAAGGCTTTGTGTGTCATTGATATGGTAATGTGAACAGCTTTGCTTCAAAAAAAAAAACTATTGAAAGCTTACATATGCAAATGGCCTAGCTCTCTGAAGCATCCAGTCTAACATAGACCCACCGCCCTCCCGCCCGACCCCATAAGCCAGTGGAAGTATTTCACAGGTCCCACAGCCCTTGTCCCAAGTGATGGAGTATTAAGGGACATGGAACACATGTGACACATCCCTGAGACAGGCTTTGGGCGATTAGTATTGTGTATCACCTTTGATGGAAGGAGGATGGGGGGTGCTGGCAAGTAACTAGCATTATACTCATCCACTCTCTCCACTGGCTCATATTTAGCCTCTAGCTTTCGGAGTCTGTCAAGAAGATCTTTCAGCTGTGCGTCTCTCGACCTGGGGAATTCATCTCCTTGGGGGTGAGCTACAGGCGTTGGAGGTGTGGAAGGCAGCAAGGACAGATACAGAGACTGACTTTCCCTTGGAGCTGTTGATGTTGGGAGAGGATGAAGAGCGGAGGACGCTCATTGCAGAAATGGTGTCTGGTTCCCTGTCAATTGATATTTTTTTTCTTTTCCTCTGCTTTTCGTACTTTATTTTGGTTGATCGACTCCCCACCACAGCAGGCGGCAGAGAAATAGTAGGCACTTGAAACAGCTGCGATGTTGCTGATAAGGGGACTTGATTAATGGAAGTTGCAAATGCTAATTGTGGCAGCAATTCCATCACCCTCCATAGACATCAGAGTGTCAAAGATCAATTGTCATGGGAAGGACGACAGTTATAGTCCCTTTGGAGCCCGGGTTTATTCTTTCAGGGCCTTTCCCATCGTCTCCCAGGTGGCTGCTTCAAAGGCCACATGCACTTCAGGGATCAAAAAATCGCTCCTTTGTCCAGCAAAATAGAGCCTTCAACATCTCATAGAGACACCTCTCATAGAGAGAAAAACTTTTTGGGGGAGCTTCCACCACTGCATCTTCTTCAAGCATGGACCCTCTTCTCCCCTCCGACTGCTCACCTCACCAGGGTGAGATTCCCCACATTCTCATGCGTGTCTTTAACCAGCCAATCTCTGGGGCGGAGACCACTTCTGTCAGCTTCCCACTTCCCCTTCTCTCTCTCTCTTATGCTGTCCACACATCCTCACCAGGAGAACTTACAGATTTTAGAGGAAGCTCAAGTCTCACTGTTCATGCGCCAGATGTTGCAGAAAACCTGCTAGCTTGCCACGGGAACATTGTCAAGGTCCCCACAGATCAGTGTGATCAAAGGCAATGCCACATGGACTCCAGATGATTCAATGTGAATTATGCCACGTTTGTTGATCATTTTGGCTCTCAATACACACCCTCGGGGCATAAAGCACACGCCTACACATTAGCATAATTAGTCAAGGACAACCCACTCCATCAGCATAAGCCACACCTTATTCTCCTCATTAACGAGGTGTCCATTATTTATCTTTTCTGAGATAAGGTAGCCAGCAGCTGGTGGGAAGCAAGGTCAGCATCCGTATGTTATTATCGTTCTTCACTTTGCATTCCCACACAATTACATGGCAGTTTTAGAACACTGTTAGACAAAGATTCAACAATGAGACCATGTTGACAAAAATACTGTTTTGCTGTCTGGAAAGGCAGGAGTGGGGACTGATATCAAGCTTTCCTGGTCAAGAGCATTGCTGGTAATAAAGGCATCAGTGGCTTTGTGGCAGCACGCCAATCCTAATAGAAAAGCATATAGTATTGCTGGGATTTGCAGAGCACCCAAGTTGAAGAAAAAGGAGATATCACTACTTACTGCTGAATCAGCCCTGGAAGCTGACAGTGGCACACTGCATTTGTCAACCTTAGCTGTGGCATGTGAAAACTTGAAAAACATATTGTCCTTGTAGACATAGCTGCATATGAAAAGACTGGCAGGGCTTTCAATGAAGAAGATTTTAAGATGTCATTAATTACAGAGACATTTTTTCTATCTCAATTATATCCAGAGCTAGTGTTACAGGAGATAATTGCTTCTGAAGTGCATTTAGGTTGTAAAACTGTTATATCAAAAGCAGTGATCTAATAAAACAATTTACAGTACTTTGTACATTAGTCCCCTTTTGAAATAAGAAGTTGCTCTGTGGTCAGTGCTGATGTATATGATTTGTTTAGAAAATGATTTAGTAACTGGTTCCAAGGAGCTGTGATATTTTTCTGTTTTCTTCTGTGATCTTTCTATTTTTCAACAAACTGAGCCTTCTCTCAGTGATGTGACTCTGTTGTGCCCAAGACACAGTACACAAAGAGATAAGTAGGTGCTCTGATTAATAGGAATGGCATTGGATGAGTTTCTTTACAGGCACAAAAGATTTGGTTTGTTATCTTTTTCCAGGCAGACAAAACAAGCAAAGAAACAAACAAATTTCCTTAGAAACATGACTCATAATGCAGACAGGAAGAAGTGGTTTATGGCCAATAGCTTTCCACCATTTACTGCCATGTAGTCCATGGCAGAATGAAGGAGAAACATGATGTCATTGCTTCCAGTTTGTCAGAACAATGCAAATGCATCATTCGATCTCATCAGCTGAACTCTCAGCAGCACTTGGGCCTCAAATCCAACAATACATAAAAATTAATCTGGGATCATAGGAGAAGGAGTAAAAGAAGGAACTATTTATGTAGCCATTGAGGAATGTTACCGTGGCACACAATTAATCAGATGCACCTCTCTCCACTTCAGCAGGAGGATTATTTTAAATGGGACTAAGAAGTGCTGTAGAAGATATGGGGAGTATGAAACATGCTGCATATTTGATAAGAACAGAAGTAACCTCAAGCTAAAAACTCATCCGATCTTTCCTTTTCTTTGAACATTATCTAAAGCAAGCACTGTTAATTTAACAGTTTCTTTGAATGCTTGTTAGCACTGAATAGGTATGTATTTCTAAAGACTGAGGTAACTAAAACTGGCACCTCTGATGGAGAGTGATTTCAATGTGCAAGCACAGTCTCTTCTTCTTCTCCTTCATCCATCTGCTGCTCCATGCTAATCCCAGCCCTGAGATCAGTCAGCATGTGTTGTGCACATCTTCTTTCCTATGCTGAAACATAACATCCTATTCACACAATAACATTGACCAGGACACACAAAGGGTTTTTCTGGACAGGCCGATGATTAGCCTCAGCTAAACTGTCTAGGTTTGGAGGGACCTGGGGATATTTTCCAGTCCTCTGTAGACCATTACGTGTCATTACTGTCAATGTGTCCAGTGAGTCCCCCAAATTGCTGACTCCTACCACTGTTGTGATGTCCATGTCAGGTTTAGAGTATGGTGTTTTCTTCTGCTAACTATATTGGAGTTCCTGGACTGCTTATCATGCTGCTGTTTATTTGCCAGAGATTAAATAATTTCAGTCTCAGTTTAACCAAATGCTTCACTAGAAAGAAACACCTCTACTCCATCTCTGTCCTCAATGGAGAATGCATGTAACAGGTAGAATTTAATAAGCAGCTGATGTGAAGCTATCACAGAAACCACAGATACTTTTGGGGGATACATTATAGAGTCTGTTCAGGGAGGAAACTGATGCTAGATAAATCAAAAGTGTGATGCTTAATGAGTAAGACTTCATACAGGAGAAAGGATTCCTTTGCTGATTTCACTGGCATAAACACCCAAAGTGTTGGAAGCCTTGTAAAAGAGAGTGTGAGGATGGCAAGGTGGGATGATCTGGCAGTACACAGCTTTAATTTAGTGTTGAGCAGAAACTTCAGTATCTTCAGAATCTGAACAAGATTACTTATTTTCATGTAAGGACAGAAAAATTCCTGAGCTGAGGCAGTCTTTTCAAAGTGGAAAATGTAGTGGAATACAATGTGTATATTGCAAATGATTCCTATAGGAAATAAATTCATCTCTTCAAGAAAAAAAATTATATTGCAAATAATTCCTGTGGGAAGACACATATAGATCAAGTTATTATGACTGGCATGATGCACTGAGGGAAAAAAAAAAAAAAAGAAATAAAGGAAAACAAACAAAACAAACATTTCCATGAGATCTTGTATGAGAAAGACCGAGTATCTTCTTCAATTTAGAGAATAAATGATAAAGGTGCTAAGACAAGACAAAACAATTACTGAGTTGATTAATGGCTTAGGAGATGCCATTTCTGGTTAAGTTAAAGTGGAACTAGGGGTCAGATTTTCTCTTTAGTGGAGATTTCTGTGTCAAGGTGAAGTTGTCAGTCTGCACTACCCCATAGTGCCTAGTGTCCTCACAGAGATCGATATCCTTCCCTGTTCTCTTAGGAAGATGTTCTGTTTGCCTTTGGTTGGTATGTGATACAATTTTGCAGCAGTCATTCCTGGTGTCTGTGTAGTTACAGGCTGAAATAAAAGCATAGAGGCCTGAAAGACAGGAAACCTAATTATTGGGATGTTGCAATTAATGTAATAGGATGATGAGAGTGCACCTGGTAAACAACTAGGTAATGGGCTTTTGAAGAAGATGTCTGAAGTACATCAAGGGACTCTCTGAGGGCTGCACAAGACACCTGAGGCATTTTATGGTAAAGACATCCAAATGTGGTATTTGAAGAAGTACATCATGAACTGAACGTATGGTGCTCCTAATTACAGATGCTGGAATACTTGTTTCGAATAAGGATAACATAATTACCCACTTAAAATCACATGCGAAATTCATGAGAGACAGTAATGACAAAAGGGCATGATGCAAAGCTTTAAGGGATTGGCTAAACCTTAAGTCCTGGGGAGCCAGTGATGTGGACTGCTTCTACATCTTTCAACTCAGTTACCAATATCTGATTGTCAGAGGCTACTTGGCTGCGGCTGTCTGCTAAATCCAGTGCCTGGGTAGCTGATGCTTAGGATTTCATGCTTGAGCCTGTCCAAAGAAGTCAAAAAGCCTACAGTTTTGAGTGCTTTTGCTAAAAAGCACCAGGGGAGGGAGTCACTACTGTGCCACTGAGTTGACACAGTCACTGCCATGTCAGCTCATCTCTGCCAGTGGGTGTGAGAGGGAGAAGAGATCAGAGCTTGAGTGAGGGGATGAGCAGACCAGGAAAACACACAAAGGCAGAGCTGTGCAAAAACAGACAGGGTTAATCCCAGAAGCGTTTACACTTCTTCCCCCTTCTGCTCCTCGAGAAACTTCAGAAAACCCAAATTGACTATATAAATTCACACACAGAGCAAAGAGTTATTTATACAGGCACAGCAGGAGGGAGTTTTCATTATGACATGAGCACTGGTGTCAGAATGAGGACTGCCATTTCATGGTCACATCATGTTCATGGAGGTTGCATGCTGCCTGTGAGGTTTTTGCCAAAAATACAGCCCCAGAGCACATGGAAGAGACAGCATCAGTGCTGTCAGGGAAGTAGCTTTCTGGAAAAAAAAAAGAAGAAAAAAAGCCCTGAAGGGAACTTTGTCCAGACTGTATCAGACAAACCTCTGGCCTTTGGGGCTCAAGGGCCAAATTCTTGCTCTGAGTACAGTCAGGGGTTCTGCATTGAGGTCTTTTCCAACATGGTTAATTCTGTAATTCTGCAATTCTGTGATTCTGTTCACAGAAGATTCTGCCCTGTGACCTCCTCACCCTTCCCTCCTTTTTCCCTGTTGAGTTTTAATATCCAGTGGCCTATCCTCCTGCAGAACAGGAAGATGACCAAACAGCTGGAAAAAATAGGTGAAATACAAACAACACATATTTTAGATTATATACATTCCAGTAGGGAAAACTTGAATGAGGCACAAAAGTGTCAGTAAACTGAGTTTCATAAAAGGAAAACAATCATTTTAAACTGATTTCAGGATTACCAAAATTAAATAAGAGAAATAATTTTGAGAACCAGCACTTAATTTTAAACCACAATACATTATACTTAATCTATCATCCTATCGCTTCTCACCAAAGGGTCAATATACCATCTAAGAGAAGAAGAAGGCTAACATAATTTTACATAATTTATGAAAGACATTTGACTATTATGTCAGAGAAATCAGGACAAGTATTTTTATTCATGGGACTCTGCTGAAGAGCTGTAAATTTTATTAGTAGCCATGCCTCAGCAAATTGGTACCACGCACACACAAATGCCATGCTGACAGGGCAGCATCACAAAAAAGAGTCTAAGCAGGTCAGCAGGAAGAGGCACTTTACAGCCTACAGCCTTCTGCATTGCTTTTCCACCTAAAGGATAGTTGTCAGTATACCCAAGTCAGTATGGTTACATTGAGGATGAATTTATTAGTTGTTATATACAGAACTTTTCCATAACCATGTTGTTGCTATCACAGTAATGCCAGTTGAAGACATTCACAGCATATGGGATGTTCTGAACACACAAATTTTTCAATTATTCACCAAACGCTGTGAAACTTGTAGGTGGCTTGGTACTCAAGCAAACAGCACTTCCTAGTTACTGGCAGTACTTCAGAAATGAGTAGAAAATTAGAGTGAGCAGGAGAGTTGAAACCTTTCAGATTTTTCTGTAAGTCTATCACTAGCAGATTTCAATGTGTAATGGCTAGTTCTGAGCATAATTGTTATACCACCTCTTCGGAAGGGCATAAATCTGTCCCAAATAAAGCAAACTCCCAGCACATATGGGCTCCCAAGTTCTAGCTATTGCAATGGGCATGAATTAATTCATGGAATCCATCAGAGGAGGCTTTATGTAAAAATGTTAACCTCTGAATAAATAGTATGTTCACAGAGACACAGAAAAATCAATTTGGAAGAGACATGGAACATCATTGATTCCAACCCTCAAGCTAGCACTGAAGGGACAACATTAAATCATGTTCCTAAGCACTGGGTCCACACGCTGCTTAAACACCTCCAGGGATGCCTAGTCCACCACTGCCCTGGCAGACCATTCCAATGTTTGATAACACTTTTTGCGCAGAAATGTTTCCTGATATCTGCCCTAAACTTCCCTTGGTGCAGCTTGTAACCATTTCCTCTAGCTCTGTTACTTGACACTAAGGAGAAGAGGCTGCCCCTTCTCACTCCAACTTCCCTTCAAGTAGTTGTAGAGGCCAGTGACGTCTCCCCTCAGCATACTCTTCTCCAGACTAAACAATCCCAGCTCCCTCAGACTCTCGTCACAGGTCATGTGCTCCAGGCCCTTCATCAGCCTCATTGTCCTTCTTTGGACATACTCCAGCATATCAATATCCTTCTTGTAGTGAGGGGCCTGGATCTGACCACAGCACTCAAGATGTGGCCTCACCAGTGCTGTGTACAGGGCGCTGGTCACCTCTCTGTCCCTGCTGGCCAGAGTGTCTCTAACACAGGCCAGGATGCCATTGACTTTCTTGGACACCTGGGCACACTGCTGACTCATATTTAGTCGACTGTCAACCAATACCCGCAGGTCCCTTTCCAAGCCACTCTTTTCCAACTACACACCCCCAAGTCTGTAGCTTACTATGGGGTTATTGTGACTCAGGTGGAGTACTTGGCACTTGGCCTTGTTGGACTTCATACAGTCAGCCTTGACCCATCAGTCTAACCTGTCCAGATCCCATTGTAAATCTTCGTTACTCTCTAGCGGATCAACACAGCTTGGTGTCATCTGCAAACTTACTAGAGGCACATCAATTTAAAAACGTGTAAGCAGAAGATCTGAAGTTGATAACTCAACTTTGGTAGGATATACAAAGAGCAATACAGTGTGTGATACAGCCCATGTCAAAGAATTATTTAGCAAGTCCTGAGAGGAAAAGAGATCATATGAGCAACTGGGAAAGTGTTATAGGAAAGCAATGAGAATATCCTACAATATAGGTTATGACAGCTGGGACTGAATATATTATTTCAGATCTATTTAAATTGGCTTAAGTTAGCTTTGCCTCAGAGTGAACTAGAAAAATTATTGTGATGGAGCTAGATTTGAAGAGGGTGGGGAAAACCAGGTGGCTTGGGATGTTCAGAAGGTATTTTAGGAGTTAGAGATTAAAAGAAGACATCATTCTTGCTATTGTGTCATATTTCAGGGACAGTTGCCATAGCACCATTTGCTGCTAAGAATAGATTTCTGCAGCCCAGCAGCAGGTCAAAATATCCGTAAGAGTTAGGATTATTTTCAAGGCCAGTTGAAATGGAATGCAGGACCCTTTACACAGCTGCTGAAAATCACAAGATGCAGCTCACATGTCCTACTCCAAACTAGAGGTGGGCATTTTGTGTTTGACATGAGCTTCCAAAAAAATCAAAGTAGGCTGTGACTTTTGGTCCTCCTCACCTGAACCTTATATCAGGAGACAAAGAAAGAGAGTTTGGATTGTGAGGCATGCTGTTTGAAAGCAAAAGATTTTGTAAAACAGAGGGGTGGCTGAGACAGAACAATAATGTAAAAGGAGTTTTTACTATCACCCTTCACAGGGAATGTTGAAGCACTTTTTCTTTTTTTTTTCTCCTCATGGTGCAGAAAAGAGCTTTCCCAGTTCAAAGCACCTCCTCTCTGCAGTTCTCTACAAAATGTGTGTGATGGTTTGGGTATCCCCCGCCCCCCACACTTTTTAGAAATTACCCAGACTAGACTCAGCCAGCTCTGGAAATGTGAATGAAGCTTATATTTACAGCTGGCACAATTTACAAGCAGATATTTACAGTATATACAGTTATAGACAGAAATATACAACGTAAAAAAGGTAATACAAACACAATTCCCCTCCCAGAAACCTGAGTTCCCAGGAGGGGCTCTCAACCACCCCTCNTCATCTAGTTCTTCTCACTAAAACATGCTAGCTAGGCTCAAACTAGCACAATGTGGCTGTCAATACAACTGCCCTAGTCAGAAGCATGTCAAAGGCCATGAGACACAGCTGCTCCTCTCAGGCACAGGAGTAACTTACTCCAAATCAGAGGTTTGGAGGCAATAGCTAGAAGTAAATTGCCTAGTTGAGCTTGTGTTATGCATTGGCGCATCAAGGGAAATGTTCTTGCTCCCCCAGCAATTCTCAGATAGAGTAAGAAAGATGTTGAGCAGCACAATACAGCTCCCAATACTGTGGTGAAACAGAATCTGATATAGAAAGTAGGCTGCTAATAGTTGACCCTCTGCAATGCAGCAGATTCACCTTCACCACCTTGCCTACATGTGGCTGCACACCTGGACCAGATTACTGGGGCAAACTCTGCACAAGCATCTCCCCTGATATGGAGCAGAGCTGAACGCTGGAATTCAGACAATTCAGTAGAAGACATTGTCAGCCTCCATTATAATGTCACTTGGGACATTTTTGGTGTGAGACAATATTGTATATGAGTATCACCTGTCACAACACATTTGATTAAATCCAAAGGGCTTATTGCAGAGACAAACAAGCTGCGAGCAGAGGATGCTGATTTCTTTTTAGCAGTTCTGGAGGATAATTGTGCTTTATGGAAATAAAAAAGGATGCTAGAAATGGGAGAACAAGAAAGAAGAGGCAGACATAAGAGTTTGTCATCTTTGTGCTAGTTTGAAGCTAGATAGAATGTTTTCGTGAGAAGAACTAGATTACAGGCTGTGAAAGGGAAACAATGGCAATGTCTACTTCACTCATAAGCTTGCTGAGAGGTATAAGAGCAAGAATCCAAACATAGATAAGGGAGTCACTCTTTGTCTGGGCTCTGGGCTGCATTTCTCTCTAACCTCACACTCCATCTCTCTGATTAATCCACTTGTTTCCTAACCTGCCTGGCCAACCCTCCATTCTTCCTTGGGGCACAAGGCAACATCTGGGGTAAGGTAGGGGAGTGGGAGAAGGTAGAAGGGTGGTTGGAAGACCCTCCTGGGGACTCAGGTTTCTGGGAGGGGTGTTGTGTTTCTGTACTACCTTTTACCTTGTATATTTCTGTATATATCCCTATATGTTGTAAATATCTGCTTGTATATTCTGCTAAGATGTAAATAATAAGCTTCATTCAATTTCCAGAGCCAGCTGAGTCTAGTTTGGGTGATTTCCAAGGTGTGTGTGTATGGGGAGGGTGTGTGTGTGTAACTCCCTAACCGCCACAATCTTACAGGATATCAATTAAGCCCACTGATTCTGGGAAAATGGTGATACTTCTGAGCACTATGGCAGAACAAGTAGCTTCCTCTGTGTAGAGTACCTGCTAATTGCTTCTCTGTCACTCTCATTAGAAGATAATAATTTTGAATTCTGGGTGTATAGAATGAATTAGATGGGTAGAGGCTTAATATTGATGAAAATAACCAGGCAGCTTTTAAACGTTACTGTTTTCTGAAGTGATTGAGCTGCACACATATCTCTCCACAGAGAGTGGAGATAAGTCTCTCCACAGATAAGTGTGATGAAACATTTTTTTTTTTACTTCCTCATTGTTACATTCACAAGACTTCTATTGATTGTATGTGTTTGTTCCATGAACATCTGTATGGTGTCTTCTTTTTCTGTTTCACCCATACTTTGTTATATGAGCTCATCTTTGATTCAATTAAATCTCGTAATTTTAGAGGTGAATATGAGCTGGACTGCAGTGTGAGCCAGCTATATACGTAAAAAATTTCCTATATAGGGTTGCATAAAAGAAGCTAAAATGGGATATGGACAATTCCTTAGGTGTTTGTGTCTTAGTGCTAGTCTTACTGGATAGAACAGTTACCAGTCTATTGAATGAACAAGGTTCTCAGGAGGAAACCAGGACATGGCATTGATCACACACTATGCTTTCCTAAACCACAGCCTAACTTGACAGTCCAATAAAACGCACCACTCTGCTTGTGCTGACATCTAGGGTGATTTTAATAGCACAGTTAAAATATTAGAATTCAGCCCATACAGTCAATGTGGCAATTTCTTGTTATTTGGAATAGTCCATAACAAGTTCATCTTTGAAGGCTTGTAGGAGGAGTGTGAAGAAACATGGATCTCCTCAACGCATGAATTTCTTTGCACCCAGCACAAAGGTTTAGCAAGCTGGGCGCAAGCATACAGGAAATGTAGGAGTGGAAGACTACTAAAAAAACCCCAGAACAGTAGAAATAGGATGAACTCAGGTTACTTCACCTGCCATGTTGTTTCTGGGCCAAAACCACTGCATTCCTTAGAGCACACACTTGTAGGACGGAGAACTGCAGGCAGAGAGGAGGCAGCTGCTAACTGGAAGGAGGCACTCAACTACTCAGAGAAAAATCACGGCCTCACTGTGTGTGAGACAGGGTTGGGAACATGAAAATTCATGTTGGCTGCTGTTACACTGGGATATTTGCAGTGCATCTCATGGACAAGTGTGCTAAACATCACCAGAGTACAGCCTACTGCATGGTGTTTCAAGGCATCATAGAGGAGGTAGACAGTGAAGGAAAAAAAATTGAGGAGGGGGGAGAAGAAGGAAGAAAGCAGCCAGTTTTGGTTGGGGGAGGGTCATGAGGACTGGTGGATGCAGCAGTGGGAGCTGGGGGAAGGGAGGATCAGGCTGGTCACCATGTCTTCTGCTGCTGTCTTGGTAATGCCAACACGGAGACATGGTGCTGGCCTCAGTGTCCTCTTTCCAGGCTGATAAATTTAAGTTAGATTGATGTTTCAGTTGCAGACATTCTACACTAGTGTATTTTTAAAATACCTTCTCTGCCTAAGGGATGTGAGACTACCTGTATCACCTGGGAACAAACTTGTTTGTGGTATTGTGTTAGGATGGGAGGTGTGGGGGCCTCAGCCCTAGCCTTAGCCTTTCTGACATGAACATCACACCAGAGAGCTGGGAAGTCAGCCCTGCATCCTTTTGGTTGGTGGGCTTATCTGTGAGGTAATTGTTTCCCAACTGGTAGCTCTACTCTAGATTAGGAGTAATTTCTATCTATATGACTAGAATACTATAAAATCTAATGTTTGTGCTGCAGGAAATGTAGTGGTGATGCTACAGATTATTAAATATATATTCTGAGTCATCTCCTCAGTAGAAATATCAGGATTTGGGTCATAATTAGACAGACAAATCTCTTTACGCCCTGACATCTGATATCAAATGAATGTATGCATATGCAGGAAGAAATAACAACCTTCTAGATTAAGGAGACAGCACATCTCATTTTCCAGCTACTTTACCCCTTACTAGGGTGCCATACTCCTTACCTTGTCAAACTTTGCTATTGATTCCTCAACTAGTTTTATTTTTCTACCACTTCTGCTATTCCTTGTTTCCTCTTCCAGCTATCCTTCCCTCATCACTTTCAAGCTCTTTCTCCACTGCTGAGAAATGTGTAAACAGCTCCATCCCTGCCACTTGTCACTGCTGCTTTTCCAAATCACCTGTCCCTGTTTCTGAGTACATTTCAAGTCAAACTAGTGGTGAGAGGTGACACTAATTTCAGAGGCAGCAGTGGGGAAGCAATTGAATTCACAGCCATTACCATGTAAGATCGTACTTTCATGACACATGTTCTCAGTGACGCTAATGATCAGAGAACTCAAAAGCAGCTATCATTTTCCTTTCATATTCTAGGCTCTCCATGTGATATTTTTGCCCATCTTTTTCCCCTGCCTCAAATTAAGCAATTTACAGTAAGTCTCCTTATATAAGAGATTTTTGAGAAAATAACTGTTTACATTAATCAGCTGTAGGCTTAAAGATGGAAGAAGTCAACCGCATCTTTTGATCATATCCTGTTGGTTAAATTGTATTAAGATCCTGGACAGTGAGTTCACTGCAGTTCTCATTGCTTTCTATTTTATCATCACTGGAACATACCTGCTGCACAGAATTGATCTGCAGTTCTATAAAAGGTAGCACTATTGAGAGACTGAGAAACCTGAGGCTGTTTAGTCTGAGAGGAGATCTTATCAATGTACACAAATATCTGAGGGGTGGGTATCAAGTGAATGGGGCCAATCTCTTTTCAGTGGTCAGCAGCAATAATACAAGGAGCAATGGCTACAAATTGGAACATAGAAGGTTTCACCACTTCTTTACAGTGAGAGTGGCAGACCACTGGAACAGACTGCCCAGAGAGATTGTGAAGTCTTCTTCTCTAGAGACTTTCAAAACCTATCTGGATACATTTCTCTGCAAACTACCCTATGGAATCCTAACTTGGCAGGGAAGTTGAACTCAATGATCTCAGAGGCCCCTTCCAGCCTCTGAAGTTCTGTGATTCTGTGACTATGATTATTTACAAAACAATACAGGACAACAAGGAAACATGCCCCATGTGAGCCGCTGATGGAACTATTTTTCTATGCTAAGGCAAATAAATAAGACATTAATGGCAAATGATTTTTGCACAGTCTATGTAAGGCAATTAAAAAATAATCTAGAAGTTGTGTTTGTGAAAGAGGTCCTTGTGCATTTGTCCCTCTGAGGGACTCTTCACAAACTACTTATCTTCTTGAAATCTCAAACTGAATGGCTAAATGTGAAAGCAAAGCATCAATAAAAGTTTTATAGGCACAAGTGTTACTTACCAGCTCTGGATGGCATTGCATTTGTGTCTGGTGACTACATCTTGACAAACTACTTTGTTAGTTCTCAGTAAACATACCAGAAAATTCAAATAAACTGGAAATTTGCAAAGTAATTTCAGCTCTTCTTTAACAGAAGTGTCAGGAATGACAAATCTTAAACAGAGACATTTCCTTTTTATATTTGCACAGTTTTATTGAAGCAGGGGGCTTGATTTTTATTTTCCCAGAAGCAAGGCTGACCTAGCTTCTACCTAAGTGTCTGTGGTCCTCTTAGAGGAAAAGGGGTTAGAGCAGCTGCCTAAACCATAGGAGATGGGTTGGTAGAAATTGAGCCAGATAAGTAGGGAGGATCTTGTCATCCAGGTCAAAACCCATCTGGGTTAGCAAGTATGCTCATCAAATCACAAAAGTGATGCTGATTTTACTCCTTTGCACAGATGGTTTGTCAGAGCATGGTACAAATACTGTCTGGCAAAACTGACATTTTAAGTTGAAAGTGTACCTCTTAAATTTTTGATTCTGTGAGGAAAAAAAAGGAAGTCTCACTTAGGGAAAGACATGTCTGAAACACAGATGTGTGTTTCAGTTTGGTTTCAGCCTCTTCCTCCACTATAATACATGACTGAGCTGCATGAGAGGCATTGTTCTGGATCAGGCTGACATAGTACGAGCTTTTAACTTTGACTACTTGACTATTAAGTGGAAATTTAAATAAAACTTTTGAGTTTTTCAATGAAAATTCGAAGTAAGAGAATAAAAGTGTATAGAATATAACCACTTCTTTATAACTTCAGAAACACATAGACACTAACAACTGGACATGGGCATCTCTAAGGGCTGACATGGCCTTCGCATGGTAAACAGGCAATCACACACAACTGCAGTCCACTATGCCTACAAATATGTCTAGAATTTTTCATCTTTCTATCAAACTTTACATCTGGATCAGCATCAGCCACTTCAAAATCATGTATCACCCCAGCACCACCAAGGAGGCCACCAAGCATTTTGTGTGCATAATCTCACTACCCTGGGGAGTCTTAGCTGGAAGCTCTGGACACCTTTATTTATCCAAGGCTGCTGGCAGAGATTGTGGCTCTCACACCTGCCTGAGACCCTTGGGATCCTCTGAGGATCATGGGCAGAGGTCTCCTTTGGTGACCATCCAGAGAAGAAGTGCAGGTATCTGCTTTGCAACGCAGTTAGGGAAGAACCATGGTTTTGGCTGTGGAGATCCCCAGCACCTTCAGGGGCATGCTTGCTGGTAGATGGCAGCTGTCACAGCAGGACTGATTATAAACCTATTTGCAAAATGGGATTCAGCTCTGCTGAAGTACAGATACTAAAGCTGCAGATGATCTCAGCTAAGGATTTGCAGAAAGAAGGGCATCGTTAATCTCCCTCAGGAACACAGCCAGTCATGCAGTTGGAAATAGCAATGTGGATGCAGTAAATAAGTGCAATATTAGCTGTCATCTCTCTAGGTGCCAGCATTACCTACTCAGCAGAAGGAGCATCTCAGGGCCGTGACATCCACCCACAGAAGATGTGGACACAAGCTGATGAGCTTCCCCAGTGAGTTCTGGTTTATTCTCAGTAAATGTAAGGTCACAAAACACTGGTCCAAGGGGAGAAAAGAGAACAAGTGCTGGGCTGCCACCACAAAGAAGAGTGCTGTGTGCTGCTGTCATGCCTCTGATGCATTCTTGATGCGTTTCCATGCTGAACATGACCTCTCCTACCACAGTTGGTGAAAAGTGTTACAGCAGTATACGCTCTACACTGGCAGCTAGAAACTCTGGAAAGCCGATCTCAACCACAGCCACTAGCTACTATCCCAGGAAGAGAACACACTGTCCTGAATCTGACCAGGGGTTCAGCTGAGTTCTTAGTGGTCAACACACTCTCACAGATACTTTCATTGCTTACTAAAATAACCACTAAAACCTGTTCTTGCTATCTTAGTATAGCAACTGAGTATCTTAAGAGAAGCTGCATTTTTTGCATTTTTTTACAAAATGTTTTCAATTCCATTAAGGAGCACCAAAGGAGTGAGATTATCTCCAGCTCAGGCAGAGGTTTGTATCTGTCTGGGCTTTTGCAAAAGCTCTGTTGGATCAGGCTTCCCCAGCTTTGCTCATGAGAGGTTATAGAATCATAGAATCATAGAAT
>WAAF01001384.1:0-43713 GCA_013400475.1 Tricholaema leucomelas
TGGCCTACCACCCTCAGCCTCCTTTGGTTTGACTCTAGTACTACTGTGTTTGACCCCCTCCCCCTTCCAGCCTAGTTTAAAGCCCTTTCAGCAAGCCCAGCCAGCTCATGTGCCAGGATCTTTCTCCCACTCTGAGTCAGTTGTACCCCATCTGTGGCGAGCAGACCTGGGACCATATAAAGTTCCCCAAGATCAAAGAACCCAAAATGTTGATGGCATCAGCCTCTGAGCCACTTGTTAATCGGGGATGATTTCCTGCTCCTCTCAGCATTCCAACCTGCCACAACTGCTTTTCCCAGTGCCTTGAAGTCCCTTTTGATTGCTTTTAGACCTCTGCTATCAACCTCATAGTTTCCCGCTTGTATAACTAACAAGGGATAGTAATCAGAGGGCTGCACTACAGCAGGCAGCCTCCTGGTACCATCCCTGTCCCGGGCCCCAGGGAGGCAGCAGGGAATCACCAATAACAGTTACCCTCCTCTTTTTCTTTTGGGTACTTGTTCTGATGTAAAGAGGTGACTGATTTACTTGTCAACCCCCCAGATGGTGATGCTTCTGCCCCCAAAACCACCTCACCCTCAACCTCTAGTGCCCTATATCTGTTGTGCAAGGGCAACTGAGGAGGTGAGGGGGGCTGGAAGGACTTTCCCTTGCCCCTTCTGACAGGCGGCAGTATCCATTCCGCTGTTTATTCGGTCACCTCCCTCTGCTAAGGGGGTCTGCAGAGCAACAAATAAGTGCCACAAATCATAGAATTCTTCAGGTTAGAAGGGAACTTAAGGCTCATACATTTCCAACCCCCTGCCGTAGGGTGACCCACTAGAACAGGTCACTCAAGGCCTCGTCCAACCTGGCCTTGAACATCTCCAGGCAGGGAGCAGCCACAACCTCCCTCGGCAACCTGTGCCAGTGTCTCACCACCCTCACTGCAAACAACCCTTTCCTAACATCCAGTTTCAATCTCCCCTCTGCCACTTTAAACCCATTCCCCCTTGTCCTGTCATTACAAGA
The DNA here is from genome assembly GCA_013400475.1 of Tricholaema leucomelas. Taxonomy (NCBI): domain Eukaryota; kingdom Metazoa; phylum Chordata; class Aves; order Piciformes; family Lybiidae; genus Tricholaema lacrymosa; species Tricholaema leucomelas. The sequence goes on from WAAF01001384.1 coordinate 1,012, forward strand.
CTTTGTCAATAATCCCTCCCCAGCTTGCTGTAGGTCCCCTTCAGATCCTGGAAGGCCACTCCAAGGTCTCCTTGAAGCCTTCTCTTCTCCAGGCTGCAGAGCCCCAACTCTCTCAGCCTGTCCTCATAGCAGAGCTGCTGCAGCCCTCTGAGCATCTTGGTGGCCTCCTCTGGACTGGCTCCAACACTTCATGTCTTTCTTGTGCTGGGGGCTCCAGAACTGCACACAGGACTCCAGGTGGGGTCTGAGGAGAGCAGAGTCAAGGGGCAGAATCCTCTCCCTTGCCCTGCTGCCCACACTGCTCTTGCTGCAGCCCAGCACAGGGTTGCTGTCTGGGCTGCTGTGCTAGTTTGAGGCTAACTGGAATATTTTAATGAGAAAAAGTAGATTCTAGGCTGTGAAAAGAAAACACTGGTGATATCTACTGCACTCATAGGCTTGCTGAGATGTATAAAAGTGAGAACACAAATACAGGTAAGACAGGGTGTGTGTGTCTCTGTTGGTGCCTGTGCTTTCTCCTTGGCCCTTTGCTGTGTAACCCAACTAATTCTGCTTCTAACTCCCCTTGCCAACTCACAGCAAACCTTGACTGTAAGGCATACTCTGGGATAAGGTAGAGGGGTGGAAGGGTGGTTGGGAGCCCCTCCTGAGGACTCTGGTTTCTGGAGGGCTGTTGTGTTTCTGTATCACCTTTAACTTGTCTATTTCTGTCTATAGCTGTGATTATTGTAACTATCTGCTTGTGTCTTGTGCTAAGCTGTGACTATAAAGCTTCATTCCTTAACTGCCAGCTGGCTGAGTGTAGTCTGGCTGATTTCATAGGAGGTGTAGGGGCAGGTAACACCCAAACCATCACACCTGTATGTGCACATTGCTCGCTCAGTCCAACTCCGCTTCACATTCCCCTATAGCCCTTAGCCTTTCCAGTGCGTCCTTCGGTTCAGGCACCAGGTTAAGCAGCCCATTGACCTGCTCACCTCTAAGGCAGGCAGAGACTTCGAGCGCAGGCTCCAACACCCATCGCAGGCAGCTGCCTGGACACCTGCATGCCTACGTGTGGGCTCCGTGTGGGCTCCGTGTGGGTACCCACAGTTTTACAAACAGCCTTTGACCGAGTTTTCACCGTGCCTCCCTTCCTTGGCGCAGCCGACGGGTTCTGGCCGGGTGGTTTCCGTTTCGTGTCCCGCAGTCAAGCTGCCCTGCCGCCGGAGCTGCCCCTTCTCCTTCGCAGCGCCCGCGCCCGGCGCCGCCGCTGCCGCGGCGCTCTGCGGAGCCCGCACGTACGCCACGTAGCTGGCCGCGCCTGCGCTGCCGCGCCCCCTGCTGGCGCTCTCCCTTCCCGGGGCTCCCAACTGCAGCCACGAAGGCTTCCAGAAGGCCTCCCAAACCAGCGCCTGCCCGCGGAGCTAGCCGCCGTACTGCTCTCCTCCCGAGGCTGGCAGCCGAGCTGTCGCCACTGCAACGCCGCTGATGTGGGAAAGGGGATAGTTAATGCTTAAATCGCTGTGTGAGCACCGATGGAAAGCATGCACGCAAGGGAGGGGGGTTAAGCGTGAGAGGGTCTTGAAACACTCTCACGGAGAAGAAGAATACTGTATTCAAAGATGAGAACATTGGAGGCGCCAGCCAAGAATGTGACCCGCAACTGGGTAGAGAGGTCAGCCCCAGGAAGACGTCAGCCTTCCTCCCAAAAACCCCAAAAGGCGAGCACCAGGAGGCAGTGAGCATGAGTGAAGAGGTGGGACAGTATGGAAATGGGCTCCTGGAGCTGACTGTAGTAACTCCTCCTATTGCCAGCACTAACTGTAGTAACCCTGCCCCTGTGCTGAACGTGCATGACTCTGCAGCATGGATGTTCTACCTGAACCAGGTGAAGGTGTGCAGGGGCTTTGGAGGAGGACCTCCCCTTGTCACCCAGCGCTGATTAAACATCTTCCTGATAACACTCTGTGTGTTGTGGGCTCTCATGTTCCATACCTCACTATCGCTTTGTCAGTCGTGGGAGCTGCAAGGGAAGAGCGATGGAGGGGGGTTGGTGTCTGTCCGTGCCAGCTTCTCTAACTTGCCCTGAGTCTCTCAGCCATAGAATGAGTTCCTGTCTGAGGTCTAAGAACCTCACACACATGTGCAAGGAGTCAGGTGGCTACTTTCCCGTTATGGGATGGCCCATATGGCTGCTGGGCAGCAGTGCAAAAAGCTACCTGTTTCATGCAGCCAGGGGCAGGACAAGAGGACACAGCCTCAAGCTGTGCCAGGGCAGGTTCAGGCTGGATGTTAGGAAGAAGTTCCACACAGAAAGAGTGATTGGCATTGGGATGAGCTGCCCAGGGAGGTGGTGGAGCCAACATCCCTGGAGGTGTTCAAGAGGAGGCTGGATGAGGCACTTAGTGCCATGGGTTAGTTAATTAGCAGGGTTAGGTATAGGTTGGACTCGATGATCCTAGAGGTCTTTTGCAAAATGGCTAATTCTGTGATTCTCTGATTCTGTGAACTGGTCCCAGCACTGACCCCTGTGGGACCCCACTAGTCACAGGCCTCCAACCAGACTCCATCCCATTGACCACAACTCTCTGGCTTCTTTCCTTCAACCAGCTCCCAGTCCACCTCACTCCCTGATCATCCAGGCCACACTGCCTCAGTTTAGCCAGAAGGATGCTGTGGCAGTGTCAAATACTTTACTGAAATCAAGATAAGCCCCATCCACTGCTCTGCCATCATCTATCCACCTGGTTATGTCCTTACAAAAGACTACCAGGTTGGTCAGACATGAGGTCCCCTGGTAAAACCACGTTGGCTGCTCCTAACGACCTTCTTGTCCTTGAAATGCCTTAGGACAGTACCAAGGATAAATTGTTCCATCACCTTTCTGGGGATGGAGGTGAGGCTGACTGGTCCATAGTTACCTGGGTCCTCCTTCTTACCCTTTTTGAAGACTGGGGTGATATTTGCCTTCCTCCAGTCCCCAGGCACCTCTGCTGTCCACCATGACTTACCAAAGATGATGTAGAGTGGTTTGGCAATCTGCCAGGCTCCTTCAGCACCTGCAGGTACATGCCATCAGGACCCATGGATTTATGTATGCCAGATTTCTTGACTGTTCCTTAGCCCAGTCCTCATTAACCAAGGAGAACTCCTCCTTTGTCATGTTTTCCTCTGGGATCCCCGGACAGTCTCCAGCTATAGTAACTTCGTCTTCTTTGTGTCCTCTGTCACCAAGGCACCCTCCTCATTCAACACTGGGCCTACCTTGCCTCTTGTGCTAGTTTTTCCTGCAATGGATTTGAAGAAGCCCTCTCTGTTGTTCTTGACTTCCCTTGCAAGGCTGGATTCCAGTGGGGCCTTGGCTTTCCTAGTTGCCTCCCTACATCCTCTGGAAACAGTCTTATACTCCTCCCAAGTGTCCAGCCCCTCCTTCCATGATCTGTAGACTCCCTTCTCCTGCTTAAGTTTGCTCAGCAGTTCCTTACTTAACCCTGCAGGTCTCCTGGCTCCCTTTCTCGATCTCCCACTTGTTTGAGTGCTCTGATCTTGAGCTTGGAAGAAGTGATGCTTGAATATAACCAACTCATGGGCCCCTCTGCCTTCTAGTACCCTGTCCCATGCCATTTCCCCTAGGAACTGCTTAAAAAAGCCACAGTTGGCCTTGCTGAAGCCTAGGGTTGTGATCCTGCTTGATATCCTGTTCCTACCACACAAGATCCTGAACTCCACCATCTCATGATTGCTGCAGCCAAGGCTGCCCTCAGCCTTCACCGCTTCAACCAGACCCTCATTGTTAGTATCAGGTCCAACAGTGCTCCCCTCCTAGTTGGCTCCTCCACCATTTGCATCACCATTTGCACTGGAGGAACCTGCTGGACTGTGGCAGGCTGAGTAAGCCTTCCAGCAAGTATCTGGGTAGTTAAAATCCCCCATGAGAACCAGGGCCTGGGATTGAAAGGCTTCTATTAGCTGCCTGTAGAAGGCCTCATCAACTTCCTCATCCTGATCAGGTGGCCTGTAACAAACACCCACAACTGTATCACTCATGCCAGCCTGCCCCTTAATTTGCACCCAGAAGCGCTCACCTCACCTCTCATCCACCCCTGGATAGATCTCAAGACATTCAAGTTGCTCCCTCATCTAACAAGCACCTCCACCATCTCGCCGTGCTGACCTGTCTTTCCTAACCAGGACATGGCCACCCATGAGCACATTCCAGCTGTGGGAGCTGTCTCTATAACTGCCACCAGGTCCTAACCCCGCGACTGCACAGGGACTCTTACTCCTCCTGTTTATTCCCCACGCTGTGTGTGTTGGTGTACAGGCATTGCAGGGAGCGAGCTGAGCACCCACTCTGCCCTGGCCAGGTGGGAGGCTTTCTGCTCTTCACTGATGCTAGAACACTGCCCCACTGGTGCCAACCCAGCAGCAACCCCACCTGTGCTGCTTTGAAGCTAATTGGAATATTTTAATGACAGAAATTAGAATCATAGAATGGTTTAGGTTGGGAGGGACCCCAAGGATCATCCAGTTCCAACCCCCTGCCATAGGCAGGGACACCTCCCACTAGAATAGGTCACTCAAGGCCTCATCCACTCTGGCCTTGGAACACCTCCAGGGAGGTTGTGAAGCACAGAATCACCCTGTGAGAAAAGGCTGAGGGAGCTGGGGGTGTGCAGCCTGCAGAAGAGGAGGCTCAGGGCAGAGCTCATTGCTGTCTACAACTACCTAAGGGGAGGCTGTAGCCAGGTGGGGTTGGTCTCTTCTGCCAGGCAAGCAGCAACAGAACAAGGGGACACAGCCTCAAGCTGCACCAGGGGAGGTCTAGGCTGGATGTTAGGAGGAAGTTGTTGGCAGAGAGAGTGATTGGCATTGGAATGGGCTGCCCAGGGAGGTGGTGGAGTCGCTGTCCCTGAAGGTGTTTAAGCAAAGCCTGGCTGGGGCACTCAGTGCCATGGTCTGGATGATTGTCTAGGGCTGGGTGCTAGGTTGGACTGGATGAGCTTGGAGGTCTCTTCCAGCCTGGCTGATTCTATGACTCTGTGATTATTGTTATGCTGCTTATTTGTTCTAGATGCAGTATTCCTTTGTATAATGTTTCCATGACCATGAAAAGAACCAATTATCATTGAAAAACAGTGGCCAGGGGTGGCAAGAGTGGTGAGTGCCAAAAGTAATAGACAAGATTAATGTTGAAACAATCATATCCCACATCAGTTAATTACACACACACACCCTGCTACAGCTGCTGGGCTCCATCATTCATTTGTGAGCATTTTTGATCCTATTCTGATAGTTCTGTTCAGTATATTCATCAGTGACTGCCACCAAGTCTGCTGATGACACAAAACTCAAAGTGACTGACACCAGAGGGTTGTGCTGCCATTCAGTGAGACTTAAGACAGTCTGGAGAGTTGGGCAGGGAGAACTTTAATGCTGTACAATAATGCTAGGTGTAGAGTCTTGCACCTGTGAAAGAACAGCCCCATGTACCAGTATAGGTTGGAGACTGACCTGTTGCAGAGCAGTGAAGGGGAAAAGGACCTGGGGGTCTTGGTGGATGGAAGGATGGCCACAAGCCAGCAATGTGCTCTTGTTTGTGGCCAGGAAGGCCAATGCCATTCTGGGGTGTATCAGAAGGGATGTGGTCTACTCTGCTTTGGTGAGGCCACATCTGGAATATTGTGTCCAGTTCTGGGCCCCAGTTCAAGGAGGAGAGGTTGCTGCTTGAGAGAGTCCATCACAGAGCCACAAAGATGGTTAAGGGGGTGGAACATCTGCCTTATGAGGAGGGACTGAGGGAGCTGGGGCTGTGCTGCTTGGAGGAGACTGAGAGGTGACCTCAGCAATGGTTATCAATATGTGCAGGGTGAGTGCCAGGAGGCTGGAGCCAGGTTCTGCTGGGTGATGCCCTGGGACAGCACAAGGGGCAATGGGTGGAAGCTGAGGCATAGAAGGTTCCATGTGAACCTGAGGAATTTTTTTTTGTCCCTGTGAGGGTGACAGAGCACTGGAACAGGCTGCCTGGGGGGTTGTGGAATCTTCCTCTCTGGAGACATTCAAAACCTGCCTGGATGTGTTCCAGTGTGATCTGCTCTGGGTGATCCTGCTCTGCAGGGGAGTTGGAGCGGATGAGCTTTCAAAGCCCCTTCCAAGCCCTAACATTCTGTGACTTACAAGAAAGCCCCTGAGGGTCTGCCCACAGCCACTGAAGAAGGCTCTCTGGGACAGCAATGCAGGAGAGAAACTGTTGTGTATAACCATGCAGCTGCCTTGGAGGGGAAGGCCAGGCACAAGTGCTGTGTTTCTGTGGCTAGAGGAGACAGGTAATGAAAATATCAGTTGAAGCCCTGCCCTCAACTCCAAGTGCAAGGCTGTACATTTCTAACTGATGTGTGGAGGGGCTGGGTGCAGCAGAGCAGTGGCTGCAGGGAGGGAAGCGTTGGCATGGAGAGACCTGTTTGTTCCTGATGAACAGGACCGTGCAGCCCCCATGAACTCCTGCTCGACTCCACTCTCTTGCTGGTGATGTGCCAGTGTCCTTGACCACCTTTTCTGCCCAGCAAGTGCAGCTTCCACATAGCCTTTTCCACGCTGCTCGTACCACCTGTCAGAGGTTTGTCTCTCCCTGTGGCTGTTCTCCCCTCCCGACTCCAAAATTTAGCCTTACACAAGAAAAAAAAACCCAGGAGTAGGTATTCACTGATGAAGGCTCTGACAGCTCCTTGCTGGACTCACCAGAGGAGTGACAATTATTTCCTTGCACAAACTTCCTGTAACCAAAGGGCTCCGTGGCTCGGTTGTGAGCCACAAAGATTCCCTCCCACCCCACACACCACCCATGGGTCGCAAGCCCCAGCAGGAGGGAGCTGCCTGCCCACACCCTCATGGGTGTCACAGAGTGACACTCGTACCTCTGTTTTCCTTGTGCCAGTCACCATTTCCTCACAGAGCAAGGACAGAGATGGGGCAGGCTGCTGTGGGCACCTTCACAACCGAGTTGGTGCTGTGAACATCAAGCCCAGCAAGTGTCTCCTCAACAAGCAGAAGCACTTCATGTTCCCATCCCCAGAGCATCTTGCCAAACTGGGAGGGAGAGTGGGAGGAAATGGAAGTGAGTTTTTCCCCTGGGAAGTATCCCTCCTGTCCCCTCTTGTTTGATGTGGTAAGGGAAAGATTACTTAGTGCCCACCTGGAGTGGTATTTGCACAGGGAGCTTCCCAGGCCCTGAAATCAGTCACAGAATGCCAGAAATGTTTGTGGTTCCTGGTTCTGCCCACAGGGGCTGAGACTTGGTGGCAGCAAGAGAAGCAATGCCATGGGAGAAAAAAAAGCATTTTCCTGCTGCTATTTTTTTCTGGTTCTGGCAGTTGTAATTGCATTTGTTTTCATTTTGCTGGCTATTTTTCATCAGTACACAACATTTCCTGGAGAAGCTTCTCTTGCCTCCCCAAACAGTAAACTACAAACTAGAAAACCAAGCTAGAAAAAAAAATCAAACTGGAAAATCAAGGATTCACATGTCCTTCATAGGCCATTTTCCATCTACTTCTCTGTATTTATAGCTTCAATGCAGTCTTTAGTAAAGACTAAACCATTTTCTAAGTTACAAAGTTATAGTCCTGAAAGTTGTGAAGGTTTAAAGTAACTAAAATGAAGTTTTAAATAACTCTTTTAATGACACTACCCATAAAAGTCCATTAACTGCAGTAAATGAATCTTGGAATCATGGAATGTCAGGGGCTGGACGGGATCTCTAAAGCTCATCCAATCCAAGCTCCCTGCCAGAGCAGCAGGATCACCTACAGCAGATCACACAGGAACACATCCAGGCAGGTTGTGAATATCTCCAGAGAGGGAGACTCCACAACCCCCCTGGGCAGCCTGTTCCCGTGCTCTGTCACCCTCACAGGGAAAAAATTCCTCCTCATGCTTCCATGAAACTTGCTATGCCTCAGCTTCCACCCGTTGCCCCTTGTCCTGTCATCAGGCAGCACCCAACAGAGCCTGGCTCCTGGCACTCATCTTTATAACCATTGCTGAGGTCACCTCTCTGTCTCCTCTTCTCCAAGCAGCACAGCCCCAGCTCCCTCAGGCTCTCCTTGCAAGACAGATGTTCTGTTCGCTTCGTCATTTTTGTGGCTCTGTGGCAGCCTCTCTCAAGCAGTTCTATGTCCCTCCTGGACTGGGAGGTATGGGGGAAAACACACCAGAAAATCCTGTCCAAGCACCAGGTAAGCTGCAGCCTCACAGCCTGAATCCATGCAGCAGTGCAGCCCCTGAGACCTTACAGCAGCATCCATTACTTGTTTTGTTCCCTCCAGATTTCACACAGAGAAATACAAGGACCACAGGCACGCTGCTTAGGTTGCTGACATAATGCCCATATTTAATCTTTTGAAACAAGAACAGAAATCAAGAATAAAATCAAGAATAAAAACTCTTAAGTCATACAGTACATTAATCTTTCAGCAATGACCCAATCTACAGTACTCAAATGCCTTGCATGAAGTCTATTATCTCAGCGTTTAACAAGTGTATAACCAGTGACACGGTGAAAGGAACAGCTCACGATACACAGCTGACACGATGAGTTTCCACTTTCTTCCAGCTAAGGTTTGCAACACCTGGGTCACTTTTGGACAGTGCTTTAATCCATGTTTTTGTTCAGTCAATCTGCTTGGGGCTTTTATTTGTTTCTTTCCTTTCTTAGAGTTTTTCCCTTAAGTATAGGAAGATTACTTCCAATGAGATTGCACGAGTCAGAATATCTATCTAAAGGCATAACATGGTCGAGCTAACTAAAAATGTAATAAGCAGTAAATTACTCAGTCCTGGTTATACATTCCTAAAGGCTTAACAATACAGCTTTAAGAAAACAAAAACATAATCAAAAAACACACACACACAAAAATTAACCCCAAAGCAACCAACCAACCGACCCACACCAAACACACACCCCCAAAAAGCCAACCCCAACCAACCAAGCCCACGACAAAACAGAACACAGCTGTAGGGTGGCAGCTGCTGGAAGAAGCCTCCTTCCCTCCCCGAACACCCAAGAGTTAACTGCACTTTGCACGTTTGAAATGGGGTCTACGAAGCCGTTTCAGCTCCTAAATAGCACATCACACGTGACTGTCTTCTCTAAAGCTTGAATGGTTCAACACACAGCTCAGTGAAGCTCTCAAACAAGTAATACTGGTAGGATGCAGACTGTTAACATGAATCAGGACAATGTGCCCTGGCAGCACGTTTGGATAGCAAAACTGTATAGATTAAGGGGCCAGTATCGAGTGGTTACAGTAGTGTGAAGCAGGAGGGCTCTGCCTGCAGCAGCTGTGGAGGAGGGAAAAGGGTGGGATCTGGGATCTTCTGCTCCTTAGCCAAGGCTAAAGCAGGCTCCTCCCTGTCCCCCACTCAAGCACCTGTCTCTCCTGCTCCTCTGCTCCTGGCCCCTAGCCACCGCTTTCTGAGGGGGAATCCCCAGCCCCAAAGGGATGAAAGCTGTGGCAGGGTACAAACCTGAAGCTTAGGGGCAGGTAGAAGTCTGCTTCTTTTCCAGGGCTCCGCTGGGTGGAGTCGCTGGTGAGAGCCACTCCAGCATGGTGAGGAGGTGCTCTGCAGTCTGGCAGCTTTCTGGCTCCTAGCCTCACCTACTGCATACATCTCAGTGCAGGAACAAAGGGAGAGCTCTTCCCCTCCACAGAGTAGTGTTATCAAATGCTAGAGACCCGAAGGGCTATCTCCAAGGTAAGTTTCCTAAAGGCAAGGGTAATGGAGCATCTTCTTCCCACATCAGCAAAAGAGAAACGTTACTAATTAACACAGCTGCTTCTTTCTTCCTTTTATCTCTTTTCTCGTGCTAGGTCCTGATAGGAATGCAGAAAACCCATAGAGAGCCACTTTCATGAATGGGAAAGCAGTGGAATCTCAAGGATCTGCTTGGTAATTTGCTACTGGCATAAACAACAACAAAACAGTCCTGATTGGTTTTTGCAGTCTTCTTTTTGAGAAGAAAAGTCCAGACCATCCAGTGCACCTTCTCTGCACACACACACACACACCAATGGAGAGCTCCAGAACAGGCATGGGAACCACAAAGCCCAAACTGTGAGAAGACCTGGGGAACCTTGCATTCCTCTTTCCAATTCTCATTGAGCAACGCAGCAGCAGAACGGTGTATTGCGAGAAATAAAGTCACAGAACACACAGACACCTAAACACAGCCATGGACACTTGTTTTTCTGATAGATGCTGTTATTCATCTGGTCATTTCCTTCTGGCTGTGCTGAAGTTTAACTCTGAAGAGCACCTGGTGCTTCTTTTATGAGAACCCTCCAACCTCAGTGGCAAGAGACAATCTCTCTCTCATCGGCACCCCAACCATCTCCTTGAGATTCTCTCAGAATCCCCCCCAGAAGCTGAACCTGACTGTGCCCCTTTGGTGCCACTCTGTTTTGGTTTTGGTGGTGGTGGTTTTCTCTTAAATTAACAAACACAGCATATCAATACAAATTTGATGTTTTCTAAAAATTAGAAATGCTCAGATAATTAGTTCAGCAGTATGCAAAGTGCATCTGTTTGGTTCTTTCCATAGACCACCTTCTGGTTTAAATTCCTTCACAGTTTAAAATATTGTGAAGAAATTATATGTATACTTTATGTATAGAACTATTTATATACATACACATATATACACACAACTCTGTACTTTGTATAGCCATAATCACTCATTACTTAACTATTTATAGTATATACACGTGGCATGAACACAAACTCGGTGAAGAGTTGGTGCAGGCTGAAACCATTCCATCAGGTTTAATGGAACAACAGTGACACCGTGAGTGAGTTACCAAGAGACACAGACACACATCTACTAACTAAGAGAAAGACCAATTAAATCAGCTCCTCCATTTGCCTAGGAGTACAGGATTGTTCCCACCCCGGTCCATGCACATACTCAGCTATTTTTCATTCAGTTCATGAGAGGGCAGTGGTGGTTCTCTTTTTTTTTTCTTAATGAAAGAATAGTCCATATTTACTCAGGCTCACCACAGTCTCTTCTGCAGAAGTGCAGCACAGCTGGGTCTGGGCATCTTGGAGGACTCTGAAGGCTGTGCTGCTTTTAGCTGCAAGCACCTGCTGAAGCGTTACTGCATGGCTATGGGACAGCTAGCAATTGTTCGCAGTCTGTGAACTCTCCCTCCAACAAGTGGTACAACTGTATAAATACATACTTTAGCACAAAACAGTTTAGCACGAGGCAATTCCAAGTACAAACGAGACCTAAAGGTCTATGGGTGAACTTTAAAGGCCAAGAGTTCTTCCGAGTGCATGTTGTTTAAGGAACGCAAGTCAGGTAACTTCAAAAGAAGTTTTGTGAAAATAGAGGCTTCGTTTGGGTGGTTTTTCATGATTAAAGTCCTTAATGCACGGATTAGTGTTTCCTGAAGTGCCTCCACAGAGTTGACATTTTCTATTCCAGAGCGATCTAAAGTGCAGGGTGGGGGGAGGAGAGAGAGAGAGAGAAAAGCATGAGAGTGGATAAAAACACAACCACAAACTGAACAGATGTAGCTTGCAACAAAGGCACTGCAAGAATCACTCAGTTAATAAGCACAAGAAAAAGTAAGTATGTCACTGAGGTAATAAGCACAAGAAAAACTAAATCCTTATGCCAGAAGTTTTCAAACCACCACACCAAGTCTTTCAAACGTTATTTAGCATCAGCTGTCTTAAGCATGAAGCTTATCTTGAACTGGCCAATGTTCAATCACCCTTTCTCCAATCACCTTTTCTTTACCCACCTATGTTTCCAGAAAACATCCTACCAAAGCACACAAATACTTTGCTGAACCACAACTGTCAATGCAAGGGGAGAGGCAGGGCACTGGGAACTAAAGATGCAAAACACTCCTCAAGGCTGGACATGGAACCCTAAACTTACACTGAAGCTTCATGTTTGAGGAGGAAATCCCACTCAGAACAAGCCACACTCTCATCTGTACAATGGGATTCCCAGGGGCAAAAAGAATGCAAGCCTTGACGTGACTGGGCACTACTTCTGTCTGTGTTCCTGTACAAAGTGAAACATGATACACCCCAAAATCCCCAGCTGAGGAAGAAAGATTTCAACATCAAGGAAAGCATTCAGCTTTCAGACGCTGCACTCACCCCGTGCCCACACCATCTCTCTGAACAGAGCTGTATTTAAGAGCATGCCTGCTGTCTTTAGGTTGAACCTAAGGAGCTTTAAAGGATGAATTTGTCAGCAAAACATCTCACCTAATAACAATGCTCAGCAGCTGTTCATTTCGAGCTGTAGGCTCACTAGAGAATCTCTGCAGGGTGTGCACATGCACCAGTGAGGGACAGGAACAGAAATGTGCTTCCATGTGCACATGGAGTTAAGCACTTCACAGAGCTGGGGCACAGAATGACAGCAGCTTTCTGCAGTGGCACTGAGTTAGATGACGCAGTCTGAGTACCTTCTGCTGTCAATCCAATCAGACTTCTCCAGCGAACAAGCCTAGGAAATCCTCCTATACTATTTTGTGCAGATCCCTACTGCTATGGGAAAAATTACTACGTAAACCACTTAAGAATCCATCTTGAAGCAGTTAATGTGTTTAGTTCCTTTAGAAGGACTGTTCCAGAACCTGCTAACAATGAGGAACTTTGATTACTCTGAAATTCTATGTATTAGCATGTTTCACTCTTCCATGAAGACTGAGCAGCTATGAAAGCTAATGGCAAGAGAGCATGAGTGAAGAGATGCCTCTCTGCCTTGATTTGTTAAACTCTCTATGCCACTTGCCCTTTTCTTTGCACAGCCTTTAGTTTTGCAGAGATGATGGCATTTGCACAGAATATGCCAGGTGAGGTTTCTCAAGAGCTCTGTACAGTAACAGTGATACTGCCTGGCCACTGAAGACAGAACACAGTTGTCTTTCCTGGCTGCCTCGGCTGAAGTGCTGTGACTCCCTCCTTTGATCAGTCCAAGTCTTTCTGCACGTTCTATGTATCTTAAGTATCTATTGTGAAGTGGTTACTCATGCAGTTCTGTGGAGATGCTTCTGACAAGTGTTCTCTCTACTAGCCCTGTTTAGACATTTATCAACATTTCTTTTTTCCCACTGACTGTGCTAGTTTGAGCCTAGCTAGAATGTTTTGCTGAGAAGAAGTAGATTACAGGCTGTGAAAGGGAAACAAGGGTGATGTCTGCTGCATTCATAGGCTTGCTGAGATGTACAAGAACAAGAACACAAACACAGATAACACAGCTGCTGTCTAGGCTTTGGGCTGAACTTCTCTCTCTCTCTCTCTCTCTCTCTTTCTCTCTCTCTCTCTCTCTCTCTCTAACCTAACCTGCCGTCTATGTGACTAATCCACCTATCCACCTGCTTCCTAATCCCTCCTGGCCAACCCTCAAAGCTACCTTGAGCATAATGCAAAGTCTTGGTAAGGTAGAGGAGTGGGAGAAGGTAGAAGGGTGGTTGGGAGCTCCTCCTGGGGACTCAGATTTCTGGGAGGGCTGCTGTGTTTCTGTATTACTTTTAAACTTGCATATCTCTGTATATAACTGCATATATTGTAACTATCTGCTTGTATATTGTGCTAAGATGTAAATATAAAGCTTCATTCAATGGCCAGAGCTGCTGAGTGAGTCTAGTTTGGGTGATTTCCAAAGTGTGGGGGGTTGGGGAACACCCAAACCATCACACTGACCTAAAAAAAAATAAATTAAGTAACCAAGAGTCTTTGTACAAGATTTTTAACTAGTTCAGCATGGTATTCTGTATTCTGCATCACTCATTCAGGATTGAACAGTCACACACCCCTGTCTGCTTCTGGAACCTCTATGAGTGGCTGTCAAAGGTCTGTGTCCAGGTGGAGGTCAGTGGTAAGTAGAGTCCCTCAGGGATCGGTCCTGGGACCAGTCTTGTTTAACATCTTCGTCGGTGACAAGGACAGTGGCACTGAGTGCAGGCTCAGCAAGTTCACTGAAGACACCAAGCTGTGTGGTGCTGCTGACAGGCTGAAGGGCAGGGATCCATCCAGAGGGACCTGGACAGGCTGGAGAGGTGGGCCCAGGCCAACCTCATGAAGTTCAGCAAGACCAAGGGCAAGGTCTTGCATCTGAGTTGAAGCAACCCCAAGCACTGACATATGCTGGGCAGTGACTGGCTTGAGAGCAGCCCTGAAGAGAGGAACTCAGGAGTGCTGGTGGATAAGAAGCTCAATATGAGCCAGCAGTGTGCTCTGGCAGCCCAGAGAGCAACTAGAGCCTGGACTGCAGCAAGAGCAGTGCGGCCAGCAAGTCAATGGAATCGATCTTCCCCCTCTACTCTACTCTGCTGAGACCCCACCTGGAGTACTGCATCCAGTTCTGGAGCCCCTAAGACAAGAGGGCTGTGGATGTGCTGGAAGGTGTCCAGAGAAGGGCCACTGGGATGATCAGAGGGCTGAAGCACCTCTGCTATGAGGAGAGATTGAGGGAGTTGGGGCTGTTCAGTCTGGAGAGGAGAATGCTCTGAGGTACTTTATTGTGATCTTTCAGTATCTTAAGGGGGTTACAAGAAAGCTGGAGAAGGACATTTTAGGCTGTCAGATAGTGATAAGACTGGGGGGAATGGAACAAAGCTGTAAATGGGGAGATTCAGACTGGAAGTGAGGAGGAAGTTCTTCACCATGAGGGTGGTGAGAGCCTGGAATGGGTTGCCCAGGGAGGCAGTGGAAGCCTCATCTCTGGAAGTGTTTAAGGCCAGGCTGTATGAGGCTGTGGACAGCCTGATCTAGTCTGAGGTGTTCCTCCCCATGGCAGGGGGGTTGGAACTGGATGATCCTTGTGGTCCTTTCCAACCCTGACTGATTGTATGATTCTTGATTGCTATCTTCCTTTCAATCTTCTCTTGAGTAACAGTCTTAATGGCCTCCTTCCTCCACTTTTAGCTCTTCTTCCAGTTATGGCATCTTTTGTCTTTACCTGCATCTCCAAGTCATCCTCTCTGGTGCTGTTCCTCAACTTTTCCTCCTTCTCTAAGTGAGTTTCATCTTCACCTTCGGACTCTCTGGGTCACACTGCTCCTTGAGGGGCAGCGTGGAGGTGATCTATCCTTGGAGAGCTGTTAAATCAACAGGTGCTCTCTCCTGGCAAGCTCTTAGACTGCAAGCAGACACCCTAGGAGCTCTGCTGGGGGCACTCCTGCTCTTAGGTCCCTACTCAGGCACCGTGCTAACTTAACTCTCTTGTACAAGGAACAACTTCAGCATTTCAATTCATTTGCAAGCTACAAAGTGCTGTTGAGATGAAGAGTGCTGGACTTGCAGTGAGCACCAGGGTTACTAGTATGCCTGCAATATGGTACAAATGCAAGTTTGGGCCCAAAAGCTAAAAGCCTAACGAAGCTGCACTGTCTGAGAACGATTTTGTGAAGAAGTCCAGGCTGCAGATCAGATCCCAAGATAGTTTAAGACAAGTAGCAATAACGTCCAAAGCTATGATCTGAAAAACCCTCAGTAGCTGCCAAGAAGCCTGAATAGCAAACGTGTCCTCTTTCTGTCCTGTTGCACAGCTGTGACATGATGTGCACATTACAGACCACTCCTAGGCTAAGCCCAGCTGGGAGCTAGCAACAGCAGGGAGCAGAGCTTACAAGGCTGGAGGGCGCTAGCTCTGTGCTAGTTGTGTATCTCACAGAGCAGACTGCCACTTGCATTCAGAACAGGTGGTGCCCAGCTAAGCAAGCAAGAAGAATGGCTGCAGCTGCAACAAGGACGGAAGAGGCCTGGTTCTCAGTCCTTATTCTAAAGATTGCCTCCAGTCTTCACCAATTTAGTTTTTGAAGGAAAAAGCTCTGGAAAAGCACCTAAACCCCCAGTTTTCTCTCTGCTACCTGAACATTTTCACTAACAGCATACACTGACATTCACTCCAGCTTTTGGAACTTGCCAACCCTATGCCACCCTCTGCTCATTACCACCGCTTACAAACTGAAGAGGCTACAGCTACCCAAGCCTGTGCTATTACATTTCAGTCAGGCCATGCACAAAGCTGTTAGACTGAACCATCCTACTTTGTTTACAGAGGCTTCATGTACCTACAACCATGCCCGGGGTGCTCCTCCCCGTTAAGAAGGATGTGGAGTCTAAACCACTCACGTGGAAGAGGTCCACTTGCTCAGGAAGTGAGCGGTCCCTCAGTGCTGGCTTGCTGCCTAAGTGGGCACTGCTAGCATTCCTGCTAGCTACCTCCGGAGCTCCTTACCCAGCATGCAGAGATCCTGCATCTTGTGTATGCAGAGTTAATGTGCCTAATTTTAGGCTTTAGATAATACTACAGAAGTAGGTGCTTAATCCTTCTTTGAATCTGGGCCAAAGTGTTCTGCATATCCAAGGACTGCAATAAGATAGGAGGCTGGTGAAGACGTTAGCAGATTGGCAGAGCTTTAGCCGTAAGGAGTCATAATGCAGATGAAGAAGGCTTTCTTGCTGACATAGAGAGAGATCAAACTGCTGGGTTTAGGCTTAGGTAAGATACACGCAACAGACTTCAGTGACAATACTTGTAGTAAAAATACCACCTTATCCCAAGACTTAAACTATGCAAGTCAGGAGTAATTTCACTGATGCTGTCCTGTGAAATATAGATGAGTCAAACAGTTATCTACGTGGCCATCAGGCAGCACATTCAATAGAAAGTGGTAGGAAAATATAAGCCCACTGTCACCTTTATCCAAAGGGCAGTAGGAGAAAGAGCAGGTATGTAAAGAATTACAGCCTGCTAGTAGCCTAAGACCTACTAAATCACTGTGAAAACAGAGTGTATACATGTTACAGAACTCTTTTGCTAGAAAGCCACATTCAAGTTTTGGCAAAGGTTCAAGTTAACTTTCTCTCCTTACCAGCAGACACCAGGACAACTGCTGTAAACAAACTCATTTCTTCGTCACTAAGCTGCAGAGCATTTAGTTTCTCGCTAAATTCAAACATGGAGTTGAGCAGATCACCAGCTCCCATCGAATGCAAGTCGTCCACACCATACTTCTTTCCGCTCAGGAAGGTGACAGTACGTTCCTTTGCATCAAACAGAGATGCAAACCGTACCATTAGAACCTGGCGAAAGAAAACAGAACAGCAAGAAGAGATGAACAGAGGTGCATTTCTAGCCAGAAGAAAAAACAAACCCTCTTAACATCCTTCAAAATGTCTCATTAACTGCTGTACAAGCATGGTATACAGAAACCATCAGCATGCTACCGTGCTCTTTAAAACCAGCGCAAGCTCTGGCTCAGCAGTCTGAGAGAAACAAGTGAGAAAACCCCTGAGTAGGTGCAGGGGAGGGGGCTGCAGCACACGACAGGGAGGAAAGCCTGGGACAGCCTGAGTCACAAAGGTAATGCCATTCATAAATATGCCAGGAGGACAAACTGCGTAAGCCAAACAGCCAAAGGCATACAGAGCATTAAGAGAAATGCTTCACTGTCCACACTTCTGAGGAGCACAACAATGCTGCTGAACGAGATTCCCGCTTAGCACAAACTGCAGTAGCTCCACTGGAACGACACTGATTGACACCATCTGAGGATCTGGCCCCCTAGACATTCCTAGGGAGAGTACCATGCTGCCTCGCTGCACCCACGGGAACCATAACGAGCTCTGGTGGAGAGGAGCCACCTGTACCCCCTTCAAAGGGCTAGGGAAGCAGGGCCTGAAACAGCAATGAGGCTGTAGCTGCAGTTGGCAATATCCCTTTGGTGTAAGCACCTGGGCTGTAGCAGTTGACTGGTGCTGAACTTACCCCTCTGGGCTGAAATACCTCTTCTGGTTTCTCAGGCAATTGCTTCGCTCTGGAATGGCTTGTAAAGTTTCGTTTGCTCGTGTTCAACAACTTTATTTACATTTTCAAGGTTCAAGTTGTATAGAACAACCTTCTTACTGGGAGAAAATGAACCAGCTGGCGTTGGTTAAACTTCAGACTCGCTGTGTAATCTCTTGGTGCAACACTTGTCTCTTCTCACTTACCCCACACAACTGCATTAATGTCAGTGTTTACTACAGGTGAGAGAATCAGTTTTTCAGCAAAGCCTGGTGCCTCTGGGGAGCTTAAAGGAGGCTCCAAGAGAGAGCTGAAAAAGGTTTCAGAATTCAAACACCGTTCATGCACACACCGGATGACCTGCTCCTGAATTTTCACAGCCAGATGTCGTGCAGCAGTCTTTGTGGACACATGGGCGCTGTGCGTTATTCGCCTTTGCCAGCTCTATGCCCTTGGAAGATGTTAACTACAGAGTGCAGACACCTAGCAGAAAGTCAGGTGCAGACGCACTCGGAATACAACAAAAGGAGACAAAGGACGGACAGACGAAGCTGAACTTTTGCATTAGCAGGGACCCACCAGGTACACGACAACCTTTCAGTTCCAAATGATATTCCTCTTAGAGAAATGGGCTTTAGAAACATGAACTTTAAGTAAGAGCAACCAGTACTAACACAGGTATTCAACACCAAAGCCCACGAAGACTTTGCCTGTCGATTTCAATGTCACCATTCTAACCCAAGGAAGAGCTGTTTAGGCTACAGTATAGCACATGACCGATTCAGCCCATTTCACTTTACAGATTCATAGAACGGTCTAGGTTGGAAGGAACCTTGAAGATCATCTAGATCCAAGCACTCTGCCATGGGCAGGGACACCTTCCACTAGACCAGGTTGCTCAATGCATCATCCACCCTGGTCTTGAACACTTCCAGAGGGGGTACCCACGATCTCCCTGGGCAGTCTGCTCCAGTGTTTCACCACCCTCACTGTAAAGAATTTCTTCCTAGTATCTAATCTAATCTAGCCCTCCTCAAGCTTAAAGCCATTCCCTCTTGTCCCATCACTGCAAGCCCTTGTAAAAAGTCCTGTCCCAGCTTTCTTGTGGGTGCCCTTCAGGTACTGGAAGGCTGCTGCTGTAAGATCTCCCCCAAAGCCTTCCTTTCTCCAGGCTGAACAGCCTCGACTTTCTCAGCCTGTCCCCACAGGAGGGATGCTCCAGCCCTCTCATCATCTTTGTGGCACTTCTCTGGACCTACTCCCGCAGCTCCATGCCTCTCTTATACGGGGGGCACCAGAAGTGGATGCAGTACTCCAGGTGGGGTCTCAGACTCTTACTTGTGCATGTTGAGGATAAACCTGATCAGCCCTATCACCCAACCATCACAATATAAGCACACAAACCGTCCCCCACAGGCAAATGCTTGCTTGCTTCCCCACTGCCTGCAACCAAATTACCAAGTCTGTGAGTCTATGGAGAAAGTGAGTCACTACTCCAATGGATCCAAGAGGCTTGTTAGCTCCAACATCAACTGTATTTGGAGTAGGGGCTTATGGATGTGGGGGGGACCTCTTCAAATCCAGCTGAGTTCCCAACTTTATGGTCACTTCTGTTTCTGGAGATGGCTCCCATACAAAGTCATGCAAATGCCACCACAGTACACTGAGCTCTCCAGTGCTCTCCAGCTAGAACCATAGAACGGTTTAGATTGGAAGCGACCTCAAAGACCATCTAGCTCCAATCCCCCACCATAGGCAGGGACTTAGTTATACATGCATATGAATATCACAAAATCATAGAATCAAGCAGGTTGGAAAAGACCTCCAAGCTCATCCAGTCCAACCTAGCACCCAGCCCTAGACAATCAACCAGACCATGGCACTAAGTGCCTCAGCCAGTTTTTTCCTGAACACCTCCAGGGACGGCGACTCCACCACCTCCCTGGGCAGCTACGCAGCTTCTATACCAACACTGTCACTGCATCTCCTTACCCTCAAACGAACAAGCACTCCTTGAAGATGGGGTGCTGGTAACCACAATGCCAGCACTGCTATACACTGCCAAACAGGCTCAGAGACAGTACTTTTACTTAGGTTCTTCTATTAACATGCAGATTTTTGGATGCCCTAGTTTAGTTACCCAGCAGACAGAAATGCCCTTGCCTGCATGAGGCTTTCAGGATGCTTTTGCCTCCATGGCAATGGATGGTTTGTTAAACCTGTCTTTTTTCCCCCAGCCTCTACATCATTATTTTTGGGTTGTTTGGTTTTGTTGTTTGGTTGGTTGGGGTTTTTTTTTAGTGTTGGTTAAGATGTCACATAGGTCTTTAACTACAGGCACCAACTTACTAAAAGAAATCATTAGTGTTTCCTACAAATAAGTTAACAGGGATAAGCATGGAGCCACATGTTAATTCCCCTGGATACGGAAACCGTTATCGGCAGTGCCTGTAACTGGCAGAAAGGCATATGAATGAGGCTTGAGGAAAGCTCGAGCTGAAGACAGGCCAAGACAAACCACTTGCAAAACATAAAAGCTTTGCTTTACATTGTAAGAACAGCTCAACGTTTTTCCACTCTCCCTGAGGGCACTGGACAGTATAGCACTTTGCAGGGTAAAGAACCAACATCTTTGTTTAATGTAAACAGCAGCATAAGGGGCTGTAGCTGAAGAAGTAAAAAGCAGCTTACAAGAATTGTAGGAGACTATTAAAGGTCAAGTATAACAGGAAAAAAATAGACAACAACAGAATGGAAGATGAAAAGAAACTGGCAGCCTCTAGGCACCAAGCCTTCCAACCCAGCAATTACCCATTTTAGAACCGGGCTGTATAAACGCAGACAAAAGACCCAACGTGTTACAAGAGAAACGTCTTCAGCTCGGGCAAACAGGGAAGCCAACACTCTTCTTTGAAACAGGAAATGAAGTGAACAAGAGCAAAACATCACTGCCTTTCCAGAACAGCACAGCAAGACTGTATACTTGGGACTTCAGCTCCCCTGGCTCTCAAAATTCAAATTTCACATCTGAATACTTCTAAAATGTGCACAGTCACCAACAGACACAAGTCTGGAAGGGCAACCAAAGCTTATGTGAACATACCCTGGTGAAGGCCACTAATGATAAAACAGCACTGAGCTCTTCAGTACAGTACCTTCCCCAGTTTAACAGCACTAATTCACATGTATAGCATGCTGGTGAGTGGGTGAAAGTAGCCACGAGGACCTGGTGGGATTAGTCTAGCATAAGTTAGGTACTCTGCATCTATAGAGCTGCAGTAGTAGTTAGTTACCAGTGTTACTGCTTTGGAGATTGAGGCTTCAGTAACTGTCAGTTGCTACCCACGACTAGTGGTGACTTGGTCAAGATGGATGCTCTGGCTTTGGCAGGGAGCACAGCATCAGAAGGAAGAACACTCAGAGCAATGAACACATTCCAGTACAAAACTGGTAAGTCAACAGAGAGCTTTCTAAGCTATCCACCCTTCCAGACACAGTCTGCTTCTCCCCAAGCCAAGATAGCAATCAAAGTAACCACTGCTATACAAACCCAAGAAATTCCTCATTAGTCACTTATTAGTGCCCAGGGAGGAGGAAAGTGTCAAAGGGCTGAGCACTTGGAAGAGGGATAGCTCACCAGGATAGGACAAAACGGAAGCCATGGACAACATCAGCTTAAGGGAAGCTCAGAGCTAGCATCCACGAACAAGCTGCTTTTGCCCCAGATAACCCAGATCTATTGATTTTTGTTCTGAAGGGAGACTGACACACAGCTTGTCATGTCTGCACAGCACATGTAGTGGCCTCACCTCAAAGGTCCCAGCCTTCAGAAGATTAACCTGGTCATGTTGGGAGAGATCTCGGAAACCTGGGATGCGCTTGGCAAACTCCACCACTTCCTTCACTGCAGGGGTAAAACTCAGGGAAAACTCTTCCCAGACTTCATGGCCAGACTTGTTTGGGTCCACGTGTGGAGTCCTACTCATGGGGCAGACCTGATGTTTACAAAACACAGACAGAAAACAACTCTTAAAGATGCAATAGCAAATACTGGCATAGAATTGAAACGAGTAGGTTTATTCTTCAAAATTCTGCACTAACAATACACAGAGCAAAAAATGCCAGTATTCCTCAGACACCTCCCAGAGCAACTGGATTTCTTATGGAATCACAGAATCAACCAGCTTGGAAGAGACCTCCAAGCTCAGCCAGTCAAACCTAGCACCCAGCCCTGGCCAATCAACCAGACCATGGCACTAAGTGTCCCATCCAGGCTTTGCTTCAACACCTCCAGGGATGGCAACTCCACCACCTCCCTGGGCAGCCCATTCCAATGCCAATCACTCTCTCTGCCAACAACTTCCTCCTAACATCCAGCCTAGACCTGCCCTGGCACAGCTTGAGACTGTGTCCTCTTGTTCTGTTGCTGGTTGCCTGGCAAGAGCCCAACCCCACCTGGCTACAGCCTCCCTTCAGGTAGTTGTAGAGAGCAATGGGGTCTGCCCTGAGCCTCCTCTTCTGCAGGCTGCACACCCCCAGCTCCCTCAGCCTCTCCTCACAGGGCTGTGCTCCAGGCCCCTCACCAGCTTCGTTGCTCTTCTCTGAACACCTTCCAGCACCTCAACATCTCTCTTGAATTGAGGAGCCCAGAACTGGACACAGCAGTCAAGGTGTGGCCTGAGCAGTGCTGAGCACAGGAGCAGAAGAACCTCCCTTGTGCTGCTGGCCCCACCCCAGAGCAGTCCACTAACAGTCTGTTTCTAGATCTGCTGACTTTGGAAATGCCAACATTGTAGTGAAAGACTTGAGGGAACCCACATTACACCATCCCTCCCTGATGTCACTCACACCTGACATCTGGATTTCTTTTACTTGCATTATCCTTCTGATCTTGCAATTAGTCACGATTTTGCAATCAATCAGTGGCAATCTCAGTCACTACTACGTTCATTCTCATACATCTTTCCTGTTTTACAGGCAACTACAGTGATTCACACAAGCATACAAAGGTGTCAACGGCAGAACACAGAACCAAGCCTTGATTTCCCAAGTGACAGGTTTACATCCTCATTACCAGAACAGCCTACGTGTTTCACTGACTTTTGCTCAGTCACAAGGACAAAATATTCTGTCTTTCATAGAAACAGGGGGTATTTTTTTGTGCAGAAGTGTGAATCCATCCCAGTGAGAACAGATGTATTGGTCAAGGCAGACTGCCCAGGAATTCCCATTGTAAAAGCCAATCAGATACACTGAGGCACCTCTGCTTCTCTGCCCTGGAAGTTACATCTTTTAATGAGGTTTAAAGTTTAAGCTCACCTGCCATCATCAAGGATGGCAGTCTCTTGGAGCATTCCTCACAGCTACACTGAACAGCATACACAATACTACCTACGTTTTCCTTCCTCCTTGTTTTTAAACATTCTTCACAGGTTCACAAGGCCCCCAAAAGTCTCCATGCAATGAAGCATAGCAAACAGGAAACAGTGAGGCTGCATCTGGAGTACTGTCTCCAGTTCTGGGTCCTCCAGTTCAGGAGAGGCACAGAACTGCTTGACAGAGTCCGGCACACAGCCACAAAGATGACGAAAGGCATGGAACATTTCTCTTGCAAGGAGAGCCTGAGGCAGCTGGGGCTGTGCTGCTTGGAGGAGACTGAGAGGTGACCTCAGCAATGGCTATCAATATGTAAAGGCTGGAGTCAGGTTCTGCCGGGTGATGCCCTGGGACAAGACAAGGGGCAATGGTTGGAATCTGAGGCATAGGAGGTTCCAAGCAAACATGAGGACATTTTTGTCCCTGTGAGGGTGACAGAACACTGGAACAGGCTGCTTGGGGGGTTGTGGAATCTTCCTCTCTGGAGACATTCAAAACCTGCCTGGATGTGTTCCAGTGTGATCTGCTCTGGGTGATCCTGCTCTGCAGGGGAGTTGGAGCGGATGAGCTTTCAAAGCCCCTTCCAAGCCCTAACATTCTGTGACTTACAAGAAAGCCCCTGAGGGTCTGCCCACAGCCACTGAAGAAGGCTCTCTGGGACAGCAATGCAGGAGAGAAACTGTTGTGTATAACCATGCAGCTGCCTTGGAGGGGAAGGCCAGGCACAAGTGCTGTGTTTCTGTGGCTAGAGGAGACAGCTGGACTGGATGAGCTTTGGAGGTTCCTTTCTGTGAAACAGATCAGTAACTCCTCAGAGCTGCACTGCTTTTGCAGGGCACGCTGAGCTTGCTGACTACCTGCAGCCATTCTTTGTGTGGTAGCTCCCTGGCTCACCACAATAGAGGCCACAGTAAGCACAGGGGCGGTCGACACACGGAAACCTCTCCCCAGAAGACAAGGAGCAGCACTGCAGATGTATTGGTTCGGCAACACTTCTCATACCAACGATGTGTTGTAGGGTAGAGGAGGACCTCTTCCATAAGCTGAAAATCATGAAGTGTTTTGGCCAAAGGGGAGCTCTAAGCGTACAACCATAAGTACAGCAGACACTAAGCACTGCTTGGTCCATGATACTCCAACAGTTCACAGGGGCATTTACCGTTAAACATACAGGACTGCCAGAAAATAGAGATTCTGTTTCAGCACTCCTCTCTGAACTGGGCACAAAAATGCCTCAGCATCTCATCCTACAATGCTTTACCTTAACTCCCATGCACTTGGTACCAGGGAGACACTGCCACATTCCCCTCCCTGTGCATTCTGTCTGAGGTGTCTTGATAGACCTCTGCCCAGAAGTCACAGAACCACAGACTATCTCAAAGTGGGAAGAGACTGATAAGGATCATCAAGTCCAATTAACTGCTCCTTAAAGGACTACTTAAAACTGAGCTGTATGACTAAGAACATCATCCAGGTGCTCCTTGAACTCTGTCTGGCTTCCCTATGAAAGCAACTGTCAGCTTGTACAGTCACCAGCTCTCTTTAGAGGAATCTGTTTGATTTGTGGGGGTACAGAGTTAAAAAACAAACCCAAAACCCTGAACATCTTCCTCTATATTGATTCAGAGCCTAATTACACTACTGTTGCTGACTTACTTTCATAGAATTATAGAATCAGTCAGGGTTGGAAGGGACCACAAGGATCAGCCAGTTCCAACCCCTCTACCATGGGCAGGGACACCCTACCCTAGATCAGGCTGGCCAGAGCCTCATCCAGCCTGGCCTTAAACACCTCCAGGGATGGGCCCTCAATCGCCTCCCTGGGCAACCCACTCCAGGCTCTCACCACTCTCATGCTGAAGATCTATTTTGGTTAGATCTTGTTCTCTGGCAAAACCCTCATTCATGTCAGGAGCACGGGGAGGAAGGAACTGAAGTACTCTCTTCGATTTGGTTCTGCTTCCTATGTTGGCTGTGTTAAACCTCCCTGCAGCTGCTACGCACAGGTCACACTGACTGTGCCTCTGCAGGCAGCACCACCCTCTGCCTGCCCATACAGACAGGTTCAACCCCTGCTGATAAGGAGTGCCAAGAATGCTGTCCCAGTGACTCCACATACTTTCCCTTCAAGGAAGAGAGGTTGGAAATTAGTATTATTTGCCAAGGGGTAGGGCCCGGAATCTGCAATAAAGGTTGGAGCCTGCTAGAGATAGCATGGTTCACATATATTCTAGCTGAAGAGGGAAAAAACAACCCAAAAGCAACAGGAAAAAAAAACAACCAAGAAACAAACAACAAAACCTGGAAATCTGGCAATAAAATGAGCAGCCTTCATTGCATGGAGACTTCTGGGGGCGTCAAAAACCTGCGAAGGATGTGCAAAAACTAGGAGGAAGGAAAACAGCAGTAGCTGAAGGACTTCAGAAAGCTCAGGGGCTCACACTTCTTGACAGGAGAGCAGCATAAGAACAAGGATCTTACATTCTCTCACCCCAGGCACTTCCAGTGATAAAGAGAAGGCCAAACTACGTTAAAAGGCTTACAGAACTGATACCAGGCACACAGGAGGGCCCTGTTAAGGAAAACAAACCAAAACCAAACCCAACCCCAACCCAGTATCCATATGTGAGAAAACAGGAAGTATCCTTGTTAAGAATTCAGCAAGAAAATGCTCTAGGAAGCAGTGAAGTCATCTAAGACCCCCCAGGAGCATCTTCAGAGCCTCACTTGTGCAAGTACCACAGAAAAGCTCCTGCAATTCTCCTCAAGTGGTTTAGCTGTGCATCTTCCTTCTGCCTCTGTTCAGAGCTGAAGACATTCTACAGGAGAAAGATGCACAGCATGTGGGTCCCATAGAGCCTGACTTTACACTGCTTGGAACACAATCAGCCTATCCCCATTAAGACATAAAATACCACGACCCACTCACCCCCCACCCCTGCCCACCTACCAGAAAAAGACATTTCAGAACACGCTAGAAAGAACACGCACACAGACTGACTTAAAACCCTAGCCCTGAGGTTTCACCCCAGTAACTTGATAGGAATATCTTTAAGGAAAACAGAGCATACCTGACCGTAGATTATTTTGGAGTGGAGTCTCCAAGAGGGCTGAGTCAAGGGAATTTAGAAACTCCTAACATCTGCTTTAGAAACTGCTAACATCAGGCCAATTGCAAGACCCACGCTCCTTAAGGTTAGTCTGCTTTAAGTTTGCTAAAAAGTGGACCAAGAAACCCCCCCCATTTGATTCAGATCCTCCATGCAATTTGGGCCATTGCTCTGCTTCACCATCATGTGGGCTATCAAACTTGCGTCACTACGTTGACTTTCAGCAGTTGTGCTAATTATGTGCAGCTTCACTGACTGAAGAGGCACACTGGACCACACCCACTGCTAAACATCTCACTAAATCAAATCAAACAGTTGGTATCACTATACCAAATGCGTTCTTCCTCCAGTGCTGCAAGGGTAAGTGGTATTCCTGTTTGGAGAAAAGCCATCTTCTGGCATCCTATCGCACAGTCGCGGCATGTAGGCACTGGTGAAGTTCATACAGTGGCCATTTGTGAAACACACGGCGTGCCCAGCTGGATAATGCACTGCACTTCTGCCTTTGTACTGTCCACCAAGGTGCTGCTCGCTTTCAGGGTACTGAGGGCCACCAAGCCCACCAACGCAGTGCTCGCTGTTCGAGATGTACTGCTCGCTGCTCTTTGACGCTCTCTCCCCGCTCTGGGCCTGCATCATCTCTGCTGCGTTTTGGGACTGTTCTTGGTTGTACATGAAAGTGTCTTTGTGGGCCCTAGTGACCATACCAATCACTTCTTCCTTAGCCATGTCAGCACCAGGAAGGGGAGAAGGACTTTTGATGGTTTCCTGCTCTTGTTTTGGCTTGGAGGAAAGGTCTTCTTGAGGTGCTTGCTCTTGATGTTCTGATAACACTTCGTTGGGTAAGTGGCTGCTTATCATTGTTTTCATGGCACTCTGCATCTCAATCAGCATCCTCTGCTTTTCGCGTTTGGGAATGCGGCCAAATCGAACAGCTATCAAGGTGGAGAAACAAAACATGGGAGAAAACCCAAAGTCAGTCCTCAAAGTGTTGGCAGCAGACACAGACATCAAACCAAACTGAATAAGCAGCATGCACCCAAGCAATAATCTCGCCTCTCACAGGAAGACTTCAACTGTTCTCACCAATACTACAGCCCCAGGGGTATTACAACTGAAGACAAGATGCTCCTGGGCATAGCAGAGGCACGAGAATGTATGCTGCTGTGTCCACACAGAGAGGAGGAAGGACCAAAGTGCACAACCTCTGAAACCTTCTCCCTTTTTGTTACAAACCTGGCCGTGCATTACACACACAGCTATGTCAGTTTATGAGGTGTCAGGCTTTAAGACTGGGTCAATTAAATCAGTACAACTTTGGGAGCTGATAATTAGCTGAATTTAAACAGTCCATATTGTATTTTTTTGGTCCTTAAATGGAGCAAAGCTGGAGGTGGGTAGATTCAGACTGGACATAAGGAGGAAGTTGTTCAGCATGAGAGTGGTGAGAGCCTGGAACGGGTTGCCCAGGGAGGTGGTTGAGGCCCCATCCTGGAGGTGTTTAAGGCCAGGCTGGATAAGGCTCTGGCCAACTTGGTCTAGGGTAGGGTGTCCCTGCCCATGGCAGGTGGGTTGGAACTGGCTGATCCCTGTGTCCCTTCCAACCCTGACTGGTTCTCTGATATTTGAATCTAAGTCCTAAAAGGCTCATGGACCAGTACATAACTTGCCAAAACCATTAAGACAATGCTGCAATGAAGCTTACCTTGGTAAATGTTCCTGATAACTTTGCCTTGAAAAGGACATTTCCTGCTGGCAAGGGGATGGGCATCATAGTGGCTGCAGCCTTTTTGGCCCTGTCCTGGGGATTCTACAACTGCCTTTACTGTCCTGTCCTACCACAGCCTTACAAGGGCTTATAACCAGTTTCACCTGATGTAATTATGCTCTTACAGTAGTCCATCATTACTGTAACTTATTACCTTTCATTAAAACAGGTGCAACCTTATGCGCAAACAAGCGCCTAGGGGATGAAATAACTCCTATGCACGAGAACTCAGAACAATTATTTCAAGTATTAGCACTCCACCCACTAAATTATCAACAGCCCAAGATTCTTGGTTCTTGTGAAATAGACACCCAGAGAAAATTAAAAAGTGAAACAGAGGGAACAGCTCTGGTTCACGTCAGTAAGCTGTAGCAAACTAACGAACTACCATTTCAACACTGCATTGCTTAGAAGGTGCAGGGAAAGGATATCCAGCTGTGCTGAGCCACAGGTCAGCATTACCCTTTCCTTCTTGCTCCCCTCCTCCCTCCAAGAGAACAAAAAGAAAAAAGAGCAGATACCTGCTTGGCTTATGCACCTGAACCTAACTCTTCAGGCTCTACAATAACCAGCTTAAAGCTATTGGCTTGGGTACAATTCCTTTTCATTGGAAAAGGAACAGCAACAGTACAAAACAAAAAATGAAAGAGAGAAGAGTCTCGTTCAGCACCAAGCAAGACACAGCCTGTTAGAACAAAACTGAGACTCTTACAGCCATCCACTGCCACACAGTACGCTGCATCAGCCCCAAAGATGGGAGCTCTGCGGCCAGTACAACGTTACCACTTCAGGAGACTCATAGAACGAGTCAAGCTGATCTAAATGCCCTTGGAGAGGGAACCTGTGCACGCCAAAACAGCTGGGTGTGTTCTCGGCCACTAAGACTCTCAGCAATTGGTTTTGAGGTGGACAGCAGAGTGGAACGTACCATCTCTTGACATCCCAACAGACAGGCATTTTTTGAACCGACACTGCTGGCATCTGTTCCTATTCATTCTCATTATGGAGCAGTTGTTATTCTTCAAGCACTTTTTATATTGGATGTTCTGCTGAATGCTTCTTCTGAAAAATCCCTGTAAACAAACAAACAAACAAATCCCCACGACTAGTACTACAGCACACACCAAATCCTCCTGCCAAGATTCACCTCACCCCAAGCACAGCAAACCACACTGTGTCTCAGCAGTTGCTTCAGTGCCATCAGACTCGAGTGATTTTAAAGAACTTGCTGCTGCTCAAGATTTACTTCCCCTTTGTATGTGGTCTGTGCAGAACACACACTAGTTAATTACAGAGAATGTTCCTTGCACAGGCAGCACCTAACAGTAAAATACCTCCAGTATCCCATCACTGTACTGACAGTTTATAAGATATGCCCTCAACCTCCTATGACACCAAGTGAAAACATGAAAAGTCAAAATCAGGTCTCTTGACTTCAGTCTCCACACAGGCAACAAAACCATCCTGCTGCACTATATGACCTTCAAGGGCAGCTGCTCCACATAAACCTGCAGCTGATAATTTCTTCACAGAACACAATTCAGTGTGTGACAATATCAGAAAGCACAGATCTGCTGATGTATAAGCAGGCGAGCACCCAGTCCTGGCGCTCCCCAAGGTAAAGAACTGCTTTTCCAAGGCTGCGCCATCTGCGTTCCAGCCCAGGTGGCAACTCACACCCACTATCTCTTAATGCAATTAACATTCACATGTCTTGTGTGACATAGTCATTAGTGTCTCTGTCTCCATTTCTTCCTCTCTATCATGCAACTCCAGGTCAGGCAGGACTGGGCAAGGAGCAGGAACAGAAAGTACTGCAGTCTGGAAAATGCTGTGCATGGTTAAGTGGTTTGCCTTTTCCTACAATTTACACATCGAGTTTCTCCAAGAAGCATAGCAGCAACCTTTTCAGAACCATCACTTCTTTAACCTCTTTGGGCATAACTTTAGCATTTAACCAGCAGAAAAATGAGGAGAAATGCAGCTCACCTTGCAGCCCTCACAGGCATGAACACCATAATGAAATCCTGAAGCAACATCTCCACAGACTTTGCAAAGAAGAACCATGCCATTAAACTCTAGAATCAGAACAGAGTAGTCAAGGATACAGAAAATGAATGACAACAGCAGGAACATGTTTCCAGCTTTTAAAACCTGGACTAAAAGCAAATTACGACAGGTCAGTTAAATGTACAAAAAAATAGCCCCACCAAAAAAAAAACCAAGATCACACACACAAAAAACAAAGAACCAAACCAACCAACCAAAACCCCCAAGAAAAACCCAAACAGCACCGGAACAGACAAGAAGAATGCAAAACACCTCTGACCAGTTCAGCACATACCAGTGCAAGCAGTGGGGCCAGATGAGATGACACAACCATGAAGCACTCAAGAGAAGACGGAAGAAGCACTACCTATCCACTGAACTTTCAAGCACAGTAGTACTGCATCCAATTGTAGGGAAAAAGCCTGCTTATATTTACACACTTTTGAAGCTTACTTAACTATACCACCAAAGTTAAGGCTCGCTGTTTTTTCATCAGGACAAGCCCAGAGAAAGGCTACAGTATTCCAAAGAGAGAATAAACTTCTCCTAAAACCAGAACTATTAAATGACACATTATTTTTATTACCTATTGGAAACGAGCCATGCACTCTATCTACCAACAAGTTAGGACTGGCAACGCAGCCACATCTGCACATGGAAAGCCTACTCACAGCTAGGATGGCATGTCTGCACACTTGAACTTGAAAATCTCAGCCTTCTGGATATGCTCATGGGAGTTGGGTGTTTTTTTCCCCACCTATTTTATTTCACCTTGTCAGTTATTTCTTTTTTTAAGTATTAAGTGCTGGTCTAACACTGAAACCAACAGGAATTTCACCAGTGACTGCAATAACCACAAAGTTACCTTAACAGTGAGCAACACGGACGGCTAGAAAGTCTCCCACAGAACCATGTTCTATCAAAAAAAGTCATTTAATTGCCATTTGGTTTTCATTTGTAAAGAGGAACTAATACCTCTTCTTTTTTTTTAAGGTTTTGAAAAGTTCTTATCATGAGCTTAGGGTAGGAAGATTAAACAAAAGAAAAGGATTTTGAGGATGCAACTATAGATGCTTACTCTATCTTCACAACAATTCTGCAACAGAAGAATTTGGTCTCCAAAATAACTAGTCTAAATTCCAACTAAGTGCATGTTGAAATATTCATTCCAGTACTCAGTTTGATTCCTACCCTTCTAAAACTGTTCAAATACAGTTCTTTAGCATCGATCTTCTCGCATTGCCAAACAAAGTGTAAGGCAAATAGTTGCAGCTAGATTATTAAATGCATTTTATAAGACAATCCTTTAGTTTTGCCTTAGGAGTAGGACTTTGTTTTTTACATCCAAATTAAGACTTGGGAAGAAAAACATAGAAGTCACAGCTACAGCTACGTAAATATAATGGTTTGGTTATTTATTCAGGTCTCCAAAGAATCTTGAGTGGAAAGAAAATGAAGGGGCAGGGGAGGGAATATGAAGGAACAAAACAGATTCTCAGGACAGACCTACAAATACTTCTGAAGGTGATTTCTGATTCGTATTATCTTTACTACACTGTACAGAGGCTCTGCTACATGCCTTCACGGCAAGCCACATGAAGACCTGGTTGTAATATATGGGGTTGTAATGTGTAAAGGAGAAAATGGAGGCTTCAGGAACTGGCACCCAACGTACTTGTGACTCCATTATGGCTTTTTGTCAAACCAGCAACACTTGACTGGTTTGGTTTAAGAGTCTCCTCCAGACAATCGCTCTTGGGTGCCCCATCAGAGCCCTTGCTGTTCCGGCCATTGCAGCTTCTTTCTGAGGAGGAGCTGTTCGGAGAAGATGGTACAGGCGAAGAGGACGACTGAAAACCGCTGTCTGAGCTCTCGCTGTGACATGAGGCTGGGCTGGATGCCGAGCTTGAAGAGCTGATGTAAGCTATCACACCCCCTAAGGCAAGAAAAAAAGGCAGCATGTAGTGACATAACAAGCAGACATGCACCACTGCCATGTGAGCCACGCCATGACCCAGCACCACCAGACCCAGCCATCACGTGGGCACACTGCTTCCCCCTCTCCCCCCCCAGCTTGCTTCTCTCGATTTGTTTTCAACAGCTGACCTCCCACTCTGCCCCATATCCTTCTCCCATCTTATCAGCCTCTTTGCGTCCAAGTTGAGACGAAATGGCAGAATCAACAGACAGTCACAAGCCATGGTGCTGGCAGGATGGGGCAGCAGGGAGAGGGCACAGCTCAGCCTAAGGAGGGTTTCCCTGCCCACCCTCTGAGCAGAGTTTGTCTTGAGCCACAGCAAGGACAGGCTCTTGCAGCGCTGTGGAGCCAGAATGCAAACAAGCTAGGTTAGGGACAGAAATAGGGCAGAGAGAAAAACTTCATGCAGGCTAAGTGCCAGAGGCACAGAAAGGAAGGACTGAGAGGTGCTCGCTATGCAAAAGGGAAGGTGGCAAGGGAACGAAACAGCGCTACGGCTTGGTTAGGCTACTGAACGCCGTCTGCCCGAGTCTCTGCAATGTTTCCTGCAGCAGCTAGAAACTCCGACTGCCAGTCTGCTATTCAAAAACAGTCTCTGTCCTGCCACGTCTGGCAATCTGATACTCTTGAGAATCCCTCAGATGAAGCAGCTTTTTGTCCTCTGGCAGACCTGGGAGCAGTTCTGGCTTTTCACAGGCTCCCTTTTTCTTGCTTGTAAGCAAGAGAAATCGTTCTCACTTCATCTCGAGTTTGCCTCCAAGGCTTAGCATTTCAAAACTCAATATAAAAACATTTGGTGTTTCACACAAAAATGTCAACACTGCGAGCCACACAAGCGTTTAAATTAACTCCCCTCAGCACCTTCTGGTTTATGCCTGCACTGCTCCGTGAAGTCTCTTCACAGACCACTCAGCATACCTCAGCAAGGAGCCCCACACACCAGCAACAACTGAAAACTTTCAAACTGCCGTGCATTGGCTTCCACCGGAGATAAAAAGCGATGGTGCCAGTAGAGTCCTTGAGTAACCGAGCTGGCACGGCAGGTCAGAGCTGGAGCCCCTTACAGCAGCCATTGCCTCCTCACAGCTAAAGGCTGTTACTGCTGTTAGGCAGCAGTGTTATACAACCCAAGAAACAGCTAGAAAGTCTGACTTACAAGTGTTCATTGCCTCGACCAGCTATAATGGTCCTCACAGCATTTCTGCTGCGGCTCTCCTACCCCATGTCTACCACAGAAACTGCCACTGACACCCCCAAGAACACCCAGGTGGGGAGCCCCCAGCAGAGCAGAAGTCAGACACGTGTGCCACACACAAACTGCTTCTCACATTCCTGGACGCCAGTGCCTCTAGGCCCCACCACAGTGGTCAATCCTGAACAGATCTTTGATAATCTCCACACAGCATCACATGCGTTGAGGATCAGGACTTTGGAGACAGCAGGACTGCAAGGGGAACATGGGCCAGCAATGGCCTGAGAAGAAGTCAGTCAAACACCCACGCTAGTGCGACACACCACGTATCTGACAAAGGTCCTGCCATCCCCTGGCGCTGCACATGCCTAGGCCAGGTGCCAGGTCAAAGTTCACAGTCCTCCTGGTCCAAGGGAGGCACCAAGGTTCTCAGCAGGCACTATCCTTATCTGCAACGGGCAGAGCAGGGCACAAAACATGACCCCTGAACAAAACTCCACATTCCTCCACACTGCCACCTTGCTCAGTTATCTTTAAACCCTATCCCATAAAAAGTGATGCTCTTTTCTTGCAAGGGGAACATCAATGTCCTAAGGGAGCACAGAAAGACTCTACCTAAGGGGTTCCACTCCTTGAAAGCCTGAGGAGACCCAGATAAGTTGAGCTGCTCCTGTACCTCACACAGCTTGGCAATCTTGTCTATTTCCTAATACTTTGTGATTTTGGGAGTTACGTTTCCCTATGAACCCTAGTTTCATTTGAGAAGCAGTTTGAAGTTGCAGCTCGTAAGCAGCTCGTAAACAGCACAAAGCGACAACTTCAAGGAGCAGAGAGGTGACGATCTCTGTGCATGCACTCACAGACATCCTAGTACCCCGCAGAAAGGGACACTGCTGCTCGGTGGACATGGCGGCTTGGGCTCTGTTAGAATAGTGGGGCCTTGGTCAGCGAACCCAGGAGAAGGTGGGATGCCAGGTCCTTCTAGGGATGCAGAGGCACGTCAGGCTGGGAGCTTCGAGGACCTCTGGCCCTTCGGGTGCCAGCCGGCAGGGAAATACAGCGCAGGGCACGCACCGCAACGTGCAAGTATTGCATTTACACTTATGTTTCGGAAACTGTACGGACGCGGAGGCGCGGAGGCTGCGGCCAGCCGGCCCCGAGAAGCTGCGGTAGGGGCTGTCCCAGCCGGCACTGCCGACATCATTCGTCACCCTCCTTAACAAAGAGGGAAGGAAAGCCGTGAGCTATACAGTGGCTGCTCTGCCCTGCCCCTTCGCACTGCACCAGGCGGCGCGACCGGGGCAGCGGCGCTCCCCGCCATCAGGCGGAGCCGCGTTGTAAAGGCCCGGCCCTGCCCCCGACCATCCCCTCCCGATTACACAACACCGCCCCCGCGCACCGGGCCGGTCCACGTGCGGGGCGAGCGGGTACCACCGCCGCCGCACACGGCCCTGCGCGTGCGGGCCCCTCGCCCCCGCGCGTCCTCCGCCTGCTTCCCACCGCGGTCACCGCCTGTCCTCCACCAGTCCCCCCCACCCCGCGGCAATAGCCTTCCGCTAACCCCTGCCCGTCACAGCGGCCTCCTGCCGCGGGGGCGGGTCCTCGGGCGGCGGAGGCGGGGCTGCCGGCGCCGCAGCGGCGCGGCCCCACGTGTCCCCGGCGCGCCCCTCCGCCGCCGCCCCGAATGTAGGTCACCAAAACAGCGGCCGCCCGCCCGCCTCACGTGTCCGCGCCGCCAGCCGCCCCGCGCCGCCGCCTCGGCACTATTATGCAATCCGCGCGTCACGGCCCCGCACGGCCAATGAGCGGGCACGCCGCGCGGAACGTAAACACAGGGCGCACATGGCTCGCCCGGCGAGTCCATGTGAGGCAGAGCGCGGCCGTGCCGGCCACCAGCGGGGCCGGGGCTGGGCAGAGCCGCCGCCCGCCGCGTTCCCCTGCTCCGAGCCGCCCTGGACGGCCCCTGCCTGTACCTCCCGCACCAGTGCGGTTCGCCACCACGACCTTGCAAAGCCCCCGCTCCCCTTATAACCCCCACCCGCTCCGTCCCGGCCCGCAGCGGCCGCCCCGGCCGCTTACCCGCGCTGACTTCCATGGCGGTCTCCTGCCGCAGGGTCGGGTGGCGGCGCCACGCTGGGCTCCACCGAGCCCGTTACGGTTGAGCTGAGCTCAGCTCCGCTCGGCCGCTGTCTCCCCAGCTCCGGTCCCCGCCGCAGCCCTACATGCAGCCGGCTGGCGACAGAGGAAGGCGACCGCGCTGCCGCCCGTCAGAGCGGCGGCTGACAGTCCCCACCGCGGCGCCCTCCCCTTTACAACAAAAGCGGTCGGGATCCGCGCAGAGTGCGGCACCGCGGCCGCCCGCCCCGCCCCGCCGCCCCGCCCCCGCCCGCCCCCCTCACCCAGTGACACACTTTCCGCGCCGCGCGGGCTGCGGCCGGCAGCGCTCACGTGCGGCGGGCGCGTGCGGGC
Organism: Tricholaema leucomelas; assembly: GCA_013400475.1. Classification (NCBI taxonomy): domain Eukaryota; kingdom Metazoa; phylum Chordata; class Aves; order Piciformes; family Lybiidae; genus Tricholaema lacrymosa; species Tricholaema leucomelas. The sequence goes on from WAAF01001384.1 coordinate 36,757, forward strand.
GGCGGGGGCACTGCGGCTCGCAGCCGGCTCTGCGCGGAGACCCTCCCCGCAGCCCCCTGCAGCCGTCTCTACCGGGCGGGCGCCGCCGCCGCTGCACTCAGCGCGGTACTCTTCCCACCGCGGCCCCGGCGCAAGCATGCGGCCGCGGAGCCGCGGGGCACGGAGACGGGCGGCGGTGTCAGCATACGCCGGAGGGCTGCTACGCCGTCGAGTACCGGCAGGAAATGCCACGGCTAACGAGCTCTCCTCTCCCGACCGGAACGTGTGGCAGTTCCGTCGGGAACCTGCGCTCCGCCATCTGTCAACCGTTGACTTCCTTATGGTAGGGGGAAAGGGCGACCTGGAGGAGCCCTTCGTTGCCGTATGCATGCCGCTGTGCCTCAGTAAATGCGGTTACGTCTCCGGGCACAGCCTCCAGCCTGACCCTTCTTCCCCGCGACGGGGGAGGGATGCACCCCCCGAGGACCTGCTGCAGCCGGCGATGTCCCAGCCGAGGGGTCCGCACCCTCTTCTATCGCCCGCTCCGAATAGGGAATACACAAAGGAAATCCACCAACACCTGGTGGGTGCTGGCGCTCGTCCAGCACCAAGAGGGGAAGAAAAGGTCCCTCCGTGTGGTGAACGCAGAGACCAAAATGACGCTGTGACCTTTCCCAGCCGCAGGGAGGCAAAGGGAGATGTGTCCCTTCACCGTGTATTTATTTTGATCTTCAGACTCAGAGGGAGCCGGTGGGGTTAAATGAGGTTAACAACCAGAGGCTGAAAGGCTAAATGTAGTTTACTGCCGCCTTAATTTGGGTGAGTTTCCTCACTTCTCGAACGGGGCAAACAGGTCCACTCGGCCAAGCTTCCTCACTTCTCGGATAGGGTGACCTAATGAGTTCTGGTTTTCTGGCTGCACCCAAGCAGCTGGGAGCATCCAGCTTTCTTCTTGGTCCGTAGGCAGCGCCCACAGCTACCTTCAGCCCTCCATCTCCCACCCTGATTTCCTGCAGCAAAAGCTTCTTGTTCTCCTCATCATCCCTGTTCTCCTCATACCACTTCTGAACTGCCTCCTAAACCCTGCTGTGTTGCCCTCTGGCACTCTCACAGAGGTCCCTGCCTGCTCAGCTGGCCACCCAAAGGTGCTGCCTGTCCTGAGCGTGACATCCCACCCTCCCTTTCCATACTCACAGCACCTGGCTGGGCCTCTGCCTCGCTTCTCCGCCTGGATGCCAGTCTTTGTGGGCCAAGCACAAATCTGGTGTATTAGAGAGATTAGCCTAACCTGCCACCTCGAAGCTCTCAACAGCTGAACTTGGCCAACAAAATCAAAGGAGAAGGCAGCACATAAATCATTCTCAGGAAACCAGCTTGAACATCAGGAAGGGCAGCTGAGCGAGTATGCTGTGTCCACGCACGCTGTGCCTCTGGAATCTTTTGCTATTTTGGGATTTGAGCAAAGCAGGTGCTTGTGTAATATTTACTAACCAGTGGGTTACCACCCCTAGATGTTCACTGAGACTGCAAAAACACCTACAGAACTCAAGCACTTGCTGTTGGACAAGGCAGGAGGCTTTAGTTCGGAAGTTGTGATGGGTATTCAGGCACTGGCACTTAAACCAAACGTCCACCTGGCCTGCAGGCAGTTCTGTGGTGCTCAAGGGAGGCTCCAGGTTATTTGGGTCCACAGACTCCGTTCCCAAGAGTGGCCAATAAAAGGAAGGATTGCTCCTCCATTTCCTTTGTGGGCAAGGACAAATGCTGCTGCTCCTGCCTGGCGGGACAAATGGGAAAGGCAATGTCTGCAGTGTTATCATAGGGAGAGGCCATCACACTACTGCTCTCAGTCTCTCCTATTTACCATCAGGACAGCACTTTGTGCCTTCCAGAGGCATTCCAGCCTGTAATAGCTTCTACCATCTGCTTTTGAGACTCTCTGGGAGCATTACAGCAGTTTCAGCCTGCTCTTGCCTCTGACCCTGGAGCCACCCCCTACCTATCTTCAGGAGTGCCTGTATGTTGCTTGTCTCTCAAATCTCAGATCAAGTTCTTCCTTAATGACCTTGGGCTGTTCCCTATGCTGTCATACTACATCCTTTCCGGATCCTTCCCTGACATGGCTCCACACACACAGATTGCAAGAACCAAACACTTCTCTTAGGGACAGAGCATGGCAAAAGTGAGTAATGAGCCCACCACCCAGCCTGCTGCCAGGATCCTCAGGCACAACATCAGAGGAAACCAAAAGGTAGAGCTGGTTGTGGGTAGCCATGGGATGGTGCAACCAGCCTACCTCCCATTCTGGAGTTTCTATTGGATAAGGTCTCAGAAATGGCCATGTCCACTCCTGTGCTATAGGTCTGCCAGTATGTACTGCCACGGTAGTCTGTAAGAGATGCTTCAGTGTTTGGAGGAGAAAACTGTCTTAGAGAGCATCAAGGATTTTATTCTCCTCCATAATCTGGGGCAAGACAGCACTCTGCCAATGAACTGCAATATGGAAGCCAATTTTGTCTTGGATCCTCTCTCTACCTACCTCTTCCAAATCCACGCTAACAAAATCTGGCATAGTAAACTGTGGCTCTGGCTACTGACTGAGTTATGGAACCTGGGCTTCATCTTGAGGGGCTTCTCTTTGACCCTAGCTTGGCTGTTAAAGCCTCTAGTGTTACTTGCTGAGCTGAAAGCAACGCTCCCTTCAAGATGTAATGGTCTTGATCTCCATGAGATGTGATTCCCTCTGTGTTGTTAACCTCTCCATGAAAGGTAAAGCAAAGCCAGGCATTACGAGAAACAGTGTACTGCTGCCATTCACAGAGGCATGACACCTCCCCAGCCCACCTGAAAAACAACTGGGCATCCACGTGTGTGGTCAGCCCTCTGCATCCTTCAGCCTCTCTTTACTGCTGCTCTCTGCAGAAGATTTGTGGTTCTGGGAAGAGACTGAAGTGAGACACTGACATGCTGAAGGAGCAGAAGAAGGGGAAAAAGCACAGAAGGTGGGACAGAAAGCTTCTACAGCTCCCTTCCCACTCCTGGGGAAGGGCATGAACATTTATTTCTCTGTCTTTCCTCCCACCTCACACATGTGGAGCAACTAAACCTGCATGTTTAAATTCTAGATGTCACAAAGCGACTCCCACCTCATACTCTCTCATACCTCTGGATGGGAGATGGCACAACTGTGTTGCATCAGCTAATGCTGACTTAACTGCAGTTGATAGCTGGATGGTGGGACAGGATGCACTTTAGCCACCTCACCAGAGGTATGTGGAGGCTGGTGACTCTTTTCCATCAGGCCTGAAATGCTGGTGATTGCTCAGGACAGTCGAGAGTACCTGTAGTTTGCTGTCCCTCTGGAGAGGCCCTCCTAATCCCAGTAAACATGTACACATCAGGCAGGAATGTAGGAATTTTAATCAGCAGGCATTTATCTGCTTTTGGGTGAGTTGGATTTCTTCAATGCCTGGCACATATGCAATAATATTAATCTGATCCCCAAATGTATACTTTGCAAAGAGAACAAAAAAAACTTGTTTACGTGAAGAGTGCCAAGGAGCAGCATCTTTTCATGCTCCAAAAGCTCATGACATTTGCTGTTTCTTTGTTTCTTCTCACCTCAGGAAAATCAAAAAAATCCTAAGCTTTTATTTGTCTTTCTGCCTGATGCTCAGAACAATGCTGAGCATCTGCACAGATCTACAGCCAGTCTAATTTTGCTTCCCTGGTCGTTTACAGCTTACAGTTGTTTACATATAACGAGAGTTATCTTCCCCCATCTGAAACACCTTGTCACTGGTTTGTCACTGTCCAGTCAGTTTGTTTGGTGAGATCCTTACGAAACTCTCAGTAATGCCAGTCCTGAATACTTTGGGCTGTACAGCTGCAGGTGGGACTAATTCACACAAGTACACTTCTCCTAGCTGAGGCACCTAATAACAAACCTATCTTTGCATGTCCAGCTTCTTTAAAGTGAAAATTTACTTGCTGTCTTCAGTTACTGGCTTAAACAGTGCCCTTTAGAAGTCATTATGGTAGCTATAATCATGAGTTCCTACATTCAATGATATAAATAGCAATAACTCAGGTAATTAATCTCAGCCCCTGGAAGCCAGTGGAAGCTTTTCTATCAGTTGGAGTCAGCCTGGGTCAAGCCCTACACAGTGTTTTCTGACCCCTTGCCCTACTTATTCTCAATTCCTATTTCTCACATACATAGTTCTTCCAATTCTGGGGGGTTTTCTCCTCTCTGTCAGAGAGAAATACTGATAGGGAGGTCCCAGAGGTCTTTAGATTGCCACTGCATCCCTCCACAGGCTGAAAGTGTGCAGAATGCTTTAGGAAGAAGCAAAAGCTAAATATAGCGTCACTTAGGGCTTACCCATTAAGGGCATGCCTACATGACACAAATGTAACTAGCATAGGTACTGGGAGTGGTGTAGTCACTGAGCTAAGTATAGCCAAAACAGAGGAACTGGCTCACAAACCATTCCTCTGCTCTCACATCCTGTCTCTCAGTGCCAAGTATCAGAGCCTTGGAGGAAGACAGAAAAGCTCTCATTAGTTCTATACCAACTTGCCCATAGCGTAACTTTCTTCCTGATTCAGCTCTTCAGAAGTCAGTTTATGGCCTCAAGCACGTGATTCTGCTTTTCTCTCTTACCTGGTGTTACTGCCACTGTGCTTTTCAATCACATAAACAGACAATATGAGTCACCCTCCAGGCTGGTCAAAATGGTGACACATTACAACCACCCTTAGCTGCCCCTGCAGGTTGAATGGAAGGTGAGGACTTGGACATTTAGTCTAGAAACTAGATGTGCACTTGCAGCCCAGAAAGGCAACCAGAGCCTGGGCTGCAGCAGGAGAAGTGTGGCCAGCAGGGCCAGGGAGGTGATTCTCCCCCTCTGCTCCGCTCTGCTGAGACCCCACCTGGAGTACTGCATCCAGTTCTGGAGCCCCCATTACAAGAGGGATGTGGAGATGCTGGAGTGTGTCCACAGAAGGGCCAGGAGGATGCTGAGAGGGCTGCAGCAGCTCTGTTGTGAGCACAGACTGAAAGAGTTGGGGCTGTTCAGTCTGGAGAAGAGGAGGCTCCCAGGTGACCTTCTTGTGCCCTTCCAATGTCTGAAGGGGGCCACAAAAAAGCTGGGGAGGGACTTTTTAGGCTATCGGGGAGAGACAAGACTGGGGGGAATGGAGCAAAGCTGGAGGTGGGGAGATTCAGCCTGGAGGTGAGGAGGAAGTTGTTCAGCATGAGAGTGGTGAGAGCCTGGAATGGGTTGCCCAGGGAGGTGGTTGAGGCCCCATGGCTGGAGGTGTTTCAGGCCAGGCTGGATGAGGCTGTGGCCAGCCTGCTCTAGGGTAGGGTGTCCCTGGGCATGACAGGGGGGTTGGAACTAGCTGATCCTTGTGGTCCCTTCCAACCCTGACCAATGCTCTGATTCTACAAAACACAAAGCATTCATTAAACACGGCGGTAACGTTACTGCTCACCTTCCCCTTTGTGTGCTAGAAGTCACTTTGTTTGCTGGTATGTCATCTGTCTATCCAGAGATAAAGTCAGCTAATGAACCAAAGATTAGAATATTTATTGCCTTATTGATCCAGTCATGGTTTTTGAAAGAGAAGCAGCAAGAATTGTGTGAAGGAAGCACAAAGAGCTACTCTTTACCTTCTCTGAAACACCAAGACTTACATAACTAGAGGTGATTTCAACCAACACATTGTACTGTCTCAGAGAAGACACCACCAGATACAGCAGACAAACTGCTGCCTTTCACTCTGACAGCTGCACCTTCTCTTCACCACCCAATCTTCTCCAGGGTCGACAACATTTTTCCCTCTGGTGTCTTTTGTAATGAACATTGTTCTAAGATTTTTTCCCCCTGCCCTTTTCAAAACCTGTTATATCAGTGTCCTGTAGAGCATCTTATTTCAAAGCACTGTTGCTAACTAGGAAGTTAGATAAGCTGTGGGCTGCCAACAGTCCTGTTGGTGTTGTGTGACACCGACTTGGTGCTGGTCAGGATATCCCTAGTGTGGCAGCGTTGCTGTGCTGTGCAATGCAGATCAAACCATTGCTTCATGTGGCTCAGTTCCACCATTTTCATTCTCAGCCTTCTGGGCCATGAAAATGTAAACCCAGTTTGCTCTTTTGCTCTTTGTGAACTGTGTTGATCCTTGGAGGGATATAGGGTAACACAAACACAAAGCTCAGTTCTGGGCAAGCAGAGATGCAGATGATATCTTCTCCTCATCTTGGGAAAACTCTGCCAGTCATATGGAGGGCAGGAGATGTCTGCAATGTCACCTGCAAGGTGCTGTGTATCTTACTTCTCTCCTCTGGGGCAGCAGAACTTTATTGTGGTTACTGGCATGTTTTACAAGGAACACCTCAAATATTTCTCAAGGAGCATCCCAGCTCAGTTATGAGCAGAGGCAAATACCACCTATGTCTGGGCTATAAATAGGCCAAGAGTGCAGAAAATGAACAGTCGTTCATTAGAGGTGTCTTTGGTCTCTGTGTGTTGGCCCCAAGAGGACTGTCTTAGTACATCCAGGCAAAACAAAAAGAACTATATTCAAATCAGTAAAATGTCTTGGGGAAGTCGGCAAAATCCTAAGCACAACTCCAGGCTGGGTGGGGAATGGCTGAGAGCAGCCCTGAGGAGAAGGACCTGGCAGTCTGGGGTGATGAAAAGCTCAACATGAGCCTGCAGTGTGCACATGCAGCCCAGACAGCAACCCTGTGCTGGGCTGCAGCAAGAGCAGTGTGGGCAGCAGGGCAAGGGAGGGGATTCTGCCCCTTGGCTCTGCTCTCCTCAGACCCCACCTGGAGTCCTGTGTGCAGTTCTGGAGCCCCCAACACAAGAAGGACATGGAACTGCTGGAGCCAGTCCAGAGGAGCCCTCGAAAATGCTCAGAAGGCTACAGCAGCTCTGCTATGAGGACAAGGCTGAGAGAGTTGGGGCT
>WAAF01001384.1:44200-65833 GCA_013400475.1 Tricholaema leucomelas
GAGCACCTCTGCTATGAGGACAGGCTGAGAGAGTTGGGGCTCTGCAGCCTGGAGAAGAAAAGGCTTTGAGGAGACCTTGAGGAGACCTTGGTGTGACCTTCCAGTATCTGAAGGGGACCTACAGGAAGGCTGGAGAGGGACTGAGAAGGTCTTGTAATGACAGGACAAGGGGGAATGGGTTTAAAGTGGCAGAGCTGTTAGGAAAGCTGTAACTAGCTGTTAGGAAAGGGTTGTTTGCAGTGAGGGTGGTGAGACACTGGCACAGGTTGCCCAGGGAGGCTGTGGCTGCTCTGTCCCTGGAGGTGTTCAAGGCCAGGCTGGATGAGGCCTTGAGCAACCTGCTCTAGTGGGAGGTGTCCCTGCCTATGGCAGGGGGTTGGAACTGGATGATCCTTGAGCCCCCTTCCAACCTAAACCATTCTATGGTTCTATAAATACCTGGGAACATATTTTGGCCTCGAGAATTACTCCCTGTGGCTACCCAAAGGATTACTGCAATACAGGAGCCACGACAGCTTCAGAATTTGAGCAGCTCTACATATCACAGTGCTTTCCCCCCACCCAGTTGTTCTTTCACTCTGAGTAACTTGGGAGATCAAAATACTATTCAAGGTTTAATGCATTAAGGTGCTAAGTTCTGTCAGGAAAGGGCACACGGAGGAAGACCACATCAGTCCTGGACCAGGTGTGACTGGTCAAAGCATTGTTCTGAAATGCTGGCTTCTCTGTTCTGCCAAGAGCCTGAGGAGTTAAGGCTATTAACTGGCTTCAGAATAAAATGCATTAGGAATAAATATGCTTTAGGATAAACCTATTAAATGGATAAAAATGCCACTAACGGAGGTAAAATATGATTGTGTGACCTTTTAAATAAATAAGCCTGCTATGCACCAAATTATGCCAGATAATAAAGCTTTATCCATGATAAAGACATGCTGCAGGTCTCAGTCTTCAGGCACTCCATGAAATATCACTAGCCATAAAGGGCTTCTGAAACGTTACACTAAAGAAAATTGCTTCCAGCAGTAACAACTTAACTTTTAAAACAAATGTGGCTTCTCTCATAAAGATCTAAGCAAGGCATGGCAGCAAGGGCAGAAGCTTGCTAGAAACAAACCTGAGATATTCAAACTATTTTGCAAACCACAGTGCTTCTTAAAATAACTCGAATTCCAGACAAATCTGGAACAACTTCATTGGAAGGAAGAGGCTTATAATCCTGTAACACAGGTGTAAGAGCCAACTTATGTTTGTGGGGTCTTAGAAAAAGAGATGTAGGACATCTCTGGATACAACCATTCCTGTGGGTCTAAACTAATCCATGCTTGCACAAGTCTCTTCTCCCAGGCACCCAGCAACAGAAGAAGGGGACACAGTCTCAAGTTGTGCTGGGGAAGGTCTAGGCTGGATGTTAGGAGGAAGCTGTTGGCAGAGAGAGTGATTGGCATTGGAATGGGCTGCCCAGGGAGGTGGTGGAGTCGCCGTCCCTGAAAGCGTTCAAGCAAAGCCTGGATGAGGCACTTAGTGCCATGGTCTGGTTGATTGGCCAGGGCTGGGTGCTAGGTTGGATTGGATGATCTTGGAGGTCTCTTCCAACCTGGCTGATTCTATGATTCTGTGATGGTTTGGGTGTCCCCTTCCCCCCCCCCTCCCCACTTTAGAAATCACCCAGACTAGACTCAGCCAGCTCTGGAAATATGAATGAAGCTTATATTTACAGCTGGCACAATGTACAAGCAGATAGTTACAGTATATACAGTTATAGACAGAAATAGACAAGGTAAAAGTAATACAGAAACACAATTCCCCTCCCAGAAACCTGAGTCCCCAGGAGGGGCTCTCAACCACCCCCTCACCTTCCCCCTACCCCTCTCAACCTTACCCCAGTCCCAAGGAAGAATGGAGGTTCAGCCAGGGGGGTTAAGAAGCAAAGGTGAATCAGCCAAAAGCAAATGGAGGGTGAGGTTTGAAAGCAAGATGGAGTTCAGCCCCAGCTCCCCAGCAGGTGAAGAGCTGAGAGCAAAGCCCAGAGTGAAGAGAGCAAGTGAAGTGACCTTATCTCTGTTTTGCTTTTAATTCTAATACATGTCATGAGACTGTGAGGGAAGTAGACCTCACCATTGTTTTCATTTCACAGCCTAGGATCTAGTCCTTCTCACCAAAACATTCTAGCTAGGCTCAAACTAGCACAGATTCTATGAAGTGGTGGAAAATATCACCTCTCTGGCTGTCCTGAATCTTTGGCCTGTATGAATTACGCCCCAGGTCATTCCTGACACAGAGATATCATTATTAGGGAATCATTTGTATTCAATGTGATGGAAACAGAGCTGGATATTATCTGCCTCGTGAAAAAAAGCCTTCAGTCAGATTCGGCTACCAGCTTCACCTGCAGCAAAACTAGCTCTTCATGGGAAAATGGAGTAAGAACTTCCTTCACTAAACAACTAGCAGGAAGAAGGAATGAAGCAATTTGTGTCATTCCTTCCAGCGATCACAGGCAAACCAAGAAAACTAAACCTCTGGGTGAGGCACTTAGCGTTTTAACGATGTCATCAGGATCACTTCGCCTATTGTTATGTTAATGTCGGCCAATTCATGCCATTTCCAGCCAGGCTCTCAAACTCAGCTCCAAGGACTGAAAATATTCCTTAACTCCCTGCCACAAACAATTAGCATCTTCTTCAAAAAGTGCTACCAGACAGTAATGAAAAGGAGCGTTCCTTTTCCTTTCATTTCCCCTCCCCGCGCTGAACTGAGAGAGTGCAAACACCTTTTAACTACAGAGATACATTCTCCACAACCATTGTTACTGCTTTTGCTAAACATGCAAAACACAACTTAAGAGGAACCACTTCAAAGTGGGCAGTGTTATGAGGCTAGCAGGGAAATTTTACCTCCTCTTCCCAAACAACCATAGCCCTATGCCTAAAAACAAATAATAGGTCTGTCTCAGCAGGAGCTCAGCTGCATCCTGAAAATGCCTTCAGGTACTTGCCATTTTGCTCTATCTCAGTTCCTCAGAACTGCTCAATTGCAAGCATCACTCTGGCAGAGCAGGCACATTATCAGTGTGGTCAGTGGGACAGAGTCTAGCTGGAGGCCTGTAACTAGTGCAGTCCCTCCAGGGTCGGTACTGGGACCAGTATTATTCAATGGAATCATAGAATCAGCCAGGTTGGAAGAGACCTCCAAGCTCATCCAATCCAACCTAGTATCCAGTCCTAGCCAACCAACCAGACCATGGCACTAAGTGCCCCATCCAGGCTTTGCTTCAACACCTCCAGGGATGGTGACTCCACCACCTTGGGCACAGAGGGCACTGTCAGCAGGTTTGCTGAGGACACCAAGCTGGGTGGAGTGGCTGCCACAGCAGAGTTGTGCTGCCATTCAGAGAGACTTAGACAGGATGAGAGCTGGGCAGGGAGAAATGTAATGTAGGTCAATAAGGGCAAGTGTAGAGTTGTGCATCTGGGAAAGAACAGCCCCAGGGATCAGTATAGGTTGGGGACTGACCTGCTGGAGAGCAGCAAAGGGGTAAAGGACTTGGGAGTCCTGGTGAATGGAAGGGTGGCCATGAGCCAGCAGTGTGCTCCTGTGGCCAGGAAGGCCAATGCCATTCTGGGGTGGATTAGAAGGGCTGTGGTTAGTAGGTCGAAGGATGTTCTCCTGCCCCTCTACTCTGCCCTGCTGAGGCCTCATCTGGAGTATTGTGTGCGGTTCTGGAGCCCCCAGTTCAAGGACAGGGAGCTGCTGGGGAGAGTCCAATGCAGAGCCACAAAGATGATTAAGGAAGTTGATCATCTTCCTTATGAGGAGAGCCTGAGGGAGCTGGGGCCTGGAGCTTGGAGAGGAGGAGATTAAGGGGTGACCTCAGTCATGTTGATAAAGATGTGCAGGGTGAGTGCCAGGAGGCTGGAGCCAGGTTCTACTGGGTGATGCCCAAGGACAGGACAAGGGGCACTGGCTGGAAGTTGAGGCATAGGAGGTTCCATGTGAACCTGAGGAGGAATTTTTACCCTGTGAAGGTGACAGAGCACTGGAACAGGCTGCCCAGGGGGGTTGTGGAGTCTTCCTCTTTGGAGATATTCAAGAACCATCTGGATGCATTCCAGTGTGATCTGCTCTGGGTGATCCTGCTCTGGCAGGGGGGTTGGACCAGATGATCTTTCGAGGTCCCTTCCAGCCCCTGACATTCTGTGATGGATGACTGCTTGTTACATAATCCTGCCAAATCCTTGATACAGCAGTTCTCAGCAAACACCCGTCTTGCTCTGAGTCACCTGCAAAGTCTCTGGTTCAGTGAGCCTCCAGGAGCAGACCAACAAAACAGGTTAGATTTCCACTTCCCATTTCAAATTACAAGAGGCACTTATGAGTCAAGGCACTAATTTTCTCTTTATCTACCTTCAGATCCATCCCACGTGTGGATCCAGCCTGTGTTCCTGCTGAGCCAGAAGGCCCGTCTGAGTTCCTTGCTTATTCTGCATGCCACAGCTTGGTGCCACAGCTTTGGCATCACAGAGTGGTTCCAAAGAATGTTTATCAATATAGCGATAGGCACTTATATGTGTACATATAATAGATGTTTATGTCTTGGGTGGCTGTGGGACCACAAGTTCTGCTGCAGTTACTGAGCAGGACGGTCTTGAGGGCAATCACCGTGCAAGGAAACCCTTACCCTACTCTTCAGAGAACTGGAGATGGTACCTGTGGGGCTGCCTTGCTCCATGCTCACTAGCCTTTCTCCAAACATGCATTGCTGGTCTGTCAAAAGCATGCTTCTGGAGTAGCCCTGCACAGCCATTCACAGGGTGGGAGGCCAGGTGCTGCCAAACACCATATCCCTGCTCCCATCACCAGGGCCAGGGGCTTGCTTAGCTCATGCATTTCTTTTGCTTTCCCTCTCAAACAATGTCAAGTCTTAATCTGGTCCTGGGTGATAGATCTCAGCTGGACACATTATCACAACAGGCTCACAGGATATTAGGGGTTGGAAGGGACCCAAGGAGATCGTTGAGTCCAACCGCCCTGCCAGAGCAGGACAATACTAACACAGATCACAGAGGAACACATCCAGACAGGCCTTAAAAGTCTCCAGAGGAGACCCCACGACCTCTCTGGGGAGCCTGTTCCAGTGCTCTGGGACTCTTACAATGAAGAAGTTCTTCCTTGTGTTGAGGCAGAACCTCTTTTGCTACAGCTTACACCCATTGCTCCTTGTCCTATCCCAGGGAGCAATGACCAGAGCCTGTCCTCCCCTCCTGGCAGCCCTCAGATAGTTATAAACATTTATCAAATCCCCTCTAAGTCTTCTTTTCTCCAGACTAAAAAGTCCCAGATCCCTCAGCCTCTCATAAGCCATGCCCTGCAGTCCCCTCATCATCCTCACAGCCCTCTGCTGGACCCTCTCCAGCAGATCCCTGTCCCTCTTCAACTGGGGAGCCCAAAACTGAACGCAGTATTCAAGATGAGGTCTCACCAGGGCAGCATAGAGGGGAAGGAGAACCTCCCTTGATCTGCTGGACACACTCTTCCTAATACACCCCAGGATCCCATTGGACTTCTTGGCCACAAGGGCACATTGCTGTGCCATGGATGTTCTCCACCAGCACTCCCAGGTCCCTCTCCACAGGGCTGCTCTCCAGTAGATCATCTCCCAGCCTGTACTGCTGCAGTTTATTATTCCTCCCCAGATGCAGGACTCTGCACTTGTCCTTGTTGAACTTCATCTGGTTCCTCTGTGTGCCCAGCTCTCAGTCTGCCCAGGTCTCTCTGGATGGCCACACAGCCTTCAGCTGTCTCAGCCAAGCCTCCCAGCTTGGTGTCATCAGCAGACTTGCAGAGCAGACACTCTGTGCCCTCATCAATGGCACTGATGCATCATATTGGGTCTGTCTTTAAATTAGGAAGTCTCCCATCCCAGAACTGTGCAGCTTAGAACTACTGCTCTCTCGCTTCTTGCCATCATGCCTGATACAACATCTGGAGTCAGCTTTTCTGACAAGAGCTGACACATAAAGAGGAGAAGCTCACTTTTTTTTTGTGAATCCAAATTACTTTGGCAATCTCACTCTTACTGAATAACAACAAAAATAACCAGGTCAGCAGCAAGCAGCAGCCTACTGCACGAAGCTATAATAAAACTCAGGAGAAACAAGATGGGTCAGGTTGGGTTGGCTGGTAAGTGCCCAAAAAAGTGGTCCAGGGTTACCACTCCATAGGCCAAAGACATGGAAGGTAATCACCTCCCTAGTTCTCCATCATGCTCTTCAGCATACGATGAAAAGACAAAGCTCTTATGAAAACACCATACAATCCAATAGTCAAACTGCCAAGATTACATTAGAGTCACTATTTTGTGTTTCCCATGGATATGGAATAACCGCTATTTGAAATAGTTTGGGTAAACAGGATCCAAAACCCATACAGAAAGAATAATCTGAAATGTGTATCACACAAAGGGCAGCAATCAACTTCCCAGTACAAATGCTGGGGTTGAGGTGAAAAATGTAGTATCTTACTATCCTTTCACATGGCTTTTAGTCTCTGCCTATTATGAATGGACAACCAGGCATCCATCAGAAACAGAACTACCTGGAAACCAGATGCTCCAGACTCAGCAGAACCAAGGGAATAATATCTTCTGTATAAATAATGCATGTGTAAATCTATTCCAAAAGCACATTTCCTTCTACTTCCACCTCTTTTCATGCCTTCACAAATATTAACTGGTTTATATGTGTCTGTGGCTTTTCTGATCTTTGTGTCCTTTTCCATTTGAAAAAGATTGTAAGCAGAGATCCTCCATCACCACCTGTAAGTAAAGTGAAAATAATATCACTTTTTCTATTTTACTTAAAAGCTCCACTCTGATTTCAACTATGCACTGAGAAGAGGAGGCTCAGGGCAGACCTCATTGCTCTCTACAACTACCTGAAGGGAGGTCATAGCCAGGTGAGGTTGGTCTCTCCTCCCAGGCAACCAGCAACAGAACGAGGGGACACAGTCTCAAGTTGTGCCAGGGGAAGTTTAGGCTGGATGTTAGGAGGAAGTTCTTTGGTGGAGAAAGTGATTGGCATTGGAATGGGCTGCCCAGGGAGGTGGTGGAGTCGCTGTCCCTAGGGGTGTTCAAACAAAGCCTGGATGAGGCACTTAGTGCCATGGTCTGGTTGATTGGGTAGGGATGGGTGCTAGGTTGGCCTGGATGAGCCTGGAGGTCTCTTCCAACCTGGTTGACTCTATGATTCTGTAAAAACTGCTTTCCAAATAGTTTCCAACAACACAGCAACTTTTAAATAATCAGTTTTATATACAGCTCAGAATGAACTGAAACCACAAAGCTCAAGCCACATTCTTTACAAAGGTCACACAATTTGCTGTCTAAACTTACCATGACTAATCACAAAACCTGGGAAAGAGGCAGGTGGATTGTAACAGTGGATGAGTTTGAAGGACCACAATTCTCTCACAAGGAAAAGGTTCAAGTAAGTGCTTGTTAGTCACAGAAGAACAATGCTGGGAGCAAGATGCATGAATACATGAGTGAACACACCGGACTAATGAGGTACTTCCTGCACTTGGAGTATGAGCTCCCCGGGGATGGCAACTCATTTTCATGACACACGTGAGCCCAACGCAGTGTCATAGGGTCTCGGTTTCTGTCTGCCAGGATGGCTATTGACACAGCCAGGTGATGAGGTCTGGAAGACAGAGAGATTGAGCACTGGACATGGTGCCTTTTGCAGCACCAACCAAGAGCTGCCCTGCTGTGGTTTTAGCAGGATGCAGCTGTTGCTTGCTCTGCCAGAGACTGAGGTACGTGCAGCTAGCTCTGTGTTAAAAAGGCTTTGGTCCGGCCAGCTGTACACCCTGGAGACTGCACCACACAAACTTGGCTGACGAACCCTGCTGGACCCCAGCTAGCTGTAGCCTCCTCTGCAACGTGTTCCTGTCACTGGGCAGCACCAGAGGCTCAGAACAAGACCATCTTCCATCTGAGAGGGATCTCAGTCAGCACACATTTTAAAGCAAAGATTAATCGAATCACGCCTCTGCTCCCACTGAGCTCCCTGATCTCCGAGATACCCCAGCTCTCCAGTTCCCTGAATGATGGACACCTGATAGTATTTATTAAGATTAAATGCCATCTGCATTATGTAAGAGCCTTTAATTATATGGTATCACTGAACAACATAGGATACTGAAGAAAAGCATTCTCTCGTAAATTTCAGGCAGCAAGATGGGGTCCAGCTGTGGGGTCCAGTCCTGGCTTTGCCAGAGGCATCTTCTGGCATATTAGGTAAGAGCAAGATAGCCACTGAATTACAGGTTGTGCAAGCAGCACAGCTGAAGCCCTTCCTAGCTTTAGGCAGCTAGACTTTAATAACTGCACACAGTGATTATCATAGAATCACAGAATCAGCCAGGTTGGAAGAGACCTCCAAGCTCAGCCAGTCCAACCTAGCACTCAGCCCTAGCCAATCAACCAGGCCATGGCACTAAGTGGCTTAGTGCCTATCCAGGCTTTGCTTCAACACCTCCTGGGACGGCAAACCCNCTTCCCTGGACACATTTCAGTATCTCAACATCTCTCTTGAATGAAATTAGACATAGCAGTTCTGTGCTGGCCACACTGCTCCTGATCCAGGCCACGATGCCACTGGCTCTGCTGCCCACCTGGGCACACTGTTGGCTTATCTTCAGCTACTCTCTCTACCAGCACCTCGAGGTCCTTCTCTGCCTGACTGCTCTCAGCCACTCTGTCCCCAGCCTGCAGTGCTGCTTGGGGTTGTTGTGGCCAAAGTGCAGAACCCTGCACTTGGCCTTGTTCAATCTCACCCCATTGGCCTCTGCCCACCCATCCAGCCTGGCCAGGTCCCTCTGCAGGGCTCTCCTACTCTCCAACGGATCCATACCTGCTCCTAGCGTGGTGTCATCTGCAAACTTACTGATGCTGGACTCAATCCCCTGCTCCAGATCATCAATAAAGATATTGAAGAGGACTGGGCCCAGCACTGATCCTTGTAAATTGAGGCTGATTCAGAACCTTGAACACGTGAACCCAGAGAGTCTCCATCCTTTTATACAGCTTTAAATTTCATTTGAAAAGGACTGTATCAAAGAGCTGTTGCTTGTTTAAAGCCTGAGAAAAAAGCATGCAACTGAAATACAAGTTGCATTTTGGTGGTGGTGGTGGCTTAAGAGATATTTTCATCACTCCAAATATTTTGGCTTGATAGTCTCATAACCAGATCTGTGAGTGTTGCAAAATAAAAGAGCTGCAAAGGGGCAAAAAAAAAAAAGTGGCTTTTTTTTTTTTTTCTCTGTCTTGGAGAATGAATAGGTAGGAATAGGAACCAGTCTATTTTTAGAACCAAGCTCCTTAACTCATTAGCTCAATGGGACTGTTCTCATGTAGTCACTTTTCTCATTAGGGCAAGATCAGTGAACAGCTGCTGCCATCACAAGGACAGAGGTAAGTCAGCAAGTCAGGTTATTACTCTCTCCATCACTAATTACTTCATTCTAAGACCCCTACAAAGTCACCAGTAGCATTCGATGACCTTCTGCAGGAAAGAAGCCATCTGCACCCTCCATCGGCATCTGTACCTACTGCAGGCAGCATGCCAGAATCCCTTACAGCACTGCCTTGCAGAGACTCAATGCTTTTGGAGACAATGGGAGGAAACAATTAGACTCGCTGATGATGAGTTCGTGTTTTTCAACACAGCTAGTACTGCCAAATCACGAGCACCTCCATTAGCTACATGGAAGGGAACTTACCACTTGCTTATTTCAAGAAGATGCTAAATCACACAACCTAATAAAAGCTTACAGTCAACTATTTTCAACAGCACTCAGTACCAGGCTTAAGCAGGCTGATACTGTCCAGCCCTGTTACTCTGCAGTTTAACTGTTGTGCTCATTCTTGCCTAGAAACCAGACAGCTCCTTTAATTACATCTAAAATATGCCTATTTAGACTATAAAAAAAAACCCAAACAATCAGACCTAAAGCAGAGCCAAGTAGATGGCTTGGAAGCAGATTATTGGATTCCTCTGTGCCTTAATGTTTTACCAGTGAAACTCCTGATGCTTCCTCTCTCCTCCCCCTGCCCTCCTTCAGATACAGTTTAGTACCCATGTTGCAGGCAGAATCATGGGTATTTAAGGAGAGTTGAACCCGATTAATAATCTCACTAGAAATATTCTCAGAGGACTAATTTTCACCAAACTCTGAAAGAATACAGACTTTCCATCTACTGATCTTGCACAACAGGTTCAAAAATCATCAAGGAGGAATGGTAGAGACCACATAACCTCTTCCTAACCCTGGTTTCCCAAGCTAATAATCACAAACAAAATAGTCCTTCCTCTGTCTTGCCTTGTAGTTTTTAACAAGAGGAGAAAAAGATAATTTGTCCTTCCTCTTTACACAAATACTAGAGTATAATTTCCCCTCCTTACAAACCAGGACAATTGAATAGAGCGTAAGACACTAGCAGTATGAGTAGACAAAGGCACTCCTGGGGTGCATTGAGAAGAGTGTGTCCAGCAGATCAGGGGAGGTTCACCTCCCCCTCTACTCTGCCCTGGTGAGACCTCATCTTGAATACCGCCTTCAGTTTTGGGCTGCCCAGTTTAAGAGGGACAGGGATCTGCTGAACAGGGTCCAGCAGAAGGCGGCAAGGATGATTAGGGGACTGCAGGGCATGGCTGATGAGGAGAGGCTGAGGGATCTGGGGCTGTTTAGTCTGGAGAAGACTGAGAGAGGATTTAATGAATGTTTATAAGCACCTGAGGGCTGGCCAGGAGTGGGGGGACAGGCTCTGCTCGCTTGCTCCCTGGGATAGGACAAGGAGCAGTGGATGCAAGCTGCAGCACAGGAGGCTCCAACTCAACACAAGGGGGAAGTTTACTATAAGGGTCCCAGAGCACTGGCACAGGCTCCCCAGAGGTTGTAGTCTCCTCTGGAGCCTCTCAAGGCCTGTCTGGATGTATTCCTGTGTGACCTGTGCTAGATGGCAGGGCAGGTTGGACTCAATGATCTCCTTGGGTCCTTTCCAACCCCTAATATCCTGTGAGCCTGTGATCTCCCAAAGACTTGAGATAAGCTCTATGTACCCATAGCTCCCCTTGAAAGAGTCCCGTCTGTTCTAAACTCCATTGCTAGTCTGGTAAGTACCATGCCCTCTTACATAGACTTTCAAGGGTAGTTTTCAATAAACTTTGGAGGGGATAGTGTCCCCATCCCACTTAAAAGTTCTATAAAGTACAGAACCAAGAGGGGAAACCTCAGGCAAGTCTCCGTGGCCATCCCACATGCTACTTTTGGCCTACCACCTGTCACCTTTCTTCATGAATGGCAAGCTCCACAAAACTTAGTATAGCATCATTTTAAGTTGGACACGTTGGCCATGTTTGCACCACCTTCAGCCCCTAGATCTACAAAAGAGAAAGATCAGCAATCCCCTTCATGCTCAGGCAAGTTCACCTAATTTGCAGCTAAGTATTTCCACTTACTGTCTTGTACCATCAGAGGAACAACCTCCAAGAATACTTAGTGTTGCTTCACAGGAAAAGTTAAAAGAAAAGATACTCCCATCTCTAGAGGAACAGATAGCATAGTCTAACAGAAGATTCCTTTTTAACTTTCTGTTGAGTGAAACAGTATGCCATGAAAGCAGCTGATCTTCCTGGCTTGAGAAGCACATTGCCAGTCTTGTCTTCAGACTACTGTCCTCCAAGAAGTTAAATCAAAGCCAGTCAGTTTCTCATCTGAAGAGCAAATCTTAAGACATTTTGATTCTGTCACTTCTCCCCCTGCTATCATTCCACAGCCCAAGTAATAACTCCACAAAAAATTAGCTATTTCTTGGGTCCTTCCATCCCTTTTCCTGTCACTACTCAATGAATGTGGTTGGCATGCAACCCGTGGAAGCTAGGACAGCTGCACAACTAACCAGAAACTGCAGTCACTCTCAGTGTTCACATGCAAGCTGACTTCATGCTGAAGTCTAGTTTCACAAAATGTAGCCTCAAACACATTTAAGATTATAACCATCTGTCATTCAAACACTCTCCCACCTAACCACGCAGAGGCTATCAGAAGGCAGCTTAGAACAACATTCTCTGTCTTGGTATCAAAAGGCAGATCCAAGACACCTTTCTGCATTGGGAACAAACAGTGTAGCTTCTTGTACAAATGAAGTAATAACCACTCTAGATTCAGTATTTATTATTCAACCTAAAACATGGTTCTAGTCAGCTCTTTGTGAAGGATCCATATCAAAAGTACTGTACAGGTTCATGAACAGAGCAGTCTCCACCTTTCTATTCTGTGCTTCAGCCAATGTTTGCAAACAACATGGGCTCAAGAGCTTACTTCACATTGGAGACAAAACACAGAACTTGAAAATTGCCCTAAGTATTCAATCACCTACAAAAAAATAACCTAGCACTTTCGCTTTACATCTCATTGCACAAAAGCAAAGCTGGCCTTCACCCTAAGCACAGGGAACAGAAGCCAACCTAGACAGTAAAGATCTATACTGAGACCAATGGGAAAAAGAACATGTAATAGCCATTAGGCTTCAATCCACACTGCAGATGCCTTTTCAATCTCACCAAAAGTGAAACCCATGGCAGCGCTCTATGCTTAGGGCCTACAACATTCACAAGTATGAAATTACACTGTAGACAACCTTTCAAAGTATGGACAGAGCTGAACTCAGAACTCTACACTTCTCCACATAACGCAAGAAGCAGCAGAAGCACCTGTTAAATTCAACAACCCACATCAGCTTTATTAGATTGTGACAAGAATTAACGGTAGCGGTGCAGCTGCAGGGTATTGCGTCTTCTCCACGCAGCGCGGCGTGAGCCACCAATGGTGTGGTGGAACTTGTGGCCCTTGCCAAGGCCACGACTCTTCCGCCCAGCTGACGTCAGCCCACGCATCTCCCTGTGCTTGTGAACAGGCTTGGTGATCCATTGGGTATCGGGGTTGCGCCTAATGGTCTTATGGAATGGATCAATCAGGATCACTTCAAAAAACTTGTAAGTGGAATCTTCACCCACCCAGTATGAGTTCAAGACTCTCAGAGCCCCACAGTGGCGACCAGCACGTTCCTAGTGGAAAAAACAAATTAGAAGGCTGTAAAATCATGGATACAGGGAACTCTTCATGCAGAAAGAAAGAACGAACTCAAATAAATCTTTGCAGGTGCGAGAAATTTCCATTTGCCCCAAGAAGAAGAACTAGTCCCCTTCCAGATGCAAAGATGCAAGAAGTAGTAGCTGAAAGACATGCTGCTATTAAAAAACTTGCTTGGAGTCCTGCATGAAACTGGTATTAAAAGAAATGTGAGGAGGGAAGTGCTTGGTTGACAAAAGAACTACCTTGTACGTAGAAGCACCCAATCAGTAAATACACAGCATTAAAAACAGCTTTCACCTGAAGGTGCTGAGCATGAGCAGCACCCAGGGCTACAGAACAACCTTTTGCAGGACGTTATGAAAGACCAAGCAATTTGTACATCCACAGCTACAGGAGAGAAAGACATTTCTACACAGGATGAGCCCGTACTCATAGAAGAAAAAGAAGAGCTGTTTTAACAAGCCTTTGTTCTGCTGCTAGCGTATTATTCCTATCCTCACTTGTGGTTGGAGAGCAGCAGTCTTCACTTAGAACACAAACTGAAGCAGAAAATACCAATTACGCAACACTATCTGCCTCTCTTGTCTATAAAACGCTGGAAGTCCTCAATCATAGGGCTTCATCATCGCTGGGGGAAAATAAGAACCAGTCCAGTCCACCCATTTTCTATCTTAATATGATCCCAACCTATGGCTACAGTCTTCCAACTGTTTTCTGCACATGGAATTTAATGCCTTCAAGTCCTTGTTTTACTTTAGCATGTGATATTAATACATATAGGCTAAACATTCGGACACCAACCACACTTAACCAGCTTCTCTGTGGGGACAGTAGCTACAAGCAAGGTTTTGTATTTCTCTGTCTCTCTGAAGAATACAAGTTTTCCAGGAAAGAGCATGCCAGATTCAGAAAAACTTCAAACTAAAACTGAGGGCAAATAATCTCTTTCAAGAGTTGTCACCACAAGTGAATGTGTTATTAGCCACCAGGCCTCTGGGAGTGGCAGTTGGAGAACACGCCATGAACTGTGAAAACACAGAATTGCATTTTTAATTTAAAACCATCATCTGCATTTTGTTTAAATTTAGTATATTTGGAGTTTTTTTCCTTTTAAAAAAAAAACCAAAACCAAACCCAACTCACACCACATAAAAATATTTAGAAGTCCTTGGAACAGAAGAGTCTTGCTGGAATTAGCAGTCTCCATTCTCTCACAGTGCCTCGTTTATTTTTCAGAGTGCAGATCAGTATTAACTCTAGCTGAGTTGTGGGGCTTTCTTCCTTCTTAGGGTTAAGTAAGAACTCCATCTCTTCAGGACTACTACTCTAACACTGTGAAACCTAAAGGTTCTAATAGGTACCAAAGGTTTTCGATAAAGAACAGAAGGTCTCTGGCACGCTGCTTTCAGATCCTGTAACACAGCAGAGTAAGCTGTGCAGCACTCCTGCTACACAAACAGGTGCTACAAACTTTAAGACAGGAACTCACCTGTACTTTGTGAAAGAAACAATACCTAAAGCTAGCAAACCATACAAAAAGGCAGGGATTTAGTGATCAATTTAGACTGCCACTCTATCACATTTGAGTTGTTATTCCTCGTCTAATCCTTTATTTTACTGGGGTTTATACTAGATGCATACTTGTGGCGTTCTTTGCAATCACCTAAGCAGCACATCCCCCAGACCCTACCCGTAAAGTCTGAATACTTTTTTTTTCATTTGTCTCCATGCAGCTTCTCAAGCATCCTCTGGTGCTTTCCCAACACCAGTATTCAACTGTTTTACCCAACACATTAGCAAAAGAGCTGTCTGGGGTTTTCACTCAGTCGTACTTTCAGCTGTTACAGTGCGAGACATTCCTGTCGCCAAGTTTCTAAGCAATATCAAAATAGTCACCTCTGCTACAGACTGAAGGCTCCGGGCAAACTTCAGCTGGTTAACACCATGATGCACAGGTTTACCATAGGTTGCACCTTTCGGGACTGGGCGCTTACGACCACCACGGCGAACACGGACACGGTAGATAACATAACCTAAAAGAAACAGTGACTTAAAACCTGGAAGAATTCTGTAGTGTGGCATGTGCAGATGATAGCAAGACAATTTTGAGGCCCATACTGCATTTCCAATGCCAGAAATGTAACAGGAAGCGCTGCTAAATTAGGTCACTGTACCAATCTCACCAAAACATACAACTGGAGAACTGGAGATAGCTAGCACAAAATGCTTTTGTTACTTCCATTACAACTGAGTGAGGGAAGTGATGCCCTGTAACAACTGGTTTTAGTTTCAAACCAGAGCTTATGGCACCTCTCCACTACAGAGTTTAAAATACCCCAAGGGCTACAGCTACACTGCAACACACAAAAGAAATCCCAATCATCCTAAGCCTAAAATCCCAAATTCCAACAGCAGCACTCAAAGTGCGGAAGCACAAACCATCCCCAAAAACTGCTGGTATCTCAAATATGAGGAAACCAGGCGAACTTCACACACACAAGTGCAGGCTCACCTTTTCATAATGAACAAGTGCGTAGTTTTTCAAGGATCTGCTCAAGTTACTAAGAGATGGCCACCCTTCCCAAGTTCCCTTCACTGACCAGTAACTGCTCTCTAATGGCAGCGCCAAACTACATCACCTTGTTTACTAAAGCACATACAGCTGTAATGCAGTGAAATTCATGCATGACACTCAAAGCAGTGAACAGCCACCTTCCAAACCAAGGATGCTGGTCAATTCGAGCCAAAGCCCACTTCATCTCCATGTGCCAAAATGGGTACAAAAGGCATACGTTCAAAATGACATGAAGGTTTCTGGGCTGTGGGCATTGCTATCAATTTAGCACATTTGTGACATTAAGTTCATATCGTGCAGGACACTTGGGGAATACCTGAGTTTCAGATTTTGTTCTCCAACTGTCATTTAAGGAAGGAAATTGACATAAAATTCAGCCGCTTCAGCAAGGGAGCACATGGACTTCACCTCATTACCTTGCTTGGCCTTATATCCCAGCCTGCGAGCTTTGTCTGGTCTGGTCGGCCGGGGAGCCCGGTGCAAGGCAGACAGCTGGCGGTACTGCCAACAGCGGACACGAAGAAGGAATCGCATCACATCTGACTGTTTTTTCCTCCATAGCTCCTGGATGTACTTGTAGGCACCCATGTTTGTCTATCTGCTGAATTAAGAGGTCAGTGAAAGGAGTATACCAAATCCAGTTCAAAGTTGCACAGCTTCCCATAGAGACATCACATAAAACCATACATGTAACACCACTGACACGGAGGATGCTCCCAAGATCTGCTATCACGGCTCATGCTTGGCAACCTCCCTCAGGACACAGGACAACTGCCATTTCCAGCAATTATTATCCTTTTCATATGTTCTTAAGTGTTGGAATTCCTCAGCTGAGGAAATTCCAGATGTGTCAGGCATTACAAAAATCGACCATTAACATCTGAAACAAGTTGTACGTATTTATCCAGAAACAAGCACGAGTGGCGTGGTCAACTTAACGTAGTTTAATTCTCCTCTGAAGCTTTTACACACTTAAAATCAAACCCCCACACGAATCACTATCTGAAAGACGCAGCTCATCTCATTTACTCAGGAAAAAACGAACAGTTTCCGTGTGATTTTCCATACCCTTCGTTTTCGAATCTTCCTACCTACGGCCAGCTCTTCTATAAGCTGCCCCTTCTATAAGCTTGCGTTACGGCACGAAACGCGGCAAAACAACTGCAAACCCAGGCTCGAATCAAGACATGCGAGCTGTGAACCACCTCCTCCCCCTACGCTGCGCTGCATGGCCCTCCGCTCACACCAAGCAACCCTGGGTCTAACCGAGCATCCTCTCCGCCGCCCCACAAGCCGGGCAGCCATCCCGCCCAGACATGGCCCTCCACTGGCCTCCAGGGCCAGCGGCCTGCCAGGCCCCGATTCCCGCGGGCCGCAAGGAACCCGCGCCGCGGAAGCAACTCGAGCCTCCCCCCGGCTAGGAGGCTGGCGGGCGCCGCAGCCGAGAGAGCAGATGCCTGTGTCGGGCTCAGGATGGAGCCGGATTGAGAGAAAGGCCCAGCACAAGTAAACCCTTACCTGATGGCGCACAGCACCGGAAAGGAAGAGCCTTTCTCCCGACAACCCCTGGTGACGGCGTCCGACTTCCGCTGGCGGCAGAGGAGCCTCATGGGCAGTGTAGTCCCGGAGCAGCCCTCCCGTTCCCCGCGCCCCGCCCTGGCCCTGCCCCCGCGGCCACCAATGGGAGGCGGGGGCGCGGCCAGCCTCGCCAGGCCGGCGCGGCGCGATGGGAGCCTGCGGGAAGCTCTGCCCAGGTGCGCGGCGGCGCTGCGGTGGCGCTGCGGTGGGACTGGGGCGGCGGGGAGGGGGCGGGGGCTCGCGGGTGCGGGGACGCGCGGAGAAGCAGCAGGGGAGCGCCCCGAGCGCGGCCCGGATAGGGGTGGCCTTAGGCGCGGGGGGGGATTTGTCGGCTGCGGCAGCCTCTGAAAGCCCATCCCCAATCCCTCCACCCCCGCGTAAGAGCCCCAAAGAAGCTAGGGACTGGGAGTGGTGGTAGTGTGTATTTGACATTAAAAAGTCTTCAGAATTCTGACAAAGAACCCTTAAAGCCCCTAAAAATAATAAAAAGCCGCAGAGGTAAGTGTGTTAATCCTAACGGTGAAAAATGCCCCAAACCCAATCTTACAACCTCAGCGGTGGGGGTGCGCCGGCAGTTCTGGAGCGGCAGGCGTAGCGGGCACCTCAAAGGGCCCGAGGCGCTGGATTTCCCCGTTACCGACCTGCAGAAGGCACGGCAGGGCTGCCTCCCCCTGCACACCTCCTCCCTGCCTGCAGATGGGGATTTGCAGGAGCAGCCTTGGGCCTGCAGAAGCAGGGACTGGGGCTGGTGCTTCTCTTGCTCCCAGCAGTGTCATCAGGGTATTGGGCCCTGATGGGGAATTGAAGCAGGAATGAGGCTTTCTGTGCCTTAAAGTGGCCCCCTGCTTCCCTTTCCATTTTTCAGTGTATGAAAGAGTGTATGAGGACTCTGGCTTGTGAAGTGTCACCTGGTTAAACTGAAATTGAAGCAGGACAGTACCAGCCCCTTATGGTCCTCGAATGATATTTTTCATCTCTCTCTGTGGTGTACTGCTCTGAACACCGAACTGAGAGTTAGGTCCTGCTGCCCTTTCATGGCTCACTGGCAGAGGGACCTGCCTCTGGCTTCTGGAGGCCTCCTGCTAAAACCAGTGCCTCTCCATCCAAACTGATTTAAAGCAGACAAAACCCCCTGCTTTTGCATTTGGTGCTTCTTCCTTTAATGCTCCTATTTTTCAGCTCCTAATCTATAAAAGCTAGAAACTTTCTTTGCATGAAATAAAGGGAAAGGGACTGCCATTCTGTTGTGTTTCCAGAAGCCGTCCTGATACTGTCAGACACTATCAGGCCTGCAGCCTGATAACACAACACCCCAACACACAGCCTCTACTAACCACAGAGGGTTACGTGCTTCAGCACTTGCAGTCTCCTCTATCCTGATGGGGCAAGTATCGAGGCTACAGACAGACATCAGCACCAACGGCAGCAGCCTTAAATAAACAGCCTGGGAAGAAACTCAAGTCCTAAAAATACCATTCTGTGAGGAGCGGCTAGGGGGGAGCTGTGCCTCCGAGTCACCGCAGCCTCTCACCTTGTGGGGCTTTGCTTGCCCGGTGCCGAGCTCTGCCGCCTTACCTGGCTAACAGACTCCTGTGTCTGCACAGGGTTCGCTTGCTGACTCTGCCCTCTTGGGAAAGATGGGAAAGGGATACAAGGTGGTGGTTTGTGGAATGGCCTCAGTGGGAAAGACTGCGATTCTGGAGCAGCTTCTCTATGGAAAGCATACTGTTGGTGAGCTATTTTTGCTTTGAGAGTGGGATTGTCTCATTTTCCAGCGTCTTGTTCTGTGTGGGCTCCAGAAAAACTGTAATGGAGGACTGTGAACTGTGCCGAGGTGAAGGAAGAAATTGATGTGGTTTTGTCACATCTCTGGACAGTTCTTGACTTTTGTAGTCCCTCACTGACTTTTAAGAGGCTGGGAGAAGAACCGTTTCCATTATGCTCCCAGTTACGAGGTATATGAATGTTTAAAAAACCCCAACAGCACAGAAAGTAAGTTGATGTGCTTGCTCCCTGTTTACATAGAAGTCTCTTGCTGCCTGAAAGGTGCTGTAGGTGCCTGAAAAATAAACAGATGTCACACAATAAGCAGAGAGACTGTTAAGACTTTTATTCCATCTTCGTAAAGCTTTATGTTGCTTGGTTTTGGCTACCACTTAATGAGCACGTTGCAAAGAAAGCCAGCTTAGCTTTTGGTCCTAGATTCTGTGCTGACTTTTGAGAACCAGACTGCTTGGCTTTCAACAGTGGGAAACTGACTGGAGAGAGGAGCATGGGATGTCTGATATTTTCTGTGCACAGAAGAAAGGGAGTGAAGGAAAAGTCAGCTTGTTTGCCTTTGTTTCCACATGACTTGGCTTTGAGAGGAAGGGCAATGATCAGCAGGCAGACAAATTATTCCTGCCTCACCCAGAAATGAGGGGTGGCACCAAGGACTTGTGACAGATGTCTACTCAGTTTGCTGCTTTTCCTCGGGCTGTTAGGGTGAGTGACTGAATAAACCCTAGGATATCTAGAACAGTGCTTTGTAGGCACTGTGCCTTTGAAGTGTGTGGATGAGAAGAATTTTCTGGCAACACTGTTACCGAACTGCACGCTAATATCTTTGCTTAAAAGGACGAGTTTCGCTAATGCCACAGCAACATCTGTTTCCAGCATCCTCCTGTACGTCCTGTGCATGTAGCCTTGTGCATGGAGCCCTGCACAGCTCTCAGCAGGAAGGCTGTAAACCCTGCAGGTTAAAGGTTTTTCCTTTTGCTGCTGACCTGCCTCTCCTCTGTTGTTGGGCTGGGTGATTGTCGGCATGAACACAGCAATGGTCCTTGAGTCGTGTTACCGTGCATTACTTCCTGCCTTGAGCCTGTGTTAGTGTCCCAGGCAGGAAGGATATTCGAGTGTCGCTGATCAGAGGAGCTATTTACGGAGCAAGCCCTGTAGACGATTATACAACATCATGGTTACTGGCTGACATTACCCAAGGGAGGCCTCATGCCCCAGGGTTATCTGTGAGTGGCCCTCTGTCACTTCTGAATGCTCTGCTCTAGCTCAGCCATTGCGCCACACAAACTTTGCCCATCCTCTTTTAAAGATCAGCTTTCATTTCCTGCAGCTTTGTTCGTTCTTGTTTTCCCTTGGAATTAACAGCCATGGAGGGAGCAGGTCATTTGAGAGGGATGGTGCAAGAAAAGAGGGGAGAAGGTCATGATTATGGTCAAATCTTATTCTCAAGACATTCAGAGAAAGAGGACAAACAGTCAAGATCAGAGTGCAGAGAATGCTCATATGGAGCCACTGCAGCCCCAAGGAATGAGTGACCATGGCCCAGTGCTTTTACTATCACCTGTCTGTGCCATCAGGCACATTTTGGTGGATGAACTGTTGTTGGTGTTTCTGGCAGTCCTGCTGAGTGGTCACTATCCTCCTTGCCTCTTCCTCAGCCCATGGACTGAGGCGTTTGAAGCATGAGCTGGTGAAAATGGCTTCCAGATCTTTAGCTACTGCTCCAGTCTGTATTGATTTAACCCTTGAACACAGAGGCAGGACACCACTGTGAGGGTCTTATTGGGCAAGGACAGAGTTTGAGAAATGGCAAGGCTTTGACCACTCTTTAGATGAGCTCTTTTAAACTGCACAGACCTGCTGCTGGTGCTGCTTTTGCAGGGGTGGCATGTCTATGCTTACAACATGACTGCTGAACATTGATCCTCATCTTCTAAAGCTTGTGAGCTCCAGAAAGCTGACAGGTCGTCTTGAGTGCCATCACAAAGCACCTACAGGATGGCTAAGGGGTCAGGCTTAGCCAGCATGGGTTTAGGAAGGGGAGGTCCTGCCTGAGCAACCTGATCTCCTTTTATGATCAGGTTACCTGCCTGGTAAATGTGGGGCAGGCTGTGGATGGAGTCTGCCAGGACTTCAGCAAAGCCTTTGACACCATCTGCCGTGAGCAGCTCTTGGCAAAGCTGGCAGCTCGTGGCTTGGACAGATGTGGAGGGAAAGAATGGTAATGAATCAATTCCTCAAAGGCAGAAGTGTCACACTGGTGTGAGAGGTGTTTCAAGGCACTATCCCCTGATGAAGTTGTGCCAACTTTTTATTTTATCACTTGCTTCACTTTGTTGGCTTTTACTGCTTGGTCTGAAAGCTCCCACTGGATTCCATGAGTTCATTGAGGAGATGCTTTGCTGACTCTCATCCAAAGTGTTTCATTTCAAGCAGCTCATGGCTTGGACAGATTCACTCTGAAATGGGTAAAACTGGCTGGAGGGCTGGGCCCAGAGAATGGTGGTGAATGGTGTCACATCCAGTTGGCAGCTGTCACT
>WAAF01001384.1:66183-93290 GCA_013400475.1 Tricholaema leucomelas
GAGGAAGTTGTTGGCAGAGAGAGTGATTGGCATTGGAATGGGCTGCCCAGGGAGGTGGTGGAGTCGCCATCCCTGGAGGTGTTGAAGCCAAGCCTGGCTGGGGCACTTAGTGCCATGGTCTGGTTGATTGGCCAGGGCTGGGTGCTAGGTTGGACTGGCTGAGCTTGGAGGTCTCTTCCAACCTGGTTGATTCTGTGATTCTCTGATTCTCTCTTTCCAGCAGGAATTTATCAAAAGCCTTTGTGTTTGTAAACTGTGAGACAACAAGCTTGGCTTACTTAGATCTGAAATCACAGTGTATCAGAGGGCACCTGGTTCAGAGAAGAGCTGGACAGGTCTCAATAGGAGCTGGTCTGTTTAGATGTAGTACTGGTCCCAACAACCAGTAGGCACAGTTGTGTCCCTCAGTTGCATACATTCAGCTCCATTTTCATGTATTTTTAATATGCAAAGTTGACTGCAGCTCCATCAGGAGGTAGAGCTGATTTAAGAAACAAAGGTGTAGGAACACATGGTTTGGTTAATTAGCCTCCACATCTTTGGGACTGTGAGAGCCAAAACACCAAATTCCTCCAGCTGAGACTAAGCAAAGCAAATTCTTCCTCAGTTTCACCACAGTAATACATGGTGTTTTGATTCCTGGATAGTAAGATGTGATTTGAAGTAGCTGCTTATGAATAGCCTCACCAGACCAACTATTTACACAGCCAGAAGTCAAGAGAGAAGGAAAATCCTGTTTTCTAATGGAGGAGTTCTCAGCTGCTTCAGATGAACTGAGAAGCATTACCATAGGGTAAGGCAGATGGAAGCCTTAGTACAAAGACACTGTTTAAGGGAAACTACCTATATTCTTTACAGATGTGTCCCATGCCAAAATTAAGCCAGCTGTTAGCCCTCAGGTCAAGCAGTGCCAGGTACACAGGTATTCAGTAGAGCAATATTCTACTGCTAGTAAAGGATGACAAGAACGAGGAGAAGAGACTGCCTGTTCTTTCTTCTTGAGTTCAAGAGAAGGTGGAGAGTTTGGACAAACATAACACTGAAGCCACAAAAAGAGGGATCATCCCAGGCAACTGTGCAAGCCTTAACAACCACTCAGCCTCAACTATGGCAGGGTAGCCCTTCCATGACTCAAAGCTAAATCTGCACCCATTTCAGACATCTCCTTTCAGGTTTTGTCTGATTCCTTCTAGGCAGAGAGGCTGCCACGAAATACATACATTGCTTTATGTGTCTCTAACAGTGTCTCTCCTTTTTGCCCTCTCCTTCCTCATCCTTGGGCCCAGGGCAAATAGCCTGTTTGGCAGTTTTAAAGCCTAGCATAGAGCCCAGTACCACACATTGTTGTTCACATGCTCCAGGAACACAGATCTTTCCTTCTGGAGAGTTTTGCCCCCTCATGAGTACTTTTTCCTCTTTGACCTTAAGCAATCTTTTTTCCTCTTTGACCTCAAGCAATCTTAGTGCCATTTCAAGAGTGCTGGCTGCTGGCTGTGTAAGCAACAGCAGCCCTTAGGGACTTCATCCCTGACAAGCCAGGGAGAGCTGATGGTGCACATTTTTCTAGGAAGAAGAAACCAAGTGCCACTAGGTTTACAGTGGCATCACAAAGCACACAGTCAGGACCACGGCTGGAAGCCAAGGGCTGTATGTAGCATGTGAAATCTCCAAGGACACTAATCACTTCCCTGACAGCAGCTGTGCCACCACTCCTTTTTACAAGAAAGTCAGCAGGATGCACATGAGCACTGACATAAACTTATGGCTGATTTGCAGCCAGGAGGAGACCCCCTGTGTCAGTGTCTGGGATGTCTCGGAGACCTTGTGCTCTGAGCCTACAAACGACTTTGAGCACACTGCTTGTCACTGGAAGGAGGATGTGGATGCTGTCAGAAAAGGAGTAACACTACATCTTGGCTTGGCAGTCCTCCTCATGGCTCTCCAGACATGGGACCAGCCACATTGCTGCTTTTCATGTCAGTCAGGAGCCATAGGTTTTGAAATGGCTTGTGTCCGTGTCGCCAGACCCAGTGAGCTGCCTTGCTGCTTGGTTCTGAGCAGACAGGCTTTCAACAAACACCCTCTTTGTCTTCTGCCAAAAGGCCAGCAGCCAGGATGTACAGAGAACCACAGAATCAACCAGGTTGGAAGAGACCTCCAAGCTCAGCCAGTCCAACCTAGCACCCAGCCCTGGCCAATCAACCAGACCATGGCACTAAGTGCCCCAGCCAGGCTTTGCTTCAACACCTCCAGGGATGGCGACTCCACCACCTCCCTGGGCAGCCCATTCCAATGCCAATCACTCTCTCTGCCAACAACTTCCTCCTAACATCCAGCCTAGACTTGCCCAGGCACAGCTTCAGACTGTGTCCCCTTGTTCTGTTGCTGGCTGCCTGGCAGAAGAGCCCAACCCCAGCTGGCTACAGCCTCCCTTCAGGTAGTTGTAGACAGCAATGAGGTCTGCCCTGAGCCTCCTCTTCTGCAGGCTGCACACCCCCAGCTCCCTCAGCCTCTCCTCACAGGGCTGTGCTCCAGGCCCCTCCCCAGCCTTGCTGCCCTTCTCTGGACACCTTCCAGCACCAAAACATCTGTCTTGAATTGAGGAGCCCAGAACTGGACACAGCACTCAAGGTGTGACCCGACCAGTGCTGAGTAGAGGAGAAGGAAAACCTCCCTTGTCAGCTACTATCTACCAGCCCTCCCAGCCTGGCTGCTCTCAGCCACTCTGTCCTCAGCCTGTAGCACTGCTTGGGGTTGTTGTGGCCAAAGTGTAGAACCCTGCACTTAGCCTTGCTAAATCTCATCATATTTGCCTCTGCCCACCCATCCAGCCTGGCCAAGTCCCTCTGCAGGGCTCTCCTACCCTCCAGCAGCTCCACACCTGCTCCTAGGTTGGCATCATCTGCAAACTTACTGATGCTGGACTCTATCCCCTGGTCCACATCATCAATAAAGATGTTGAACAGGTCTGTGCCCAGCGCTGATCTTGGGGAATGCCACTAGTGATAGCTGCCAGCTGGATGATACCTGGCATTAGCAAATACAACTCAGGCAGGAAGGAATGAACCATGTGCACCTAAGTATCCCTTTTAGAAAGCAGTGAATAATGTTGTACAGAATTTTACCCTCTAAATGCTGCACTGTAATTCAATAGTCTTTAATACATCTACATTCTCCTCTGATAGTCTCTTCCAAAGAGCACTAAAAGTAGCAGTGAAAATTATGTCTTTTAACATCCTACTTGAAAACAGAGAGGAAAAATTAAGACCAGGGATTTCAGTCAGCGGAAGAGAACATCAAATTTTGATGTGAGATGGTGGGGAGGACACTGTGGAGAGAGCTGTACTTTATGTCTCAGATTCCAGAGGTGACATTTTACCTGCATACATTGCAGGAGGGACTATATGCAAGTAGATTCCTAAGCAAACACAGATGATTTTGAGACATGCTTGTGTTGCCTTACTCTAGGCTCTGCTTCTATAGCCCGGACCACATGAAGGCTACACCTTGCTGACAACAATATTTACAGTTCTTGGTTTGAGCCTCATATTCCAACAGTTTTCCAGTTTCCATGCAAACACGTGCCAGAAAAGTTGTACAAGCTGCAATAATCCCCCCTCCCTTTACTCTGCTCTCCTCAGACCCCACCTGGAGTCCTGTGTGCAGTTCTGGAGCCCCCAACACAAGAAGGACATGGAACTGTTGGAGCCAGTCCAGAGGAGAGCCATGAAGATGCTCAGAGGGCTGCAGCAGCTCTGCTCTGAGGACAGGCTGAGAGAGTTGGGGCTCTGCAGCCTGGAGAGGAGAAGGTTTTGAGGAGACTTTGGAGTGACCTTCCAGTATCTGAAGGGGGCTACAGGAAGGCTGGGGAGGGACTATTGACAAGGTTTTGTAATGACAGGACGAGGGGAATGGGTTTAAAGTGCAGAGGGGAGATTGAAACTAGCTGTTAGGAAAGGGTTATTTGCAGTGAGGGTGGTGAGACACTGGCACAGGTTGCCCAGGGAGGTGTTCAAGGCCAGGTTGGATGAAGGCCTTGAGTGACTTATTCTAGTGGGAGGTGTCCCTGCCTGTGGTGGGGGATGGGAACTGCATGATGCTTGAGGTCCCTTCCGACCTAAACCATTCTGTGACTCTATAACAGGAAAGCCTTTGGGGGGTGGTAGGTACCATCCCATCCTCCCTGTCACAAGGACCCCAGTTCTCCTTTGCTGACTTTCCTAGGCATCCTCCCACCTCTGCTACCTGGATGGCCAAGGACAGCTTGTTCTGGGGAATTGCAGCCTTGCAAATTGCTGCTGGTTTTCCTTGGAGCAAAGCATTCTTGTGGCCTTTTCTCTCCTTGCTGCTGTGAGTTTTTCCAAATTTAAAGACACTTGTTTTGAGTTACCTGCTGTGTGCTGTGGCACAGAGTAATGGGCAGAGGGTTCAGAAGCTGTGGGGCAAAAGGGGAACTAACAATACAGTGAACAATCTCATGGTTTCTTTGAAAAATAATTCAGGAGGGAAAGGAGAAATAGGCTGGAGATTGATGCCATTCTTTAGCACCTACTTACTTGGTGCAAGTCTTGGGAGAGGCAGAAAGGTATTTGCATATGTTACCAACAGCTGCCACAAAGGAACTGCAAGGGGAAGCCTCTGTCATAAATTGGGTCATGTTTCAACCCTGATGGTTTCCAGTGAGGAAAAGGCTTGATATACTAATGAGGACTGCATACTTGGGCTAGGCAAGGCAGAGATATTGCTAGCACCAAAATAAAGCAAAATTTCAACATAGGTGGAATTTCCAAACTTCCCCAGTGACTCCTGAACACAAATGCAGTGCAAATTTCATGTCTTCTTGACTACTCTTGAGCCTCTCCTATGTAAGTTCTCCTCATTGCTGTCTACAGCTACCTGAAAGGAGACTGTAGCCAGGTGAGGTTGGGCTTTTCTCCCAGGCAACAGAATAAGGGGACACTGTGCTGGGGGACGTCTAGGCTGGATGTTAGGAGGAAGTTGTTGGCAGAGAGAGTGATTGGCATTGGAATGGGCTGCCCAGGGAGGTGGTGGAGTCACTGTCCCTGGAGGTGTTGAAGCCAAGTCTGCCTGGGGCACTTAGTGCCATGGTCTGGTTCATTGGCCAGGGCTGGGTGCTAGGTTGGGCTGGCTGAGCTTGGAGGTCTCTTCCAATCTGGTTGATTCTATTATTCTATGATCTCCTTGACCTATCTGTAGAATGCAACGAGGCAGAGCATGAACACAGTGCCCCAGAAAGGGCTTTGTTACCTACTGTAGTCTTTAAAAATGCCCCTGTGGCACATCCTCCAGCCACATGGAATGCAGTCATGCTTCCTCTTTTTGTTAACCTTTGTTTTGCTCTCCTGCTCTTAGTTTTGCTCCTGAAGTTTAGTGATTTAGTTGGGGCAATTAAGGAGGCAGGGATTATAAATTACATAGTTAATTTTATTTCTGGAAAGCCTCACCCACAGCTCTGTACAAATGAGTTACATTTGGGCTCCAATTCGGTCAGGAGACTCTTCCCAAGGATGCTTATGGACAATTCATTCCTTTAGGAGAATCAGAACATTGGAAAAGCTTAGCCACAAAATGGCTTTGCCTCACTTATAAATAGGCAGCCTGGAGCCCTAGAGCAAGTCTGTGCTACTCACTGTGGTGGAGTAGGAATTTCAAGCTAGTCCCTGGCTCCTCTGTGGCAGTGTTGGAACTGCTCAGCCATTGAAAGGCTTTCAGATCTTCCCAAGGTGCTGGGAAAGAGGCAGAGGATCTCTGATGTGATCCTGGTTCCTCTTGGCCTGGAGGTTTGCAAAGGTGCAGGCAGGATCTCTTGCAGGTGTGCAGAGAGCACCATGTCAGTGGCACTTCTGACCACATCATGAGGCACTTAAATGCCTTCTCCTGGGAAACTTGAGACAGTTCAGTTTCCAGGTAGTTCAAGCCCAAAACATCAGGGCTAAGGCGGTCTGAAGCATGAGGCAGAGCAGAACAGGTTGTCCACAAGCAGTGAGGCAGAGGCAGCAGGGCAGAAGCAGCACACACTGAGGCAGAGCAGTGAGGCAGAAGCAGCACAACTGCTTGCAACTTAGCTCAATTTCTATTACTTGCCTGATTGCAAAGGCTCCTTTGGCCACAGAGATTCACCAATCAGAATGGCATTTGCCAAACTGACCATATTAGGTGAAACCAGGGCTGGCTCACTTTTATTTGGGCAAGACACCAACAAGTACCTAAACACCTGTGGGTACACTTTGGGAGAGGACATAATGACCCAAGCCTGTGTTTTCCTCCCACCCTTGCTTCCCCCATCAGCAGAAGGGTGGGGCAAGGCTGGACATCCAATAGGCCTATCAGCCTGCCAGGACAGTTAGCATGGATGGAGGCATCATAGATTAATTTGCTGCAAAGCTAGTAAGAGTTTGATCTACGAAGACTGCAGAGAGAGGGGTAGAAAGAACAGCTTGCGCCACTTTACTGCACAGGAATGATGCCCACAGCATGGAAAACCCTCAGTGTGGTCGGAATGCTTTAGCTTCTTTGTTAATGTGAAGTGTTTTGAATAGTGTCGTTGAGTGTAGCAGAATCTTTGTTTCCAGAGGCCAGTTAATCCCTTGTTTCTTCTTAAACAATGCTTTAGTATAGTCCCATGTTTTGGCAGAGAGAATAACGCAGGACTCATTACTGCAGCCCTGCAATGGCAAACCATTCATTTATACAGAAGTGCAGTGGAAGCAAAAAAGTGGATTGGATTGCAGAGGGTTTATAGTAATGTTTAGAGCCAACTCTGAAAGTGGCCCAGCTACACTGTACATAGCTTGCTGGGACCTGTAAGCTTATGCTCCTCCATCCAGGAGAAACAAAGCTCACTGTGTGTATTTGAGTAAATACAGCATGCAACCTTGCTTGCATGCAAAGCTCCCCTTCCTTTTCTGGCTTGATTTCACTTGTTGGTTAGTTGTACCACTGTGTACAGACTTGTTCTTTTAGCTCCTGCTCCTGCCATTGTCATGGTAGGCCTGCTAGGCCAAAAATGGGCTTATACATGCCCTGTTTTGCCCAGCCATGGTTTTGTGCTCTGCCCCCTTTTGCTGTGGGGAGAAGCAACTGTGGGAAAGAGGACCAAGAACCTGGAGCCAGTGAGTCTAAGGACTCTGGCTTGTCCAGACATGTTCCCCTGCTCCTCCTCCTTCTGTGCTGGGAGAAGCAAACACAGGAAAGGAAAATGAAAGCCCTGGCTTCACCTGATATGGTCAAGCTTGTAAAAGTGCCATTCTGGTTGGCTAATCTGTGTCCAAAGGCCCATTAGTCTCAGGCTGTACTGATCAAAAGGGATGAGCAGGTAGCACAGTGCTGCTGCTGCTGCCTCATTGCATCCTGAAGTGCCTGTAAACTCCACTGCCTTGAGTTTACCAGGACCAGGCTCTAAATGCCTGCACTCAATTGGCCTGCACAGCCAGCATGACATTGTGCCAAGACTGCACAGAGCACTGCATCCTGCCTGCCCCTCTGCAAGGCTTCTGCTGAATTGGGAGTCAAGAGGAACCAGGTCAGAGACTATGCTATAGACTCCCAGCTCCCTGAGAAAAGAGCCTGGGAAACTCCAAAGCTTCTAATGGCTTTGAAACCACCAACAGCAACCCCTCCACATGCTTTAGGTACTGCCTGATACTATTTTGTGAGTAAATACTTAAAAGCCTCTTGTAATTCACTGATTGCCTTCTGCCATAAGCAGAAAGGTGCTTCCTGTGTCCTCTAGTGGATAAGCAGTAGAATGAACCACAAGAACCTTCTCTTCCAGTACAATGTTTGCATTTGCCACTTTAAGAAACAAGTGCTCTGGTTTTGCCTGTTCCCTGTGTGTATAAATTTCCAAACCATTCATTTTGAACCTTGTGAATAACTTTTCTGGCAAGATTTAATGCTAATAAACAGTTTTCATAGTTATTAACAATCTTGGCCTGGATATCAAAATTAATATAGATTGTTGATTTGTGTAATCTGTCACAGCCATCTTCATACTGAGATCCATCTCAGTATGAAGTGAAGAAGTAGGTCAAAATGTTAGTAAGCCGGGTGGGGTTGGTCTCTTCTGCCAGACAAGCAGCAACAGAAGGAGGAGAGACAGTGTCAAGTTGTGCCAGGGCAGGTTCAGGCTGGATGTTAGGAGGAAGTTGTTGGCAGAGAGAGTGATTGGCATTGGAATGGGCTGCCATCAGTGGAGGTGTTCAAGCAAAGCCTGGATGAGGCACTTAGTGCCATGGTCTGGTTGATTGGATAGGGCTGGGTGCTAGGCTGGACTGGATGAGCTTGGAGGTCTCTTCCAACCTGCTTGATTCTATCTGCTCCTCCTTGACTGTTCCAAAAGGGTATGTTTGGGCAGGCCGCTTCGCAGCACGTTTGGCACAGAACTGGTATGCTGGGTGGTTGGAATTGGGGAAACTTGGGGGATGAGCCATGTGTCTTACCCTATCCTGCATGTGCATGTTGTGTTATTTTACAGGTATAATCACGTATTCATTTATTAGATGATCTATTTACAGTGTCACTCCTGTGAATAGCTGATGTGGTGACCTTGAATGGAGTAGAGGTCAGGTCACTTTTGGAAAACGTGGCCTGAAAGCTACCATGTTGTAAAATTCTGCTCTTCTGCAACTAATTCTTATATTGGTGCTTGTATTACACTATATTATATTGCACTATATATTACACTAGCTGAACTTCCCTCCTTGTTTTAAAACAGGCTTAGAAGAGAGTGCCACGATGGAAGATGTGTATTTGGCGTCAGTAGAGACAGACCGAAGTGTGAAGGAACAGCTAAGGCTTTATGACACCAGAGGTCTGCAGGAGGGTGTAGAATTGCCAAAACACTATTTCTCTGTTGCTGATGGCTTTGTTCTTGTGTATGCTGTGACCAGCCTCCAAGCTTTCCAGATAGTTGAGCTGCTCAAAAAGGAGATTGATGTCTTTCGGGACAAAAAGGAGGTAAATGCATGGTGCTTTAATTGCTTGGCTCATTGCTTTGTCAGTGGTAGGAAGCTAAGGTTGCAAAGCACAGATTTTGCTTCTGTATAGAAAGGAAAACAAATCTAGCCACAGCCTTGGGCAATCCAGCAAAATGAATCATGAAATCAGCAAGGTTGGAAGAGACCTCCAAGCTCATCCAGTCCAACCTAGCGCTCAGCCCTGTCCAATCAACCAGACCATGGCACTAAGTGCCCCATCCAAGCTCTTCTTGAACACTTCCAGGGACAGTGACTCCACCACCTCCCTGGGCAGCCCATTCCAATGCCAATCACTCTCTCTGGGAAGAACTTCCTCCTAATATCAAGTCTGTAGTTCCCAGTGCTGAGCACAGGGCCAGAATAACCTCCCTGGTCCTACTGGCCACACTCTTCCTGCGCCAGGCCAGGATGCCATTGGTTGTCCTGGCCACCTGGGCACACTGCTGGCTCCTGTTTGGCTACTGTCTACCAGCACCTCCAGGTCTCTTTCTGCCTGGCTGCTCTCCAGCCACTCTGTCCCCAGCCTGTAGCACTGCTGTGTGACAGTCTGCAGTTCTCAGCAGCCCTACCAGCTAATATAACTCTCCTCTGACTGCGTATTTGGCTGCTGTCGGACTCGGAGCCTGGCAGCCTCCACAAGCCTCTGCGCTCTCAGTACTAAAGTAACCCTTTTGGAATGTCTCTCCCTACCATTATCCAATTAATTCTTCCTGCAATTTCCCCTCCTTCTTTTTAATATCATAAACCAGATATTTGGAAAGCTTTAGGCTAAAGGCATTTAACAAGGAAAACTACTTCTTTTTGGTATCATAAACCAGATATTTTGAGAGCTGTAGGCTAAAATCATTTAACAAGTGAAACTATTTGAAAATATAAAGATGTCGTCAGAAAAGCCATAATGCTAATGCCACATGCAAGTTCTGTTTGTCTAGCTAAGCTGGAACATTGTCAGCTGAGAACACTAGATGCTTTCTAAGGGAAAATGGAGCAGTCATTTCACACAATTGAATTGATTCAATATGGCTGTTAAAACACATTAAAGCTGCTTTGCCAATTGAGTAATGTCTGGGAGACCCATTGTCGATTACACTTGTTTGTAAGCCATTAGGTACATGAATACAAACCACAGAAGATAAAGCCCTTTGTTATATCATTCTGTGCACTTGACTTCCCAGGTGCAGTACCCAGGGAAGCCATGTGAGCAGCACTGCAGTAGGCTCTAGGGGTTGTTACTCATAAGTGTCCTGGCTGACACCTTCAGCTAACTGAAGTTTAGCTGTAGTAGAGAAAGTAAGGAGCAAAAAAAGCCTGCATGGCATGTGAATTCAGCTGCCCCAGCA
This sequence comes from Tricholaema leucomelas, assembly GCA_013400475.1. Lineage (NCBI taxonomy): Eukaryota > Metazoa > Chordata > Aves > Piciformes > Lybiidae > Tricholaema lacrymosa > Tricholaema leucomelas. The sequence goes on from WAAF01001384.1 coordinate 76,523, forward strand.
GAAGAAATCCAAACTAGGAGCAAATGTGGATCTGTTGGAGGGTAGGAGAGCCCTGCAGAGGGACCTGGACAAGCTGGATGGGTAGGCAGAGGATAATGGGATGAGATTGAACAAGGCCAAGTGCAGGGTTCTGCACTTTGGCCACAACAACCCCAAGCAGAACTACAGGCTGGGGACAGAGTGGCTGAGAGCAGCCAGGCAGAGAGGGACCTGGGGGTGCTGGGAGAGAGTAGCTGAAGATGAGGCAGCAGTGCCCAGGTGGGCAGCAGAGCCAATGGCATCCTGGGCTGGCTCAGGAGCAGTGTGGCCAGCAGGACAAGGGAGGTTATTCTGACCCTGTACTCAGCACTGCTCAGGCCACACCTTGAGTGCTGTGTCCAGTTCTGGGCTCCTCAATTCAAGAGAGATGTTGAGGTGCTGGAAGGTGTCCACAGAAGGGCAGCAAAGCTGGGGAGGGGCCTGGAGCACAGCCCTGTGAGGAGAGGCTGAGGGAGCTGGGGGTGTGCAGCCTGCAGAAGAGGAGGCTCAGGGCAGACCTCACTGCTGTCTGCAGCTACCTGAAGGGAAGCTGTAGCCAGGTGGGGTTGGGCTCTTCTGCCAGGCAACCAGCAACAGAACAAGGGGACACAGTCTCAAGCTGTGCCAGGGCAGGTCTAGGCTGGATGTTAGGAGGAAGTTGTTGGCAGAGAGAGTGATTGGCATTGGAATGGGCTGCCCAGGGAGGTGGTGGAGTGGCTGTCCCTGGAGGTGTTGAAGCAAAGCCTGGATGAGGCACTTAGTGCCATGGTCTGGTTGATTGTCTAGGGCTGGGTGCTAGGTTGGGCTGAATGATCTTGGAGGTCTCTTCCAACCTCCTCGATTTTATGGTTCTATAGAGTCAGTCACAATGTCCCTGCAGGGCAAGGAACGGTGGACAAGTAGGAAGTGTTTCAGAGGCACAGGGTTTTTTTGAGGGCCCTTGTTTGTTGCTTTACAACATGCAGCCATGTGGAGAGGGAGTCAGCCCCAACTGGATCTGCCTGCCACTGTCCTGTTACTTGCCACAACTCTTCTGCCTTGTTGCATGCAGGAGTTTTTTATGAGCAGACAATTTACTTATCATTTAGGAGAGCGTAAAGTTGTGATCTTGACTGAGTGGTGTCAAGAGTGGTGCCCAAGATAAGCTGCATGAGTTAGATTTATCCCTGTGATTTCAGGCCTATGTTAATTAGGCTTTGAAGTGTAGAAGGTGAGATCAGGGTGCTTCTGAGCTGGCAGAGCTTCACCTTGTTGAGTGGCGGAATCCTGTTGTGTGGCAGATGTCAGCACTCATTGCCTCTGCTGGCTGTGGGAGCTCTCCAGCACACACCTTCAAGCCTGGCCAATTTCTACACTAAATAGAGGTTGTGTTCTCTCATACCAACAGAGCTCAACCACAGGTAGAATTCAGCTGGAGTGTGTGGTAAATGCCTATGGAGTTTATAACTCCTTTCAAAGTCTTTGCAGAGTCAAAAGCCCATTTTCCATGGGCTGCTATAGAAAAGAAAGGAGACCTCAGACCTCACAGGAACAGAGCAAACATCTCTAGCTGGGAAGAAACAGAAGACATTCTGGAGTTAGCCTGATGAAGAAGAAAACATTAGCAGGTATGGCCACAGCCAAAGGGCCAAGGAGAGGACTTTGTGAAGCCACTGGTGTAGAAATGAGACCCCAGTTTGCCTAAGGACAATAACTATAGGCATGGCTGCCCCTAAGAGCTGCTGCTAGTAAAACATTTGTAGAAGATGGTTGGTTTAAAACAAGCAGGAGCACTTGAAGTGGCCAGCACTGCCTGCAGCACTGCCTAGAGCTGAAGTACTGGGCAGCCACTGAGCTCAGCCACACTCTACTGAGCCACTAGATGGATCCTGACAACTAAGGCTCTGACTCAATACTGCTGTGCTGCTCTAGTTGGCTAACCAGCTGCTCTTGAAACTCTGACCAAGAGGATGGGGTTGGTGCTTCCTCGGTGCTTTCAGCAACAGAATGAGTGTCCCCTTAGGTCCCTCCTGTGGCTTCCTGGGCTATGGGAGCAGGGTCCAGCAGCTCAGCCTTCTCAGGCTGCTCACACAGGGTGCTTTAATGCAAGGGTGGCTTTGTTTATGCTGTTAGGCTGTGGGCCTTAGGCTTTTCTTGCTGCCAGGCATTTTTTATCTCTTCAGCATCCACTGTTCCATTGTCATACCATTTGTCTAGAGTAGCTCCATTGCAAAGTGAGTGGAGAACAGTGCTGTTTAACTTTGGCTGTCGGGTTCCAGTAGCCAGGAGGAGGTTGCTCTCTTCTCTCAGGCAGCCAGCACCAGAACAAGAGGACACAGCCTCAAGCTATGCCAGGGGAAATTCAGGCTTGAGGTGAGGAGAAAGTTCTTCACTGAAAGAGTCATTGGCTGCTGGAATGGGCTGCCCAGGGAGGTGGTGGAGTCGCCGTCCCTGGAGCTGTTCAAGGCAGGATTGGACGTGGCACTTGGTGCCATGGTCTAGCCTTGAGCTCTGTGGTAACAGCTTGGACTGGATGATCTGTGAGGTCTCTTCCAACCTTGGTGACACTGTGAGACTGTACTGTTTCCCTTTTAGCAGTCAGGAGAAGGGGAAGTCATGCTGGTAGATAAGGCTAATTCAAATCCCAGCCCCTGATCTTCCAAAGCCACACATGGATTGCCTTGTGCCAGTGTTAAGTTAAAAACCTGTGCTAGTTTGAGCCTAGCTAGCATGGTTTGGTGAGAAGAACTAGATGATAGGCTGAGAAATTAAAACAATGGTGTCTACTTCCCTCACAGTCTTGCTGAGATGGGTAGCAAGGAAAAGCAAAACATTAGATAAGGTCACTTCTGCTCTGCACTTCGTGCTGGGCTGTTCTCTTTGCCTGCTGGGGAGAAGCTGAGGCTGCTGGCTGGACTCCATCTTGCTTTCTAACCTCACCCTCCCTTTGCTTGGCTGCTTCACCTTGCTTTTTAATCCCTCTGGCCTTTCTTCTTCCCCATTCTTCCTTGGGATTGGGGTAAGGTTGAGAGGGGTAGGGGGAAGATGAGGAGGTGGTTGAGAGCCCCTCCTGGGGACTCAGGTTTCTGGGAGGGGAGTTGTGTTTCTGTATTACTTTTACCTTGTCTATTTCTGTCTATAACTGTATATACTGTAACTATCTGCTTGTACCTTGTGCCAGCTGTAAATATAAGCTTCATTCATATTTCCAGAGCAGACTGAGTCTAGTCTGGGTGATTTCTATAAGTGTGGGGGGGCAGGGGACACCCAAACCATCACAAAACTACATCTGAAGAGCTTTGCTGTGTGCCTGCTACTTAATATTATTGCAAGTGGGAGATGCTTTTTGTATAAACCTCACCCTTTTGTTTTGTTTGCAGGTAACAGTTATTGTCCTGGGAAACAAAACTGACCTCCTGGACCAAAGAGAAGTGGAAACAGAAGCAGCACAGCAGTGGGCAAAGGCTGAGAAAGTGAGACTGTGGGAAGTGACTGTGACAGATCGAAAAACACTGCTTGAGCCCTTCACCTTCCTGGCTAGCAAACTCTCCCAGTCACAGAACAAATCAACATTTCCCTTGCCTGGAAGGAAGAGCAAAGGGAATAACTGTGATAACTAAGCTACTTTGGCATTGCCTGCTGCTGCCAGGTCACAGCCTAAGTGCTTTCTGTGCCATTTGCTTCTTACAGTTTCGTTTAAAGCAATAATCTCATTCGGCAATAAAATCAACAAGCTTAGGGTTAAGAGGTGTCCTTCCTGCTCACAGTCTTGGCTTGAAAAAGGCACTGGTAGTAAAAGCCTTTAAAAGCACTTCATGAAAAGAGTTATTTTACAAGGGTTATGGATGAAGGACAGGTGGACACCTCTCTGGCAAGGATTTTGACTACACAGTGATGCCGAAGGACAAATCAACAAGCTTATTAAGCAACCCCCTGTAGATCTATAGCCTCTAGTCACAGACAGTACTAGCTGCAATAAAGCATTCAATTTGGAGAGAGAACACGACTGAAATAGCAACATTCCTTTTACCTTAACCTTAAAGTGCTCCACAGGGCTTTATCATGATGCGGGAGGCTAAGGTCAGTGTGTTTTTGCAGGAGCAGGGTTTGGGGCAGGAACAACCACTACTGGCTGATTTAGCTGCCTAAGTTCTGCTGGTGTCTGGAAATAAAGGGGGAAAAAAACCAAACCAAGCAAACAACAAAAAAAAAAACCCACAGCAAATTCTGTGATAGATCCTAGAACAGATCTACTGAGACATGAAGCTTGTCAGCAAAGCCTGGCAAGCAGTACTTTCAGCTCAGGAGTTTCATAGAATCACAGAATGGGTTAGGTTGGAAGGGACCTCAAGGCTCATCCAGCTCCAACCCCCTGCCATAGGCAGGGACACCTCCCACTAGAAAAGGTTGCTCAAGGCCTCATCCAGCCTGGCCTTGAACACCTCCAGGGAGGTTGTGGAGCACAGAATCACCCAATGTGATCTTTGGTCATGTTGGGTGATTCTGTGCTCCACAACCTCCCTGGTCAACCTGTGCCACAGTCTCACCACCCTCACTGCAAACAACCCTTTCCTAACAGCTGCTTTGAATCTCCTCTCTGCCAGTTTTAACCCATTATCCCTTGTGTTGTCACTACAAGTCCCTCCCCAGCCTTTCTGTGGCTCCCTCCAGATACTGGAAGGCCACAATAAGATCTCCTTGAAGCCTTCTCTTCTCCAAGCTGCAGAGCCCCAACTCTCTCAGCCTGTCCTCATAGCAGAGCTGCTGCAGCCCTCTGAGCATCTTCATGGCCTCCTCCAGACTGGCTCTAATTTATTTATACCAATCAGAGCAGCCCTCAGAGCAGTCATTAATTGAACTGCTGCTTATCCTGAAGGACAGGATAGCTCCCAGCGTGTCCAGTACAAATCAGTCTCATTCACACAGTAATTTTACTGAGAAATTGTACAGAGCCATTTTGCATGCAGGAAGGACTGCCTGAGCTCTGCTTAGTGCATGGCACAATGCTCCTACTCAGCCATCCAGCCAAGCTGCAGTCATCCACCCTCCGGATGAAGCTAGAGGCCGGACAACAGCTGGTACCAAATGCTGTGCTACTTTGTGAGAGGGAGTTAGTGGGTGTAGGGGCTGCCTTTTGGGAACAGCCTCATGGCAAACACCCAGAAATACCTCTACAAACAGTCTCGATATGCTGAGCATTGGCCAGCAGCAGGAGCACAACTCTACATGCTGTACTTGAGTCTCCATGCTGGCAAACCTGTGGTGCAGGCAGCTGCTGGCCTAGGTCAGCCTGTTGGTAAACTAAACATTATTGGACAGAGGGACAGAGCAAGCAACTGCTCCCAGAGAGAGTGGCCAGCTTTTGGCCTCTAGCAACCTCTCACACCAATTGATTCTTGCTTTCCATTATATTGAGAGGCAAGAGTAGGGAGAGGGACTGAAGTGTACCCAGTGCCCTCATTTTCCACTGATGTTTTGAGGAAGTATGGAGAATTGGCTACTGGAATGGGCTGCCCAGGGAGGTGGTGGAGTCGCCGTCCCTGGAGCTGTTCAAGGCAGGATTGGACGTGGCACTTGGTGCCATGGTCTAGCCTTGAGCTCTGTGGTAAAAGGTTGGACTTGATGATCTGTGAGGTCTCTTCTGACCCTGATGATACTGTGAGACTGTGAGACTGTGTTACTGTCAATTTCACAATCTTGCTGTGAATCAGCAAAACTGAGCAGTATTTGCACTGTCACATCATAAGTGATGAGCAGTAAGTGTGCTTAATGCTCACAATTAGGCTCTGTGCTGATGGCATTGCCCTTCCTGAATACTGACAAATAAAGGCCATGGGCATTACTAATGTCAGAGCAGCAGCACCATTCCCTAAAAACAGAGCAGGTGCTCCTACCTTCAGCATGAGGGCAGACGAAACTGTTTATGTGCTTTGCTCGATACAGTTTGGATTGCTGTGGCCAAGGAGTAAGATAAGAGAGCAATTATGGATGAGGAAGCTCTTGTAATGGCCTGCTGGGAACAAACAATTGTTTCATTGCAACACTGCAGCTGAGTAAGCACTACAGCACGACTTACCCTGACCGGGCTAGTAAGTCACTGTCCCAAGCCCTGCTGCAGAACACTCCCTCCTCACTCATTTCCTACCAAACACGTGTTCTCAAGGCTTCTCCCTGCCCTGGAGCCTCCCCATCTGCCTGTGTGCTTGGTGAGTGGAGGTGACTTCAGAGCAGCAGTGATTAATTTCCTTGCTGCAGCCTCCCACTGAAGAATTGGTTATGCTCCTCCTCTTCAGCTCTGCAGAGCCCTTCTCCTAGGATGGCCTTGATTCAGTTCAGGGTCACTCATAGCACCTCTGCTAACCTCACATGGTCACTGAAGCTGACCCCTGAGCCCAGGGAGTGAAGGCTGCAAAGTCAGAACTTTAAGTGCCTGTAGATGGGCAGAATTGGACACCAGGTTGCTGTCCAGTTCTGCACCCTACAAACTCAGTGCCAATTCCACTGCAAAGGCTGATGCCACCTGTAGGCTGCCAGAGCCATCTTGTGTGTGCAAGGTCAGCTTGCTTACTCACTCCCCTGGACACTCAGGACTTGATAATGCTCTAAGAAAGGCAAGAGGAAAAGCAGTCTTCTGGAAGACTAAGGTCATTTTCCCAAACAGATTGCATAAAAACATTATCTTGAAAGTAATTAAATTCATTAGAAACATATTGAGGTCATTTTAGGCATTCCCCCATCCAAGCACCAGCCACTGTTTCCTTTCAGAAGTTTACTCTGATGCTTTTAAAGTACCCACATCAATTTTTTTTTCTAAATACCATAGTATTTTACTGGCAAGTGATGGAACATGCATTGTGTCCTCTACAAACAGGCTACACAGCGGCTGCTATCAAGAGATACTGTGAGGGTACTGTGTGTAAAGTACAAAGTAGTGGAAGAGCAGAACATGTGTTCTGTTCTTACTGCTCTGCTGACCCAAAACCTGTCCCAGGTCACAGGGATCACTTACCTGCTCCGAAGCTGGAGAATCTCTTCACAATGGAGAATTATTATTGAAAGTAAAAAAAGAAAAAGAAAGGAGTAAGTAGGTGTGGCCCAGGGAGCAGTGCTGGGCACAGCCCTGTCCAGGATCTTCATTGATGGTCTGGACCAGGGGACTGAGTCCAGCACCAGGAAGTTTGCAGATGACACCAAGCTAGGAGCAGCTGTGGAGCTGCTGGAGGGTAGGAGAGCCCTGCAGAGGGACCTGGCCAGGCTGGATGGGTGGGCAGAGGCCAATGGGATGAGACTGAACAAGGCCAAGTGCCGGACTTTGGACTCTGGCCACAACACCCCTAGGCAGTGCTACAGGCTGGGGACAGAGAGACTGAGAGCAGCCAGGCAGAGAGGGACCTGAGGGTGCTGGTAGAGAGTAGCTGAAGATGAGGCAGCAGTGCCCAGGTGGGCAGCAGAGCCAATGGCATCCTGGGCTGGCTCAGGAGCAGTGTGGGCAGCAGGACAAGGGAGGTTCTTCTGCCCCTGTGCTCAGCACTGCTCAGGNTTAGGAGGAAGTTGTTGGCAGAGAGAGTGATTGGCATTGGAATGGGCTGCCCAGGGAGGTGGTGGAGTCGCCGTGCCTGGAGGTGTTGAAGCCAAGCCTGGCTGGGGCACTTAGTGCCATGGTCTGGTTTAGGGGTCCTCAAAATTTTAAACAAGAGGCTGGTTCACTGTGCCTCAGACACTGTCAGGGACCAGACTATAGTTTGTCAGGGGCCGGACTATATTTTGGTTCCAGCCCAGTCTCTGTGGGTGCTTGGGGGCTGCAGAGGTCAGTGAGTGGATTAAGTGGAAGGAGGTGGCTGCTTGGTTTCCCCCCAGCCCTTGGTGGGGGGGTGTGGGTGTTTCTGTAAATACCAGTGGGCTGGACTGAGGACCCTGGGGGGCCATATCTGGCCTGTGGGCCATAGTTTGAGGACCCCTGCTCTATTTGATTGGCTAGGGCTGGGTGCTAGGTTGGGCTGGATGAGCTTGGAGGTCTCTTCCAACCTGGCTGATCCTATGATTAAGTTGAACTGTCTTTCTCTATTCCTCTTGTATTCTGCTGAGCAAACACAGTGCACATCAGTCGCTCCCAATCAGCTCCCTCCCCTCAGCCAGCTACAGCAGCTGATTTGCCATCTTCCAGTAGCACAAAGCAGACAAAAAAACCTGCTGAGATTAATCTATTTACCTTTTTGTTTCCTCCTGTCCTTTACTGAACGATTCCTGGTGTGATGTTGCTCTGCAGCAATAATTTTCCTAGGCTGAGCCAAAGAGCTGAGTGAGCTCAGACCTCAAAGCAACACACTGTGCTGAAAGGTGGCAGTTCGGCAGGTGAGACTCCTACCCACAGCCACCCGGCAAAGAAAGGGTACTTTAATTAACAGATTAAATTCAATCAAGTCAGATGTTCTCTATAAATAGACAGCAAGAGAAGAATGTAAACTAAACACAGGGAAGTCAAAACCAATCTGAGAGCCCAGAGGAGCACACCGCACTCAGAAGAGCGTTGCAAGATATTACTTGCTGTGTGAAAACGAATCTGCGCTTCCAGCCTTTACCTTAAGGGAGTGGTCAAAATGCCATAGCTACAACTAACTGCCCTGTTGCTACACTCCCCAACGTAAACACTATGTCTAAAGGAGATAATCTCTGTAGGTAGTTAAAAAGGAGCTACAGATTACATCTCCTTTAAGGTATCTTTTGGTAGTTTACAAGACATGATTCTTTCACCTCTTCCCAGTGGCAGAAGACCACTCCCTCAGAAAACCATGAAGATGAGGAGAGGCTGAGGGAGCTGGGGGTGTGCAGCCTGCAGAAGAGAAGGCTCAGGGCAGACCTCATTGCTGTCTACAACTACCTGAAGGGAGGCTGTAGCCAGGTGGGGTTGGGCTCTTCTCCCACACAACCAGCAACAGAACAAGGGGACACAGTCTCAAGTTGTGCCAGGGCAGGTCTAGGCTGGATGTTAGGAGGAAGTTGTTGGCAGAGAGAGTGATTGGCATTGGAATGGGCTGCCCAGGGAGGTGGTGGAGTTGCCATTCCTGGAGGTGTTGAAGCAAAGCCTGGATGAGGCACTTAGTGCCATGGCCTGGTTGATTGGCTAGGGCTGGGTGCTAGGTTGGACTGGATGATCTTGGAGGTCTCTTTCAACCTGGTTGATTCTATGATTCTTCTTCCTTTTACCTCCTGTCTGGTTCCCTTCCAGACCTCTAACACTTTTCCAGCTGTACTTTCAAATCATGTGTGAAGTCCTGAAAAGCCAATGCTGTAAAAAATGAAGCTAAAGTGTAACTAGCATCGACTCCAGGGCAGGTTACCTCCCCACAGGCTGTGCCAGCCTGTACACTGCTTACACAGTGAAGATGTCTTATGCTGTCATTCCTTGTACGCTTGGCTACAAGTGTCTTCCCAGAATGTCAGGACTCAGCACACTCACCTGCAGATTTCCTGTTGGAATGAGTCCAGAGGAGGGCCATGAGGATGCTCAGAGGGCTGCAGCAGCTCTGCTATGAGGACAGGCTACAAGAGTTAGGGCTCTTCAGCCTGGAGAAGAGAAGGCTTTGAGGAGACCTTGGAGTGGCCTTCCAGTATCTGAAGGGGACCTACAGAACGCTGGGGAAGGACTATTGAGAAGGTCTTGTAATGACAGGACAAGGGGGAATGGGTTTAAAGTGGCAGAGGGGAGGTTCAAAGTAGATGTTAGGAAAGGGTTGTTTGCAGTGAGGGTAGAGAGACACTGGCACAGGTTGCCCAGGGAGGCTGTGGAGCACAGAATCATTAAATGTGATCTTTGATCACATTGGGTGATTCTCTGCTCCACAACCTCTCTGGAGGTGTTCAAGGTCAGGTTGGATGAGGGTTTGAGCGACCTGTTCTAGTGGGAGGTGTCCCTGCCTATGGCGGGAGGTTGGAACTGGATGAGCTTTGAGGTCCCTTCCAACCTAAACCACTCTATGATTCCCTTGTCCTTACTGTATCTGTAGCCCTCACAGCAGACAGTGCTGTGGCAAAAGGACAAAGCAAGGCACTAAACAGCAATCTTTTCATCTTCTGTTTTTTTTTAAACATCTTTTTATTAGCACAGTAACAAATGCAGACTTAAGTAGCCCATAACATACAACCAATCGACTGAGTGACTCCCATTCCACGCCTTACAGTTGAACAGCTTAAGGTATTTCACTACAGGTTCCCAGATAGCCCTGATTAAACCATTCTTTTCACATACATAGACTGGCTTGTCAAATAATACATTAACCACTTCTCACTTCATATCTGAGGCCACATATATCTACCTCTCCCTATCAGAGATCATGAGATGACAGTCTTTAAAGTGTTTGTTAAATAGCACTGTGCCCGCCAGAGGGGATAGCAAACCCAAACAGCTCTTTACAAAACAAAAAGAGAAAGAAGAACGCAGAAGAGAGCAACCCAAGGAAGAACAGAAAGCAAAAACTGTGTAGAGTCTTGAACAGACTTTTACATCAATGTCAACATATGCATCTGTACAAAATTAGGCCGTTTCAACCTTTTACATGTTGCAAGCAAACTGAAAACCAAAGAAGTCTAAGAAGTTTACATTCTTCTCGGCTCTACACGTGAGCTAATATTGCTGAACTAATTACAGTCTCAAAACAGGCTATTCCCAATCCTAGCTGTCTACTGTAGCAAGATACCTTAAGTTACAACAACAAAATCTTAGGAAACAAAAGACTGAATAAAATCTGTTATAGAAATATCCTACTCTTCAACAGCACACCCTCCCTCCCCCCACACCTTCAAAATCATAAGCAGCTCTTTCCATCACAGACAAATAAGAGGTTGACAAAAAAAAAGGGGAAAAAATCAATTTATGTAGCATATCTTTTGGTCCACTGTCTGGCCATTCTGTCATGCTCTGCTCTGTTAGTCATATACTGAGTGGCAATGCTTCCAACCAGGGGGTCAGCTGCAAAGGAAACAAACCACTTATTTCAGATGAGCTGCTGACTAGAAACTTAAACTGCAAGTGTGAATTGAATACAAGAGCATCTCACAGGCAAGGGACATTGCAACAAGCTAAACACTCCAAACTGATAGTCTGTCTGATTTGTGTTTACAGTCACATTTCAGGTAGTGACAGGACTGGGGGGAATGGAGCAATGCTGGAGGTGGGGACAGTCAGCCTGGATGTGAGGAGGAAGTTGTTCAGCGTGAGAATGGTGAGAGCCTGGAAGGGGTTGCCCAGGCAGGTGGTTGAGGCCCCATGCCTGGAGGTGCTTAGGGCCAGGCTGGATGAGGCTGTGGGCAGCCTGCTCTAGAGTAGAGTGTCCCTGGGCATGGCAGGGGGGTTGGAACTGGCTGATCCTTGTGGTCCCTTCCAACCCTGACTGATTCTATGAGTCTATGGTTCTACATCTTATCTATTACATAGCATAGACAAAATGGCAATTAAAGTTGTAAGGAGTTTAAAAGACAACATTTGCATTGCTGAGGACTGATTAATGCATGCCAAGGTTTTTTTATCCCTTCTAAAATGCCTGGGACATATTCATGGCTAAATGTACTTGTACTGATATAAACCTGCCTTCTAGGAAAGACCAAATCTCAAGGAGAGGTTTTTGTTTTGCAAAAAGTTGCATTTTCTTACAGCTAATATATTGTGAAATCTGGTGTTTCCCTCATGGAAAAGCAACCTGTAAAAACTGATTTTGGAAACCAAGACATATGCCTCTTAACTGGTGTGGATAACAGATGGGGTAGAGTAGCAGCGAGGACTACTTACAGCATGGCTGGTCACTGGTTTTAACTGTATGGTGGAAGGTAAAAGGCTAATCTTGTTTTCAGAACTGTGTCTGGTGGCTTTTCTATCTCCATTAATGAATCACTACAGTTCTACAGACCAAGAGTGTTTAACCTTTGGCAGGGGAAGGAGTTTTCACGTGCGGGAGGAGGACTCAGTGTGAGGAGCAGTGAACATCAAGCAGGTAAGATGTATTACCTCTACCACCTCCAGCTCCTCTCTGGCTGCCGTGCACATAGCAATGTGCTGCGCTGCGCTGGAGACCAGAGCTGTGCCGGCTGACGCCAACAGGATGCAACGAGGGCTGTGTTATTCGGGTGCTGGGTGCCGTGCAAGGTGGCAAGTGGCCTGTGTGGCTGCACAGGGGACTTACCTGGGTTGCAGTCTGTGAGGAGGGAGCAGATGGAGAGGAGAACTTTAGAAATGGTTAATGCTGGACTCCAGTTGTCTTTTAAAATGTCCAGGCAGATGACACCTTGGCTGTTAATATTACAGTGGTAGATTCTTGTCCGAAACGTTACCTGAAAGAAACAGAGAGCAGCTGGTGAGCTGAGGTGCCTCATGCATCGCGGGAAAACGGCAGGCAGCAGAGGCTGAAGAGATCCGCCGCAGGTGGCGGAGGGGCGGACACGAGGGCCGGCTTTAGCGTCCCGCTCCGCGGCCGGGCGTGCTCCCCGCGCCGCCGCCGCCCTCTGGCGGCTGCCGCCGGCAGCACATCCGCCCGCTGCCGCCGGGCCGCGCTCCAGCGGGCAGGGAGCGGCCTGGCTCCCCCGGGGGTCTCTGACGGCCCCACCGAAGCCGAGCGCTGCGGCCGTGCACGGTAGTTTCCGGGCAGCGGCAAACCAAGAGCCACGTTGGAAATAAGAAATAAAGTCTCCCGAGTGCGTGGCTAGCAGGACCTCTTCAGCCCCCAGCACAGCTGCGCAGGTGATGGGGCAGGTAGTGGGGCAGGTAGTGGGGCAGGTTTCCCATCCGAAGGGAACCCAAACGTAGGGCAGGGGTGACCTATGGGAGACCGGGGGTGAATCCTCGCAGCCCCAGCAAGGACTCACGAGTGATAACACCCTCACCATACCCCTGCAAACAACAACTTCCCTGCCTCGGCTGTTTATGATCGCTGTGAAGCCCAGACTGGGGGGTTTCAGAACTACCGTTTGAACTCCAGTAGCTTTTGTCTCTTTTTGCTCATAGCAGAAAAGGGGCCTGGGTCTTTAACAGGTTCCCAAGGACTTGCAACAACTGCCCAGACAGGCCAGGGCGTTGGGAATCGTGGCTCCCATCACTTCTAAGAGCTCAGCAACTAGGGGAGCTATTTTCCAGTCTGGGAGACATGAAAGATCAGGGCAGCTTGACAGAGAAGTTATCCAAAAGGGAAACAAGAGCACCATGAGTCTTCAGCAGAACACAAAGTCACCTGTAGCAAGGCTTTGTGCTGAACTTGCACAGAACCGTAGAATGGTTTAGGTTGGAAGGGACCTCAAAGCTCATCCAGCTCCAACCCCCTGCCACAGGCAGGGACACCTCCCACTAGAACAGGTTGCTCAAGGCCTCATCCAACCTGGCCTTGAACACCTCCAGGGAGGTTGTGGAGCACAGAATCAAAGATCACACTGGGTGATTCTGTGCTGCACAACCTCCCTGGGCAACCTGTGCCAGTGTCTCACCACCCTCACTGCAAACAACCCTTTTCTAATATCCTGTTTGAATCTCCCCTCTGCCACTTTAAACCCATTCCCCCTTGTCCTGTCATTACAAGACCTTCTCAATAGTCCCTCCCCAGCCTTCCTGTAGGTCCCCTTCAGATACTGGAAGGTCACTCCAAGGTCTTCTCAAAGCCTTCTCTTCTCCAGGCTGCAGAGCCCCAACTCTCTCAGCCTGTCCTCATAGCAGAGCTGCTGCAGCCCTCTGAGCATCTTGGTGGCCTCCTCTGGACTGGCTCCAACATTTCCATGTCCTTCTTGTGCTGGGGGCTCCAGAACTGCACACAGGACTCCAGGTGGGGTCTGAGGAGAGCAGAGCCAAGGGGCAGAATCCCCTCCCTTGCCCTGCTGCCCACACTGCTCTTGCTGCAGCCCAGCACAGGGTTGCTGTGTGGGCTGCATGTGCACACTGCAGGCTTATGTTGAGCTTTTCATCACCCTAGACCCCCCGGTCCTGTTCCTCAGGGCTGCTCTCAGCCATTCCTCACCCAGCCTGGATTGTGCTTGGGACTGTGATTAGGACTTTCTGCATGAAAAAAGGTTGGTAGGTTATGTCCTAAAATCACCAGAATTATCAAGTCTCCACACCCACAAACGTCCCTGTCTGCTCCACAGGGCAGAGGGCTTTGCAGAACACACTCGGGAAGTATGTGATGCAACAGGAATGCAACAGTGCTTGCTCTAGAGATGAGGCATTGGAATGGGCTGCCCAGGGAGGTGGTTGAGTCACCAACGCAGAGTGTGTTTCAAAGGCATCTGGATGTGGTGCTTGGGATATGGTTTAGGGTGAACCATGTGGAGTAGAATTATCGGTTGGACTTGGTGATCCTGAGGGGCTTTTCCTACCTGAATGTTTCTGTGATTCTGTGAGGACAGCCCACACAAAACTTGCCAGTCAAATGTAATTATTTCCTACAGTCTTTCTGATGCAGAAATTTTGTCTATGACTCTCCCTCTTGTAGGCTTGAGGTGGAGTGACAACTACAAAACCTCCGTGCCTGGAGTGTCCCCATGTACTGCGTCCATGCTGTGTTCCCAGGAACACTCCTGAGAGCACAGGGTTATTTTTGGAGTTTCAAAAGCAGCTACTTGTCACATGAGACACCCACACTGCACGCTTGAGGAGACTCTTCTTTGTTCCTCATCAACTGTTTAGATTTTAGATTAATACAGGAAACAAACAAAACCCCCAAATCCTGACACCTTTTCACATTTTATGGGTTGGAATGGCAAAATTTCTTCAAGAGCGTGGACCTCTTATACCTTCTGCAACAAGTTACAGCTCCAAAGCCAAGAACCTCTGCTACTTTATACCTAGGGAGCCTTAAATGTATGGCAGGTAAGAAATCAAAACAACCTTTGTTTCATAGAATCGTAGAGTCAACCAAGTTGGAAGAGACCTCCAAGCTCAGCCAGTCCAACCTAGCATCCAGCCCTGGCCAACCAACCAGACCATGGCACTAAGTGCCTCATCCAGGCTTTGCTTGAACACCTCCAAGGACGGTGACTCCACCACCTCCCTGGGCAGCCCATTCCAATGCCAATCACTCTCTCTGCCAACAACTTCCTCCTAACATCCAGCCTAGACCTGCCCTGGCACAACTTGAGACTGTGTCCCCTTGTTCTGTTGCTGGTTGTGTGGGAGAAGAGCCCAACCCCAGCTGGCTACAGCCTCCCTTCAGGTAGTTGTAGACAGCAATGAGCTCTGCCCTGAGCCTCCTCTTCTGCAGGCTAAACAATCCCAAGGGCTAAGAGAGAAAAAGAGAACTCCCATGTATTTGCTGAAGGTACAAAGGCAGCCATGCAGGAAACCCCAGTGAAGAGAGGAAGAGGAACTGGAGGAAGAAGAGAGGAGGAAGAAGAAGAGAGGAAGAAGAATTGGAGGCCCACTTAAAGCAAACTCAAATAATAAATAATAACTGATGGGTGGACCACAAGATGGCTAAAGAACTGGCTTGGTGGCTGCACCCAAAGAGTGGCTGTCAATGGCTCCATGTTCAAGTGGAGGCCAGTGACAAGTGGAGTCCCCCAGAGATCAGTCCTGGGACCAGTCTTGTTCAACATCTTTGTGGGTGCCATGGACAGAGGCACTGAGTGCAGCCTCAGCAAGTTTGCTGACCACACCAAGCTGTGTGGTGCAGCAGACAGGCTGGAGGGCAGGGATCCAGCCAGAGATCCTGGACAGGCTGGAGAGGTGGGCACAAGCCAACCTCATGACGTTCAACAAGACCAAGTGCAAGGTTCTGCATCTGTGTCGAGACAATCCCAAGCACAAATCCAGGCTGGGCAGTGAGTGGCTGGAGAGCAGCCCTGAGGAGAGAGACTTGGGGGTGCTGGTGGATGAGATGATCAACAGGAGCCAGCAGTGTGCACTTGCAGCCCAGAAAGCCAACCAGAGCCTGGGCTGCAGCAGGAGAAGTGTGGCCAGCAGGGCCAGGGAGGTGNGTGCCAGGACTGAGGGGAATGGAGCAAAGCTGGAGGTGGGGAGATTCAGACTGGAGGTAAGGAGGAAGTTGTTCAGCATGAGAGTGGTGAGAGCCTGGAATGGGTCGCCCAGGGAGGTGGTTGAGGCCCAATGCCTGGAGGTGTTTAAGGCCAGGCTGGATAATCTAGGGTAGAGTGTCTCTGCCCATGGCAGAAGGGTTGGAACTGGCTGATCCTTGTGGTCCCTTCCAACCCTGACTGATTCTGTGATTCTGGTATTCTAATACTTGAATTAAATGTGCATGACATAGTTGAAGAGGAAAAACAAAGCTAATCACACAATCTAGTAGATTCAGACCAAAGCCAAGAGAATAAACAGCATGTGGAACAGCAGAAAACATAAAATAACTGAACAATCTTTTGGAGGTATCTCACTTGACATTACACTGATGGAGTAACTACAGAGAGTTAAGCAAAGCTTTTGAAAAGACAGAAAATAAGATATTCTCAGCCTTATCCTGAAGTGACAGCAGAGGCTAATTTACAGAAACAGCAGCATGGAAGTGGGGAGAAGGAAGCGGTTAGAGGTTATTAACTGCTTCTTTATTTCATGCCCTATAAGACAAATACAGGTGGAAGACTATGGCATATTACAGTCTCACAGTCTCACAGTATCACCAAGGTCGGAAGAGACCTCACAGATCATCAAGTCCAACCCTTCACCACAGAGCTCAAGGCTAGACCATGGCACCAAGTGCCACGTCCAATCCTGCCTTGAACAGCTCCAGGGACGGCGACTCCACCACCTCCCTGGGCAGCCCATTCCAGTGTCCAATGACTCTCTCAG